>CM053585.1:68612736-68636562 GCA_028646515.1 Pseudochirops corinnae | reverse complement strand
GCAGTGCTGATATGGTTCCTCGTAGCCGAGCTGACTTTAGTGGAAGATATATTTGTGTGCGTTTTAGAGTTCTAGGATTAGTTTAGAGTCATATTTTATGGGTTTTTTGGGGTGTCTATGTGAGAGCTGCGATATGTTGCTGCCACTACGCTGCCATCTTGGCTCCGCCCTTGGGGATCTTTTTCAAGAGGTGATCAGTGAATTCTTTCAATTTCTATTTTATCCTTTGGTTCTAGAATATCAGGACAGTTTTCTTTGATAATTTCTTGAAAGTTGATATGTAGGCTTTTTTTTTTTTTACCATGGCTTTCAGGTAGTGCAATAATTTTAAAATTATCTCTCCTGGATCTATTTTTCAGGTCAGTGATTTTTCCACTGGGATATTTCACATTGCCTTCTATTTTTTCATTCTTTTGGATCTATTTTATAATATCTTGATTTCTCATAAAGTCGCTTCCATTTGCTCCAGTCTAATTTTGAAGGAATTATTTTCTTCAGTGAGCATTTGAACTTTCTTTTTCATCTGGCCAATTCTGCTTTTTAAGGCATTCTTCTCATTGGCTTTTTGGAGCTCTTTTACCATTTGAGTTAGTTTATTTTTTTAAGGTGTTATTTTCTTCACTATTTTTGGGGTCTCCTTTAGCAAACTGTTGATTTCATTTTTCTTGATTTTCTTGCATCACTCTCATTTCTCTTCTCAATTTTTACTCTACTTCTCTTACTTGATTTTCAAAATCCTTCTTGAGCTCCCCCATGGCCTGCAACCAATTAATATTTTTCTTGGAGACTTTGGATGCAGGAGTTTTGACTTTGTTGTCTTCTTCTGGTTCTATGTTTTGATCATCTTTGTCACCAAAGAACAGTTCTATAGTCTGATTTCTCTTCCTCTGTGTGCTCATTTTACCAGTCAGTTACTTGACTTTTGAGCTCTTTGCCATGGTAGAACTCTGCTTCCAGAGTAGAGAGAGCTGTGTCCCAAATTTCTGGGGTTTTGCACAGCTGTTGTCAGTTTCTTCTAGGCACCTGCCTCAGAACTGTGAGGAGGATGCCCTCTTCAAAGCCACTGCAAGGTGTGCCATGCTAGTGCTCCTCACCCCAGGACTGCCGCCCAAGACTGCAACCCAGATCCAAGCAGGATAAAGCAAGAGAATCCTGCCTCAGTGCCAGCAAAGAGATTCCTACATTTGCTCTCTGATTAGCCACTTGGTTTTCCCACCATCTGTGGGCCTGGAGCTCCCAAAGCAGCCACCACAACAGTGGCCATAGCTGCTGCCACCTCTGCTGCCCCAAGGGCAGGAGCTGGACCATGCTCTTCTCTCACCGAGGTCCAACAGAGTTTCCACACTGACCTTTTTACTTTCTCTTTGTCATTTATGGTTTGAAAAGCCTGGAAATCACCACAGCTGCCAGTGATTCAGTCTCCTGAGGCCTGCTCTGGCCCGTCTGTGCCAGTATGGCCCATACAAGACTGCGCTCTACTCCCAGCCTGGTGACATAGACCCTTCCTGTCAGCTTGCCAGGCTGCCTTCAGTGGGAGATTTGTTTCACTGTCATTTTGTGAGTTCTGTAGCTCTAAAATTTGTTTAGAGTCATTTTTTACAGGTATTGAAGGTGGTTGGGGGTGCAAGCTCAAGCAAGATCCTGCTTTTACTCTGCCATCTTGGCTCTGCCATCTTCCGATCCATTTACTTTATATTCTCTTGACGCAGTTCTTCAGTCATTCCTAGAAACTCTAATTGCTCAGATAACCTGAAAAATGCCTGTTCACTGAACTAGAAGCGTGGTTTCAAGGGACTGTGAACTAAGCTTTCTTTTTTTATAGAGCAGCTTCTGTCCTTTTATGTGATATCATATGACTTTGTTCAATTATCTTTGATTAACCATGGACAGATTTCTGCCCAACTCAAGCCCCAGAGGAAATCCAAGGACAGATTTTCTGAATTTGTGTTTGTTTAATTGAATTTATAAACTCCTTGGGGAAGCTTTTATTATCCCACCTTGGGGTGTGAGCCATCTATTAGGGAAAGAGCGTCTCCACAGAAACCTGGGCAGCTTCCCAAGGTGGAGCATTGGTTTTGCAGTAGACTGGCAGCCTGTGGGCTGATGGGCGTAGGCAGCAGGAAGGCTTCCTTAATCATGTTGGGGCACCTAAGAAGTCGTTGATTTCTCTCCTTAGAATGATGCAGGGCGTCAGATTTAAGCTGACAGTTTATTTCTCATCTCTGTTTTCATTGCCCTGATTTCTCTCCCACCCCAAAAGGGTCCTCTTTTTTTTTTTTTTTTTTTTGTATTTTCCACATCTTTTTTCTCTGGAGTTCCATCAGTAAAATGTATTCTTAGGAAAGACAGCAAAGGAAACAAGTATCTGCTGTCACTGGTGTTCAAAGGACTAACTTCTCACTCTCCAGTTTCAGGATTGAAATAGCTATGGTACACTCACTGAGTCAGAACAGTTGCTGCAGTGCACATATTAAAACCAAGCTGGGCAGCACAAACTAAATCAAAAGAATGAAAACTGAAAATCCTGTCTCTGTCTACCCTCAGGCAGCATGAAGGGTGTTACTCTGAACAGCCTTAGACTATTGAACTTGGATTTAAAGACTGGCTTGGGATATAAGTAACTCATAAATCCTACTCTAATTGCTAATGGCAGATAAAGATTTCTGTAGCTGCTTTTATGTTACAGGTCTAAGGACACCAGCCTTCTCAGTGGGTTCTAGCTTGATACCTGCCAGCCCCAGTTCCTGACCTTAGAAAGAATGTAACTGTGAAATATAGCCTATATATTTTCTGGAAACAAGGCCCAAGCCTTGAACTAGTTAATATACTGTTTAAATCAATAATTTTTCTAGTTCCTGTCTTATGCTCAGTCCTGTGTTTAGGTTAATGGAGGCACAGAATCAATCATGTAATCAGCAAGCTTTGGTTAAGAAGAGAGCTTTCTGTCCTCATGCATAGTTATTGGGATATATAATGTTAGTATAACAACAATCATAATAACTATGTGTATAAAGCGCTTTAAAATTTGCTAAGCGCTCTACCTTATGTTGTCTCGTTTAAGTCTTGCAGCAGCCTTGTAAAGTAGGCACTATGAGTATTATGATCCTCATTTTATCCACCAGGGAACTGTCAGAGGAAGATTGGTCAACTTGTCCGTGGTCACACAGTTATGAAGAGTCAGAGGGCAGAGTTTAACTGAGGTCGTCCATGACCTCAAGTCTAGCATTCTATCCACTGTGCTACAGTCTCAAAGATCATCTAATCCACCCTCTGTTTTATAAATGAAGAAACTGAGGGACCAGGGAAGTTAAATGATTTGCTCAAACTCACACTGGTTGTGGCAGACAAAGACTAGAACTCAGATCTAGAAATCAGTTATTCTAATGTCTAATTAGGAATACAAGACTAATACTCCTAAAATCGTTAAAGAATGTTATAAAGGAGCACAGGAAACAGCTCTATAACTATAATCCCACTAATACTAAGGTAAAGTTGAAAGAACATTTAGACCACTGGTCTTCCTTCTAGATGAGCCCTCACAGCCATCATTTGGGGAGTCAACTCCTGTGGAGAAGGGGCCAACCATCCCCCCACCAAATGCCAACCAACTGCTAGCCACAAGACAGGCAAGCCAGCCAAGTTGAAGAAACAAGGGACCCTTGGAGAAAGACAGAAGGTCAGCATGTGGCAGGCTAGTCAAATCACCACTACCACCTTGACCACCATCTCCCTTCTGATTGATGGAAACAGCTCAGGACCCTAAACCTAAGAGTCATAAGTGCTTCCTGTCCAGTACCCTCAGCTGTCATCCTAGGAAGCAATCCTCGTGGAAATGTAGCCTGGCAAATGTAGCCTGCTGGTGCTATAGCCATAGCCATAGCTACTGGAGACTCCAAATAGAGAGATCTTGCCACCAAAGTCCTTGGCATTGTCAAATGATTCAACATCAAAAACTGATATGATTATATCAGTGGAAATGGTTAAAGTAGAGGCATTGCTATCTATTTTGCAGATGCATCATAAGGATCATGGGACTCTTCCATTTGACTTCTTGATGAAACCTTCCATATGGGTGGTCTTCTCCCGTTGGAATGTGAGCTCCTTGAGAGCAGGAACTATCCTGTTTGTTGTTGTTCGTCCTTTGTTCTGAAACAGGACAAGTGAAAGTCTCAAGGGTGAAAACTTGCAAGTGAATAGGATTTAAGTGAGGCAGAGCTGTACAAAGTCATCAGCCTCAATTTCTCCTCTGGAGTCCACTGGCAAGACTTAAGTCAAGATGACTGGTGATGACTGCATCCCAGGATGCAATCAGGACTATCTTACTCTTCTATTTGTATCCCTAAAACTTAACATAGTGCTTTACACATAGGAAGCACTTAACAAATGCTTCATTTATTCATTCATTCAAAATCAAGACACAGAGTTTAGTCCTTGCTTGGTCAGTTGTTTGACCTTAGGATAATCATGTAACCTCTACACATCAATGTCCTTATCTATAAAATGTGGCTTTGGGCTAGATGGTCTCTAAGGTCCCTTCTAACTCCAATATCTTATAATTTTAAATGCTAAATTATATAGTACCAACTCTAAGAACTAAAGAAGTTAAAAAGAAAAGAGAGCTCAATTAAAAATGGAATAGTCACAGAAGGTTGTAGAGAGGAAGTGGACCTTGAACTAGACCTTGAAAGCTTGGAGATCACTTAAGGAGTTCACTGGCCTGTTCGTGAGCCTTGTATAGATCTTCAGGCAACAATAAACTATATGCTTCTGTTGATCTTTTCTCTGAAATAAAGGAGCAACAGTAGTTGCTGAGCCCCTGGAGAAGGGTCTAGTGATTTTGTGTGGGGCAGCAAAATCTTCCTATGACAAAATTTTGAACTGGACAGAATGTCATCCTCTCTTCAGATACTTGTGACTACACAAGAATCCTTATCAGACTTGTCATAGTCCTGTGCTCTTGATACACTGACAATTATCTTTTCTGTATCCCATTCATTGATAGTCTTGGCCTCTGCTATGTGGTAATGAGTTTTAATCAAACAGACCAATTTCTGGTAACATGTTAGCTACCGCCCACAATCCCATTTAGGTAATGCATTTTTGAAATTCAGTTAAATGTACCTATCTCTAGAAGGCACTCAAAGAATGAGTCAAAAGTTGGGAATGTGAAGCACCTTTATAAGAAGGGAGGTGGAAGGAATGGCATATTTATGGGCAGAGGACATAGCAGATGGTCCTCATTTTACACTATAAAGGGTGTTGCTTCTTATAAGGGGATAGGCCTATGACTACCTCAAACCTTAAGAGTTAAAACTCTGCATTCAGGTACTCTAGTTGGTCAATGGCCAAATGAAAGTTTTAGAAATTTTGAAAGTCAAGCACATTTCCACTTAGAAAAATTTTCAGAAGAAAAAGACTCCTCTAAATTTAGAATAACCACTATTGAGGTCATAGGACCCAGGGTACTATCTCCACTCCTAGTTCTGTATGTGGCTTAGAACATTTTTACTAATACAGGGAGCCTGGCATCTAATGAAAAGAGTCTACTCTCCCTGTTCTCACACTCTTTGGATTCATAAATCCTAATTCCCCCAATTCCCAATGCTCTGTGAGCTATTTAGCTCAGATTATGGCCCATGTCTACAGTTTCTACAAAGAAAGGAGAGTAAAAAGGTATTCATTGTGCAATATAAATCAGGTATGGGACAGATAATTTATTCCTATTCACAAAGAAATGCTAAACAAAATATTCATAGTTTGCATTAACAGAATAATTTAAAACAAGATTTAGTAATTGAATATAACTACTGTTATAATCTGTGGTGAGGCTGATACTTAAACCTAATCAGAACATAAAACCGGTTATATTGTTACTAATTAATCATTTAACATTTCACCTTAGCATTGTGTGGTCAGCTCCTGTTATATGTCTGTTTATAAAATTGCTAGGCTATCCTCTTGTGAGAGATTGTCCTTGCTATGAATGCTGGAGTAGTTATGGGGGACTCCTCTCTTATCATCATTCATTTCCCACTCAGGACCCCCAGATTTCTTAAATTTACAAGATTGCCTTTAAGCCTGGATACATCCATCTCAGGTATTCATTCACCTAAGGTCAGAAAAGAACAAACACAAAAGAGGAAGCCTAACCCTAGGATCTAGCATGCCTAGGTAGGGCATACACTTTAGATGCTCATGGCTAAATGGAAAAAGTAGTTGGAATTAGGGCAAACTGCTTCTTCTTCCCCTTTCTTCTCGGAAAGAAGCTTGAAACAACCCTGACAGTATTTCCAACCAAAAAGAAAAAGAGAAGTTGAGGGGGGTGATTGACTCCTTTTACAAATCTGCTGAGTCTTCAGTTTTTTCAGCCTTGCAGCAGATAAGGGAAATTTTTGTTATCTCAAAGTGTATGACCTTTTATCCCTGAGTCACAAAGCTCCCATGTGGTCAATCACATCTAGGAATGACAACTTTAGGCATGTTTCATAGCATGGCCTCTAGAGGACAACTCAAATCTCAATATGTTTCTTTTTGGACAAAACAGGAGACTCCTGAGAGCCTCAGTCACTGCCACCACTCATGTACCCTTACCAGCCCACCTCCACCCCATTATGATCAAGTAAACTTTGCCATTGTTATTAATGATAACAGTATCAATAACGTTAATACTGCTACTACTACTAGCTGGCATTTATAGTGCTTTAAAGTTTGTAGAATACTTAACGTATGTAAACTCATTTGATTCTTATAATAACACTGGGAAGTAGATGTTATTATTATCCCCTCTTTTACATACGAGGACAGAGATAGAGGACAATATACATTGTAGACAAGATTCCAGCTCAGGCCTTCCTGGCTCCAAGTCCTGCCCATCACCTAGCCACCTCCTAGGAAAGGCATCTCAATCTATATTCCTATGTCACTGTATATCATGCCTGCATGATTCTGAACTGAGGTGCCATTCTTGGGCCACCACTCCTCTATATGTGTTGTCTTCCCCTATTAAACTATGAGCTTCCTGAAGGCAGGGACTGTCTGTTGAAGCCTCATTTTTAAAACTCCCAGCTCAGGGCTTATACCTCTTCCCCTCCAGTTAAGAGGAGTCCATATGGTCTTCTGGGACTATGGTTACTCTAAATCCATGCTCTGGAGTCTGGTTATTTGCTTTTGCATTTGTATTTCCAGCACTTAGTATAGTGTTCGGCACATAGTAAGCATTTAATAAAATTCTTATTCAGTCATTCAAATGAATGGTCATGGAATGCCTATCATGTGCCTTTTATTGTACCAGGCCCTTTTCTTAGAGATGCCCTAACTTACAAAGAAATTTCTCAGGAGTAAAAGTTGTTTTCCCTTTTATATATTTGACTAACCAAAGCAGACATCATCATCATAGTCCAGACCACTTACATGCCACTGGCTCACTGGTATTGGCAGAGGTGTGAGCTATTGACGTCACCAGCAGGAGTCTGAGCAAGACAAACTCTCTCCTCAGCCCTTCCATGGCTTAGAGCCGAGGATGTCAGTCCCGATGCCATCAGCACATGCCTGACGATAACAAGTAGGTCAGTGTAGAAATGGCCCCAGCCTTGACAGGGAGGTGTAGGCTGCTGGCAGGAAGCCGCTTCTGCTGAATTAAAATCATCAGAGCTGATCAAAGGAAGTACCTGGCAGGCTCGCGGTTGGGCCAGATCCTAATCTCAGTCCTCTCTGCCTCACACATCACTGCACATGAGTCACACTGAGTACAGCAGACATGCTGTTTGGATTAGGCATTTACAGGCACAGTTTGCCAAAGTTGCCTTTGACAACATTTTGCTGTACAAAGCCTGCCTAGAAGAGAACAGAGATGGTAATGTGTGTTATGTGTAGCTGCCAATGTGCATGGAAGAGGATATTTGCCTCCCCAGATACGTGGGACAAAAGGCTATCCTGTACAGTTGTGATCTACACTGTTTAGGGCCCATTAGGTAACCACAGGGCTTATGACATTATTATTATTAACCACATGATTAATGACATTAGGAATAAATTCCTAGCTCACCAGTGCCCAAATGGGAAGCACTTTTGCCTCTCTCCTGCCAGTTCTCCCATTAAGATGGACTGCTAGGGGGGCAGCTAGGTGGCATAGTGAGTAGATCACCAGCCCTGAAGTCAGGAGGACCTGAGTTCAAATGTGACCTCAGACACTTGACACTTAACTAGCTGTGTGACCTTGGGCAAGTCACTTAACTCCAATTGCCTTGCCTTCTCCCCTCCAAAAAAAAAGGACTGCTAAGAGACACACTGCCCACATTATGGGCTTTACGCTGAACAAGTCAGTTTGTGTTGAAAGCAGTATGGAACAATTCTATTTAACTAGCTCTTGTTAAGCAATTACTTAATAAGCACCTTCAGGTGCTTTCTTTCCACTTTGAAGCAACATATACACAGTAAGTACAACATAAATATAAAGCAATTTCTGGGATTTGTGGAGTGTGTGGGTGGGGTGGGGACAAGAGGAGTAATAAATGGGTGTATCAGAAAAGGCTGTTCCATGAAGGCAGCAGAGACTCCAAGAGACAGGATAGAGAAGAGGAAGGTGGGAAAACATAGATCCTTCACTAAGAGCTAAGCTGGAAATCAGGGCTTCCCTCTGTCTCAATCAATAAATCAATCTACTAACATTTATTAAGTACCTACTAGATACCAAGTGTTTTCCCAGGCACTGGGAGCCATACCTATTTAGGGTGATGCCTAGACATTCTTCAGTGAAAAAGATTTCACAACGGCTGCTTTGTTACAGGTGGGAATTTCCCTCAAGAAACAGAATGCTACAATAATAATAATAAATGTGACTAGAAATAGCTTTTATTCTGGACTTTTTATCTATTTATTTTACCTGTCTATTTATCATTTCGTAAATACACAGGACCAGAACCAGGTACGGATTTCTGGTCAATCCAGTGCCCAGGATGCTGTTCATGTTTAGCAGCAGCAATAGAAATAACCTAGATGCTTTTTTGGTCTGTCTTGGCAAGCAGCATCAAAAGCCCCTTTGTTAGCTGATTCTGCCAAGTTTTGCTTCTGTTCAGGGTAACTTGGGAAGAAGCTGCTCCTTTTATTTTGTAAGCCAAGGAAGCTTGGCTTATAGTCCCTGTTAGGATTCCCTTTTGAGCATTTTAGATTTAGATTTAGATTTAGATAACCTTCCAAAGGGGAAATATCAGTCTCTGACATGTTCTAAATAAATATTGCCATTTGTTTTCAATACCACCCTGGACCAAAGATGGTTACCAAGCTTCCCATTACTACAATAGCCATGAATGAAGTATTATTTTCCAGGTTTTTTAGAGTTCTTTCCGGATAACTATAATTCCCATGGGAATTCTTGACAAAACAGGCAAATATGTTATTTGCTCACAAAATTTCTCTACTCCTCCCAATCATTTACTTCTCATAAGTGTTTTTTTGCCATAAAATGGAGTCAGGAGAGGGATAGGGAAGGCATATGAGAACATTTAGGTGTTTGTGTTCCTTGATTTAAAATTTTTTTTTTATTCTAGACTGGATCATAGAATCATAGATTCATTGCTGAAAAGTTCTGAGGTCTAGTCCAAACCCCCTTATTTTGAAGATGAGAAAACCAAAGTCCAAGAAGATTGTGACTTGCCCAAAATCACACAGGTAATAAGATAATATGGTAGAGTAGAAAGAAATACCTGTTTTATGGAATGCCCCCAAAGTCTTAGATTTTGAGGATATCCAAGAGGAAGTAGATTCAAATTCTACCTTTAAAACTAACTACTTCTGTGACCTTGGGCAAATCGTTTAGCATCCATGGGCTTCAGTTTCCTCATCTATGAAATGAGGAGGGTGGTTTAGATAGTGTGGGGTTCAACTTGAGATCTATGATCCTTTGATCTATTCCCTGTGACAGTTAAACCCAGGTCCTCTGGATACACAATATGGAAACTGAAGAATCCCTGGTGTGGAAACTCTCTCCAATGATATAGATTAGCAATTCACATGTAATTTATATTCTAAGAGAGTTGTCTGGGTCACTGAGAGGTTGTAATTTATGCATCATCACAGGACTTATATGGGTAATAGACAGTTCTTGAACTCAGGTTCTCTTGACTCTTCTCACTCTCAATGGCCCCTCTGCCATGCTTCTTTTCTTTTCCTTGTATTCTTCATCCATCTTTGAAATTTTCTTTCCTATTTACTTAAGAAAAGTGAGTCATCCAACAGTTAGTGACAAAGTTCAATTATATTAAACAAGCATTTATTAAGTAAATAAAGTCTTTAACAGCTCTAGCATTGTTTCATTCTGTGATTTATAAGTAGTACAAATCATTGTTATAGAACATGTGACATCTATTGATTCTTCTTTTTCTTTCAACAAACTTTCTTTTGATATATCATGATCAGCATGTCACAGGTGAAAGTTGGTGCCAGTCTCACAGGCTGTCCAGTAGAAACATTCCCTCTAGTTTTCTGGGTTGGGCTAGAGCCAAGAGAACTCAGGCATCGCCCAAAGTAACCTTACCATTTTATGCCATAGGCATCCCTGACAGAAGGGTTACAGAGAGATTTTGTGATGATTTGTGGAAAATGTAAGAGAGCATTTTGTGGCTCCACCCTTCCAGGAACACAGCTGTTTGAATGAAGAAGGAAGTATATTAGAGGCATTATAATGAGAACTGGGTAGAAAAGGAATAGGGAATTAAATATAAGGGTGCTGATGAGGGAAGTCCAGAGAGTAAGATCTGAAGTAAGTCAGTAAAGGATATGAGCATCATCTCTTTCACTGTTGAGAGCTAAATTTGCATGTCTAGGGCTCTGCAGTCTGTGGGAAACTCTTGTATACTACTGTGCCTTCCAGTACTTTGTAATCATTGACATCTGTATTGGTGGTAGGGACCAGATCAGGAATAAATCAAAGATGACTGCAGGGTTTTGAGACTAGTCCCAGGAGGTCAGGTCACAGAACAGAAATTTCATCTGAATGACCATGAACTCACTCTCTCTCTCTCAGACACACACACACACACACACACACACACACACACACACACACACACACACACACACACACACACACACCCTTTCATAAACCACTATGGGAAAATTCAGGTCACCTTAATGCATTACATCCAGGAGCTATGGACTTCAGTTTGGGGGAAAGAGGGTATAGAACAAGTACCAAATAAACCTAAAATTCAATGTGAAGATTTTATAAGATCCCTCTTTGACTTTTTCTCATGTATGATTGCAGGATCATAGGATTGGGGATTGGAAGGGACTTTTGAGATCATGTAATCCAATCCCTTAATTTTACAAGTAAGGAATAAGGAGTCAGAGGCCTGGAGTGAATCCCTTTCTTCCCCCAACACATACAATACACATATGGACCTTGAGGGACAGGGGTCAACTGTATTCTTTTTTTTCTAAATGTCTTTGCAAGGTGATAAATGTTACTTCAGTATTATTTTGTAGAGTATATACCCTGTGTTTCTTTCCTGAGAGTGTAATTTTAAGTAATGGGTGTAAGGTAGAAAAAAAAAATCCAATAGAATTCTAAGAAGCAAGCAATGGATTTTTAAGCTCTCTGAATATCCAGAGGGGATGAAAGAGGAAAGAGTCAGGTTCTAACAAGTCTCTCATTTTATGGCTGCTTCTGGACTTCAGGTATTTTATAGCTCCTGCTTGGTTGGTTAGGTTGTTTTTTTTTTTAATGTAAGTAGAAACCAAATGGCAATGGTCTTGGTGCTAGAGGATTTTTTTCTCCTTGAGAGGCTGATGCTTTCATAGGATCTAGAGCTGGAAGGGACCTTTGATGTCATCTAGTACAACCTCCTATTCCTATAGTTAAGGAAACTGAGAGCCCAAGAGTGTATAACTTGCCCTGTGTCACACAGGTAGTAATTGGTAGAGCTTGGATTTGAACCCAGGTCTCCTGGCTCTTTCCACCATACCATTCCACCTTGAGGAGACCTCAAGCAGAAAGGCCCTCTGCTCCAATTTGCTGCCTGATTTAACCTCTGACTCAGCATGATGGTCATTGGGAATAAATGCTGGTTTGTGATACTTCTCTCTTGAGGGTTTATTTCATAGTGATAGATTTTGGTCACTTTCTGCTGCCTGAGAGAGAAAAGTTCAATGAGATATTATGGCCACAACATTTGACAGTCAAGATGGCAGGATTCCCAAAGAATGCAAAAATGTTTAAGTAAAAATAACAGACTTTCCTGTGTCTGAATGTGGAGGCTACTTAACCCAGTCTACATACTCAAGGAGGCTTCTGGAAAGAGGTTTGAGAAGGACTATATTAGAAATGTTGCTTGACTTAGCTCTTAATGGTTTTATTACTCCATATTGAAAAGTCCCTTTTGACAGCTCAAGCAATCAGTTCAGGATACTTGGGCATTTAATTTAGTTAATATCCTGAATATGAAACATTGAGAGCCCTGTACATTACAGTGTGAAACAGGTTAGGTCCATTTAGGTTCCTATCCTTGCATTGTGACTGCCATTGTGAGGAGATTATGTTTCTGAAACTTCCTGTGGAGACAGGGAACACATAGTCTTGGGTCAGTCTGTGAGGAGTGACCATTGATTCTTACTCAGTATAGGATTTCCTGCTCTTTCCTACTCTAAAGCTTCTGGGAGGCAACGTGGGGGGTACCTTCCCTCTCAACCTTCACAGTGGGGGTGGAATAGTTTCTTTCCCAGTGACAGACACTTAGTACCTCTTAGACAGAGGCTCTGAGAAATGAATAAAGCTCCTTCCTGGTTCACTGACTTGCCCCTGTTCCTGGAGAACACAGTATAATAAAGAGAGATTGTGGCAGGGACATTATAACCTAACTCCTGCTTGGTGTTCAAACATTATATTTTCATTTTCTTTCCCAGAAGTGGTTCAGTAACCTAATGTTTGATCTCAAAAGATTGGGATCAACTGGCTTTAGTTTATTTTATGGCTTTGTTCCATGATTTTTCAGGACTTATCCAGAAAACTCATCATTAAAAATGCATGAAGAGTTTTGTTTCTCTTGCCGAAAATAGTGAGATAAAGAATAACATGGCAACATGGGGACTTATTTGTCTTGAATCATTATTTCAGATGAAATAGAAATATAAGAAGTTGAAAATGAAGGCATCTTAGGGCTCCTGGCTACTTTAGTAACCTTCTGCCAGTTCTTCATGCCAGTCTACTTTTTAAGATATATGTGATCTTGTGCAGGTCATAGCCATGACTACCTATCCCGTACAACTCCTGTCCATCTTCTCCCATGATTTTGCTACTGGAAATCTATTCAGTGTTCTGGAGGCCTTCTATTCTATTCTATTAATTTATATTTCATATTACTTTTTTGTACATCTTCATTTATGAAAACATTCTCCTCTCTTGCCCCTAGTAAAAAAGAAAAAAGAAAGAGGAAAAAAAATCAGCTCGGCAAAAACAACCAACATATTTGTCATGTCTGATAATTCAATGTTCCACACCCATATTCTTCCACCTATGCAAAGAAGGGAGGTACATTTTCTCAATTCTCCTCTTAGACCAAGCCTGATCAAACTGAACATAACATTCAATTTCTTTTTTTTTCTTTCTTGTTTTCATTATTAGGGTACTTGTATATGGCACTTCCCGATTCTTTTTAAGTTTCAGTTCATATAAATCTTACCTTGCTTCTCTGAAGTCTTTATACTTGTCATTTCCTGTGGCATAGCAATATTTTATCCTATTTGTGATAGTGTGGTTAATAAAGTAAATCTAATTATTCCATCTCATCTAAATGGGAACTTTTCCTGATTAGTCAAAATCATTTTAGTTAAGGATGAAAAGGCCTTGATCAATTTAGATATCTCTGACCAAGTTTCTGGGTGTATTTGAATGAAGTTGCATAGGAAGAGTGCTCATACTGAGGAAGTGTATGAGGCTGAGGAAATTTGATCCTAATCTAGGGGTCGTCTATAAAATATCAGAACTGAAGTTATTTGACAGATTCAAATTCTATTGCCCAGCAAACCAGAAGAGAGTGCTCCAGGTAAACCCCTTGACAAGTCATTGTGGGAAGGAGAACATTTTGACCTTGGCCTTGGTCTTCTTCACTCCTACTCCCACCTTATCCTTGTCCAAAGGAAGACCTTGCATGTTTTGAAGTCCCTGAAAGATTTTGGATTTCCCATTTTCCCGTCAGCATTCTAACATCTTTCCCCCAGGAGAGTAGCAGCTGGTAACAGCGTATGCACTGGGAGCCAAGGACAGATTAGATACAGATTCATGGTTCCACAAAAGAAACCCATCCACATCATGCTTAAGAGAAACCTCTTGAGCACTCCATGCAAAGGAGACAAGGACTTTCTGCAACAAGAAGCTGAATTTAGCCCACTTTCCTCTGGACGCTGTATGTTCTGGTGGGAAACTATGTCATAGATTTGGGGAAATGTTTGTGCCCACAGTAGCAACTATACCACCTTAATAAAGACTCTTTGTAAAAGCTAATTGAAATTGACTGACTAAATTGATTCTCAACTAATAATTGTGGCAGGGAATACACCAGAGGGAGCTTATGAACTATAGTACTAGAGATCCCCCCGTCCTACCTTACCCTCTCTCCAAGTTCTAAAGAATGTAAAAGCTACATCTTGGGGAACCAACTTGTGAATAGGATTTGGGATAGTCATTTCAGAGCATGAGCTATGCTTTTATGTACCACAATTGGTTCTTATTTCCCAGTTAATGAACATTTACTTTGTTTCCAATTCATCTCTATTATAAGAAGATGCTACAATGAATATTTTAGTGTTATGGGACCTTTCTGTTGTTGACTCCTTTGGGTTGTATGTCTAGCAATGAGATCTTTGCTTCAAATAGCATGGTTGTTTTTCTTTTGATATCGTGAGGATACCAGTGGTTCCTATGAATTGTCAGTCAGTAATTCTTTGCTGTTACCATGTGACCAATTCATCTTATTTTCAATCACCTATTATTTTTACAACATTTTTCATTTTTCATTTCAGTTCTTTGAAATTCATTATGTGCTGTGTGCTGCAGCCTACTTAATTCACTGTGTACATCCCCATTACTTCTGGAGCGAAATTCAAATGCTTAAGTCGGTCTGTGATCTCACTGACTTAGTTGTTCTCTCCAGTGGTGCAGATTGCAACCTTATCCACACCTGCTTATCCTATTTGACTCTTTTCCATATCCTCCCATAAATTCACCAGAGGTGATCCACCCAATATGCTGGCAACTTTCCTCAATTTCTCTTAATGTGGTGAGGATACCAGTAGAGTTCTTGTTCACCTTGTTTTTGTCATATGATCAGCCCATCTTCCCTTCCGAGCATACATTTCCCTTATGTTATCTTTTATTCCTGTTCTTTGAAATTGCTCATCTGCTATATGTTGCAGCCTGTGCCCATCCACTATATGCCTCTTTATTGCCATCTTGGTGATGTTTATTTTCAGCCTGTCATTTTTCATGATGAATGAATGAATAAAGCATTTGTTAAGCACTTGTTATATGCAAAGTACTGGCAACACAAAAGAAAAGTAAGACAGTCTTTGCTATCAAGAAGCTCACATTCTAACAGGGTAAACAATGCATATGGAAGGTTTTAACTACAAGTCATAAGGAAAGGTGTCATGGTCCTTAGGTTGCAGTGACAAAACAAGTGATAATGCCTTTTTAATGCCATTTCTACAGCTAAAATCATATCAGTATCTGATATTGAGCCATTTGACAGTGCCAAGGATTTCAGTTGGCAGAAATTTTTTATCTTGGGTTTCTGATAGGCTATGACTATAGAACCTATAGAAGCAGTTACTAGGCTGTACCTCCACAGGGACTGATTCCCAGGATGAAGTCTGGCCCTGGGATAAAAGCAATTCCATTCCCAAGGCTCTTACATTCAGGGTCCTGATCTATCTTCATGAAGGTCTGTGGGTAGATGATGGTCAAGGTGGTGGTGATGGTTTGGTTTACCCAGCACATGCTGCTTCCTGTTTCCCCCCATGGGGTATCTTACTGTTTCAGCCAGGCTAATTTGCCATTCCTGTGGGTAACAGTTCATTGGCAGTTGATGGGGTTAGCTTCCCCCTTCTCCATAGGAATTGCTTCCTTGGATGATGGCTGTACGGGCTCATCTGGAAGCATTCTGGGAGGTGCTGCCACCATCAAGCCTCCTGTGACTATTTGATTGTTGATAGTAGTTGGTCAGCAGTTGGTGATGGCGGTAATGAGGAAGGTGGGCTCCTTCTCCACAATGACTTTTCTCTCCTTGATGGCAGCCATGGAGACTGGGCTAGAAGCAGGGGTGTGATTTGGGGGCTATTGCTATTCCAAGGCTCTTAGGGTCCTGAGCTATCTCCATCAGAGTCTTAGCAGAGATAGTGGTCAGTTTGACTGACCAGTGGCTAGTTTGACTTACCTGACACTTGCTTCCTCCTATCTTTTCCCCAAGGTGCCTTGCTGCTTCAGTTAGACTAGCTTGCCTGCCCTATGGGTAGCAGTTTGTTAGCAGCTGGTGAAGGATGGCAGACTCCTACCCAACAGGAGCTGCTCACTGTATCTTCTAGTTATTTTCTTTAAAAAATTCACAATAAATAGACTGGTATCATCCTTGGTACCATACTTTTCTAGCATAGCGGAGTTTGGATTTTGTTGACATACTCTTCATGAATCCAGAATCTCTTCTATACCATGATGAGGCTGTAGGATTCAGAATAGGAATATCTTAGTCCACAGCTAGGATAAAATTCTCATCCATACTTTTCAAGTCCTGAATCTGGAAGGTGGCTTATCACTAATGCAGGGTAGTAAGGGAGCTATGGGGAGAGGTTGGGAGATAATGGGAGTAAGGTTGGAGAAATTCTAGCCTCTTAAGAAAAGACTATACAGTTGCACTTTTGAGGTTTTTTATTCTGATGTTCAGGAGAACAGAAAACCCATGAGACACATGAAAGAGATTATCAGCAATTCACTGACCAACATCCTGCAGACTGAGGATGACTTTCCCATGGTGGGAAGGGAAAATCAAAGGGGCAAGATTTAGATTAACCCCTTCCACCCAAACCCCTTCCATTTTTCTATTAATGCAATCTCTGGATGTAACAGAGTAACTAACCCGTGTGAATCATTCAAATCATTCTTGACTTTCTTATTAATTCATGACCAATTAATTTAATTAATCATAGGTTGTCAGCTCTTAAAGTCAGTGAATCAGAATGGGCCTTGTATATTGGGGTGAATATAAAAAAAATTCTTCCTTTAAATACTTTTCAACACTTTTGTTTATAGGTCAGGGTCAAATCTGGTTTCTCATAAGTTACACCATATGTGAGATGACATTTATAAACTGGCCTGTGCTAAGATTAATTATAATATGTCTGAGGTCATGGGTTGTAGATGGATATAAAGAAAAATGCAACTACATGTACACTGATGTACTATACAGTCATAAAAACCCAGGAAGTCTAGAGATTTCAGGTGGGAGAAGAAAATGCATATTATCCACTCACAAATAGAAGGCATTGTGGAGATTATAGAGATTTATTTAGAAATGATACCTATCTACTTCTGGGTCCCATGATAAACAAAATGGAGGACTAGACATTTTCTCTGATCCCTTTTGTCTCTTAAATATCTCCAAAACAGAAATTATGCACCAAAAATAAAGAAATTTTATCTCTTTCCATGATTTAAGACATCCAAAAAACAAAAGAAGATTGGGAAAAAAACAAAAAACAAACCCAAGGATTTACTTCCACTCTAATGTCACTCACCACCCCTTCCTCACACTACACACTACTGGTAGTGAGGCTGCTTTAACTGACCCACAAAAGCTCACAACAAAACCTAACCTTACACCCTCATCTCCCCTCCTGGCTCCAGGTTGCTAGCTGCTGACAGTTTTGACTGTATGAGCAATACAGAGAATAGAGACAGACTAGATAAGGATCGTGAACCAGAAAATGAGGGTCTAGAACAGAGGTGGGAAACCAGCGGCCTTGAGGCCCCATGTGGCTTTCTAGGTCCTTGGGTGCGGCCCTCTGACTGAGTCAAATACTTTTATTAAGGGGATTTGTTCTGTGAAATTTGGGTTCAGTCAAAGGGCCACACTTGGGGACCTACAGGGCCATGTGTGGCCTTGAGGTTGCAAGTTTCCCACCCTGGTAGAAAGAGAGGATGGATAATGAAATCTTTTTTGGAAAGAAGTACAAAACAATGACATTTTAAAAAACTAATGAACAGGACTAGTTGGAGGAGAAGGGTAATCTTCTTGACTGAGACCATGAAAAAGGTGAGAAAATGTATATGATCAGATAAAAGCAGGAAGGAAAAAGGAACTAACATGCAAAACCCTAAAGAGAAAAGGGCAACAAACAAGAGGAAGTGATAAGGAATGTGGAGAAGAGAGCCAGTTGGAATATGGCCACCTTAAAAGATTAGGGTAAAGAAAGTAACTGCAGGAACATAATACTGTGTTTACTGCAGAAGAGAGAAAAAGTCATAACTTAAAAAAAAACAAACCAATAATAGAGACATGGAGGAAAATATAATTATAACACTCATAAATTTAAATGTAAATGGATTAAGTAATCCAATAAAATGAAAAGATTGAATTTTTTAAAACCCCCTGTAATTTGTTGCTTATAAGAAACACATTTTAAAAAATAAAAACATTTACAAAATAAAATTCAGAGAATGGGGGGAAAATTTACTTATGCATCAAAGTGAATTGAAAAAAACAGGAATGGCCATCATGCTATCTGACAAAGTAAAAACACATATTATGCACGGCTATTTGCTACAGAACTGAGAAGACAAAAGAAATAGAAGACTATCTTCAAAAATATAAAATATCCAACTATCAGAAGATCAAATAGAGATCTGAAGTAACCCAATCTCAGAAAAGGGAGTATGTCTAGCTATAAAGGAACTACCAAAGACAAAAACTATCAAACTTTTAAAGGACAATTAGTATTCATACTTCACAAGTTATGCTCCAAAATTGAGAGAAAGCACCATTCTGGGGTGGCTAAGTGGCACAGTGAATAGAGCACTGGCCCTAGAGTCAGGAGAACCTGAGTTCAAATCCGGCCTCACACACCTAACACCAAAAAGTCTAGCCATGTGACCTTGTGCCCTACCTTCCCATTCCAAAAAGGAAAAAAAAAAAGCACTCTCCCAGAATTCTTTTATGAGACAAATATAATCCTAATACCTATTGTAGGGAAAGATAAAACACAAAAAGAAAACTATAGGCCAATATCATTAATGAATATTGAATTAAAAATTTTAAACTAAATCCTGTTGAACAGACTACAGTGATTTATCCAAAAAATTATTCATTATAACTAAGTAGAATTTATCGCAAGGATTCAAGGATGGTCTAACATTAAGAAACCAATCAAAACAATTAACTGTATTAAGAACAAAAATATCCAGTATCAGATAATCATGTCAATAGATGCTGAAAAAGCCTTTGACAAAGTGTAACATTCTTTTATGCTAAAAATCCTGTAAAGTATAGGTATGGCAGTACCATTTTTAAAAATATTGCAAAATGCGTCTACCTAAAACAAACAATGACAAAAACCCCAAGCATCATATTCAATCAGGATACATTAGAATCTTTTCCAATAAATATGAGAATGAAGCAAGGATGCCCACTCTCCCCACTATTATTTGATATAGTTCTGGAAATGCTAGTAAAAACAAAAAGACCAAAAGAAATTAAATGCATAAAGATAGGTAAAGAGGAGATAAAACTATCCCAATTTGCTGATTATATGATGGTATACCTGAAACATCCTGGGGAATCAGCAAAAGTACTAATTGAGACAGTAACCAGCAAAATTGAAGGCTACAAAATAAATCCTCAAAAATCAACAGCTTTTGTATAAAATAATAACAAAATATAACTGTAGTCCTGACCATGTCATTCCCCTCTATCCTCTTCCTTACACCTCAATAAACTCCATTTCCTCCCTATCACCTGTAGGATCAAGTATGAAATCCCCTGTTTGTCTTTTAAAGTCTTTTATAACCTGACCCCTTTCCTACTTTTCCAGTCTTATACACCTTACTCCCGTCCTCTTACTTTGTGATTCAGTAACACTGTCTTCCTTGTTGTTCTTCTAACAGGACATTCCATCTCGAACACAGAATGTTTACCCTGACTATACCCCCTGTCTGAAATCCTTTCTTCCTGGAATCCTTCAAGTCTCAACTAGAGTCCCACCTACTTCAAAAAGGCTTTACCAGTCTTCCTTAATCTTAGTACCTTCCCTCTGACACTGCCCTTAATTTATCTTGTCTAAATTTTGTTTGTATGTAGCTGTTTGGATGTCATCTTCCCCATTAGACTGTAAACTCTTTCAGAACAGGGACTATTTGTTTAATTTTTTTGAATCTCCAGTGCTTAGTACAGGACCTGGCATATTGTAGGTGATTCATAAATGATACATTACTTAATTTATCTTCAATATGCTTCAGTCTCATGAGCAGATAGAAGCAAGAACACTGATAGAATAAATTCACTGAATATGATATACAGATTGCCTAAAATTCATAAAAAGACATAGAGTCAATGGTATAGGGAACTCCATGGTGAAGAAATCTCTCTACCAATGCAAGTCAGCTCTCTCTCTGCAACATATAGTCTTAGAATTGCCTAGAGCACTGGTAGGTTAAGTGACTTGCTCAGAGTCATTATGTGTCAGTGGTGGAACTTGAATCTAGGTCTTATTGATGTCAAAAACAGCTTTCTAGTCACTAACTGGTCCATGTTGCTTTTAAAAAAAAAGGCAAAAATAAACTCTGTCTTTCCAGCCTTCAAGTCAAAGGTTGAAATATCATTAATACAAAAAAAGAAACCTTCCAAAGGGGGTGAGGGGCAGGAGTTGAGGGGGGTAAATAGTAAAAAAGAGGAAATAATAAAGAGGAAATAGTAAATAATGAAGGGATAGATTTCTCCTCTCTATGACTCTAAGTTGGGATCTACTGAGTGAATGGAATAGTTAAGGTTTGGGCTAGTTATATATATGAAACTTGCATGTGGCAACATTTAACAATAATTCCAAAAAGAACTATAACAACAGTTAACAGTTATATAGCACTTTAAGGTTTGCAAAGCACTTTCTCTGATCCTTACAACAACCCTGGGAAAGTGTTATTATCACCATTTTACAAATGAGGAAACAGCTGAAAAAGGTTAAATGATTTGCCTAGGGTCACACAGATACTAAATATCTGAGGCAGCATTCAAAGTCAGATCTTCCAGAAATTGGGTCCAGGACTCTATCCTCCAACAAACTGCCTCTCAATTAGAAGATTTATTAATTGGAGTCTTGCTACTTTTCAGTTTATCAAGTTTAGTCATTTGTTTTAAGTAAGACCTTCTGTCTTGATTAAGGACATTAGTTTCCATGAAGAAATGAACTTGGCATTTGAATTCACACATCTTGCATTTCTTA
This sequence comes from Pseudochirops corinnae, assembly GCA_028646515.1. Classification (NCBI taxonomy): domain Eukaryota; kingdom Metazoa; phylum Chordata; class Mammalia; order Diprotodontia; family Pseudocheiridae; genus Pseudochirops; species Pseudochirops corinnae. The sequence continues at coordinate 68,615,088 of CM053585.1, read as the reverse complement.
GCAATAATAAAAACTGCTGACATTTAGCCTAACGCAGAGATGCCCCAGATCGCTAGGGGTATTCTTGTTCTAGGTATAGGAGCCAGGAGCAAACAGTTGATACACTTCAGGTAGGCAGCAGCAGACTGAACTTATTGTTTGCTCACTCAATGGTCGGAAGAGCCTTTACTGTGAAACTGTGCACGTGTGGATTCATTAGCAAATTGGATCAACACAAACCCCCGTGAATATTCCTCTGTTGCAAAGAAAACACAGTAGGAGACTTAACATAAACACTTTCAGTGCAGCAACTGCCCTAAATGCCTCCCACCTTTTTCCTCCTCTCCAAAACTTCCTCCTCCTTCACCCCTAAGCAAACAACACTCTTATCTACACATTCACCACACCCCTAATAATGGTTGGTCTTTGCCATCCCCAAACCGCTTATACACCTGCAGCCTTATTACTTCTTGGCACACTTCAATGCCCCAGTGGAAATTCTGGCATAACCAACCTCGCCTTTTATTAACTACTCCCTTGGTGTCCAGACCTGCAAAGGGAACTTCCCTTATGTGCTATGAACATTACTTGCTTGCCTCACCAAGTCCTAGGATGGTGATGTTCCAGTCTCTTGATAGCATCACAAAATCACAGAGTTGGAAGGGACCTCAGAGGCCAACTATAATTGATCATGGATCTAAACATGTGGGCAGACAGATTTTGTTTGGAGACTTCAATCATGGATCAACCCACTACCTCTTCCCACTTTTGAATCACTCTAATTGTTAGGAATTTTTCCTTATCCATTACCAACCCTTTCACCATTTTTTTTTTCTTCTGGAGAATGTCATGAGAATGCCCTGCCCCAGGAAAGATACAACTAGTACTCACAAGGGTTCCTCTTTGCTTAAAGAGTTTACCTGCTTTTGGAGGTGCCCGATGATGTGAAAGGAAGGTTTTGGTTCTTCTCTTTAGAACATATTTCCCTTCCCTTTCTTTCTCTTCCCTTCATATATGCGTGTGCGTGTATATATATATATATATATATATACACGCACACGCATATATATATAATATATGTTTTATCGATATCTTTATCTATCTATGTACACACACATGTATCCATTGCCAGACATTGCCTCCCTCCTATTCCCACCCCACTCAACTCCAGTCCGTCATCTCCAATTGTGCTCGGACTAGAAGTTACCCTGGCACCTCAAACTCAACACGTCCAAAGTTGAACTCAAAACCTTCGTTCCAATTCTGTCTTTTCTTTCAATTTCTCTATTTCTGTTGACGCCACCAGCCTTCAAGTCACCAAGACTTGAAATCTCAGTCATTTTTAGCTTCTCTTTCTCACTCCCCACACTTAATTAGTCATTATCTACATTTACTACTTCTGCTTTCTTATCACCCACTCAATTCTCAACTCTCTGCAGTTTGGTTCTGATCCTGCACTTCCACTGAAACTGCTCCAAAGTCACAAACGACTGACAAATTCAGTCATCTTTTTTGAGTCCTCATCTTCCTTCACCTTCCTGTAACTTTTCTCTCTCTTTATTGTCCCCTCTTCTTCTTTGACTTTGTGCCACTGCTTTCCTAAGGTTCTTCTGCTATATAATTGCTCTTTTTCAGACCCTCATGACAGTGGATAGAGTGCTGGCTTTGGAAAGACAAGTTCAAATCTGACTTTACACATTTACTAGCTGTGTGAACCTGGGCAAGTTACTTAAGCTCAATTTGCCTGAGTTTCCACATTTGTAAAATGTGGATAATAATAGCACTTATGTAGCAGAGTTATTGTGAGGATCAAGTGTGAAAATAATTGTACAAAATATTTAGCACAGGGCTGGTCTCATAATAGGTACTATATAAATGCAATAATAATAATTATTATTATGGACTGTTGTAATAGTCTTTTTTAAAATTAACTTTTGTTTATTTTTAGTTTATATAATGATTTCCACAAGATTTTGAGTTACCAATTTTCTCCCTGTCTTCCCCCCGACCAAAACAGCGATCCCACTGTATACCCCCTCCCCCAATCTGCTCTTTCCTATATCCTTCCCCATAACCCCTCTGACTTTCTGGTAGAGCAAGATGGATCTCCCTATTCCAGTTATATCTTATTTCTCAGTTGCATGTAAATAATAATAATAATAATAATAAATACATATATATTTTTTAACATATCATTTTAGAATTTTAAATTCTAGATTCCTTCCCTTCCTCCCTTGTCATCCACCCCCACTGGAAAGACAAGCAATTCAATACAGGCTGTACATGTGTAGTTACACAGCACATCTCCACAATGGGCATATTGTGTAACACTGATGATATTTCCCTCCTTTCTATCCCGCCCTCCCCTTGTTC
>CM053585.1:68597247-68612236 GCA_028646515.1 Pseudochirops corinnae | reverse complement strand
TTGTGAATTGATTGAATGACTAATAATTAAGTTGCCCCAAGAGTGGAAGTTTGAATATTCTATTGTTTCTTGTTAATGATTGAGTTGCCTCATGAGTGGAAGTTTGAGTATTCTATTGTTCCTTGTTCTGAATATTGTGGCCACTGTAGTGAAAACTGTGTGGCCATTTTCTGTGATAAGCCTTGTTCTAAATATTGTGGCCACTGTAGTGAAAACTGTGTGGCCATTTTCTGTGATTTCTTGATTTGTAATGGAATAAACAGAGTGTTCACTATATTTTGTAATCTGAACTCTAAAAGCTGTTCACAGTAGCATTCCTTTGGGAATCTGCTGGTGCATGGCATTATAGGCTCCTTCAACACTGAGTAGTTGAGATGCAACATAGGTCTTTGGCCCATAAATAGCCTTCAGGGTATCATAAAAGTGCTTTGGATTGTTACTATTAGCATGAAACTGAATTTCATCTGCCTTCTTACTGAGCCAAGAATCCTGTCTCTCTCTCTAAGCTTTGCTCGTACTTTACTTTTGATAGAATTAAATGCTGCCTTTGTAGAGATGGCTGAACTCTCCTGCTGGTAAACCCTGTAGAGTTCTTGTTTTTCATTTAGCAGCTTCTGAATTTCCACATCCTTTTTATCCAACCAGGCTTGATGTTTGCAAGTTTTCTGACCCAGATGAGCACATGCAGTGCTATTTGCCAAATCTCTGAAAGTTCACTCCCTTTCTGCTCCACTGTTGCAAACTGTGTGTTGGCTCAACTTTCCCTCCAAGTCAGCAACAAATCATTGCTGCTCAGAGAATCACTCTAATCTGTTTACATTGATTCTTCTGGTAGTCTTGTTGCCTTGGGGCTACCACTTTTGTTTAATGCAGATATTTAGCTTGGAGAAGATGTCTATGATCAATCCATCACTGCACCCCACACATTGCCTTCATTACTCACATCCTGTCTATTTCTTCTCCTTACAATCATATAGTCTATTAAATGTCAATGTTTGCTGCAAGGGTGCATCCTCAAAGTTTTATTGCATTTAGGAAGACAGTGTTGGTGATGAGAAGGTCATGAGATGCACAGGTCTTCAGTAGTAAGTGACCATTGCTGTTGTTGTTTCCAACCTCTTCCTCCCAAAAACTCCCTGCCATATTTGATAGTCTGAGCCTCTACTCTAGCATTAAAGTCACCTAGAATTATAAGCTTGTCCTCTTTTGTCACATTGATGATAAGGGTTTCCAGGTCTTTATACAGTGTTTCTTTGACTTCATCAGGGTTTGTTATGGTGGGAGAATATGCACTGATGATGGTGGCATGACATTTTCCTGCAAGTGGCAATCAAATTATCACAAGTCTGTCATTCACTCCTTTTAGTAGGCATACCAGTTTGTTGACTAGATTAGTTTTGATTGTAAAACCTACACTAGCTTCACAGCATTCCCCTTCGCTGTGGCTGCTCGAGAAAAATGTGTATCCAGCCCCAACTTCAGTAAGCTGGCCTTCATTTGCCAGTCTTGTTTCACTTAGGGCTGCTATTTGGATGTGATACCTGCTGGATTCCCTCGCAACAAGAGCTGTTCACCTTTCAGGTCTACTGGATTTTGTGTTGTCTATGAGTATGCACACATTCCATGTACTGATGATGAGTGTAAAAGTTTTTGTACATTTTTTTTGCATGTGTTTCTACCACAGAGTGTGATCTCCACCTAGTGTGGTAATCAGACGAGGGTTGGATAAGTAGACAATTTTTAAGGCACCTTTTCTAGCCCCTTCCTCACACCAGGAGGTGAGTAGCACAATCCTTAGAAAGCTGTTCAGACACCCAGGGGGCTGCCAAATCCCATTGTTACCTCCAGTGAGAAGATGACCTTATGGCCTGGGTCACCTGTGTGCAGGGTTATAACTACAGCCCTCAGTGTATCCTCACCTGCTTCTTCTTCACTTGCCTGTTGCCATAGGGCTTAGAGATAGGCAAAAATGTTAAAATGGTACAGGTGATGTCTTTTGATCCATGTGTAAATTGGATTTAAGTGTGGCAGAGTTGCATGAAGTTGTCAGCCTCACTATCTTCCAGAGTTATCACAGTCCAGTGGCAGGACAGAGTTAAGATGACTGGTGATGGCTCGAGATATAGTGGATGACCTTGGCATCTTCAATGTCTAACCAAGCTCTAAGCTTTCCACAGCAGCCTTCATGGCCATTAGAACAAATTGTTCTCATCCACCCATTCCACCAAGGGAAGTCTTCACATGCTTGGGATAGACCCCTTAACTCACCAATGGGTTTGAGACCACTCAACATGGTTTAGTCCATCTGCCTAAATGGTTTACCAGGGTGTGGCTATTGTGCATGTAACAGCTTCTTGGAGCCACAGGTGAGAGTGAGGTGGATCAGGTGGACACCAAAGGTGGAAAGCAGCCCTGAAAAGGACTCAGCAGTCCTCACACCAGAGATACTAGTTTTCCCCGAACACACCCTATAGACCAAGTTTGTGGCAGCTTAGTGCAGAAAGAAGTTCTAGTCAAACCCCTGAGAGTGAATTACCCTTCTGACATACATACTCTAAGCCTGAGTCCACTTTCCCTTCAATTCTGTATGTAATTGTAGGAGAGTGTACCCTTGGTTTGGGGGGATGTTTGTACCAATTCATCTTACAATACCAACTTATTAGCTCCCTCCAACGTCACAAATGAGTTCTTTATAGATAAATCCAATGGCCTTTTGTTCTGTTCTGTTAGCAAACCTCATCTTTTTAAAAATTCTAATAGTACCTGCCTCCCAATGTTGTTAAATAAAATAACATTTATTAATTGATATCAACTGATAAGTATTAGGGGAAAAGTGTACTGGTGTGGACTCATGGGCTATAGCATTAGAAACACACACACATAGGGGTGGTTAGGTGGCACAGTGAATAGAGCACCAGCCTTGGAGTCAGGAGGACCTGAGTTCAAATCCAGCCCCCCACACACACATGCTGTGTGACCTTGGGCAAGTCATTTAACCCCAATTGCCCTCCAAAAAAAAAAAGCAACCCCCCACCCACCCACACACCCTCGGGGTTCCAGCCATCCTCTAGAAATATAGTAAACCTAGAGCATGTGCAAAATATTTATTACAAAACAGATGAGAACTTATGTGTAGCTCAGACCTGAGTCTTAATAACAATACCTCTCTCTTCAAAGTCTCTTACCATATGCTGCCTAGGAGAGAATGACATCCCTTTCTGTACAACCTCCTGCTTCCTGGGGAAGAGGAAGAATCTCAGAAGCCAAATGAAGGAAAAGAACTTAGTCTGCTAATCCTAGACTAAGTATATGCACCCTTTCTAAAAAAAAGTATAAAGCTACCTCACCTGAGGATATGAACTTGAAACTGGAAGTACCAAAGAACTGAGCTAGCATTAAGGAACACAACCATCTGAGAGAAGAAATAGCCCAGTCTAGTAGTAGACTGTCACTGAAGCATTCCCAAAAATCAATTTCAATTTGTCCAGGTCTGAGTTACTGTGCTTCTCTTTCACAAAACTCGGAACCTTTGCTTTGACTAGAACTTCTTGGTTCAGAAATGAGTCATCAAAGTAAGAAATATAACTGTGGCTTATAGTGAGTGAATCCTTATTTTGGCTGGCTAAGCCATAACCAGGCAATATATTTGTATTCTTTATAAAGGACTTAACAAACCTTAAATTGCTCTATAAATGTTAGCTATTATTGTTCATTTTACACCCACATTCTTGGATAGCAGTATCACTAAGCTTCCTCCCATGGATATACAAATATTTTGTGCCTATTGCAAAAGTCTCATAAATTTAGTGACTTATAACTTTGGCAAACTGGACTTTACTCTTGACCATCTTTGAAAACAGTAATGTGAATTTCTAAAACTTGAATTTCTCAAATCATAAATTAATCACATTGAGGAAATCTTAGTTCAAAGACAAATATTCAAATTAAATTTAATCAAAATAGGAATTAGCTCAGTCAGATAACTACTATCAATGAAGAACTTAACTTTAACAAATTCTAACATTAATACATACCATAGTTGTTATAGCTGTAGTTTGGGCAAGCATCTTTGCCCATATAGAACTCTTCAATGGGGCTTCAACTGTCCATAATGAATCAGAAGAATACAAATTGAGAACTGAAAGGGATCTCAGAGGACATCAGGTACAAATTTCTCATTTTACAGATGAAGAAGCTGAGAAATTAAGTGATTTACCCAGAGTCAAATAGCTGGTAAGTGTCTGAGGCCAGATTTTAACCTAGGTCTACACTACCAGTCAGGGGGACCAGTGTTAATTGGAGAAAGGGTCAATTCATCAGAATCTCTTGGGATTTAGGTAAAGATGTGATGATTATGTCAAGCTATAGAAGAAGGGAGGAAATGAGTAAAGCCAGAAGGGGAGGAAATGAGTAAAGCCAGAGGCAGATAGTATGCAAGAGGTACCCTGGACCATGGAAAATCCAGAAATATAACCTTACTGGTGGCCACAGGGAGAATGCTCAGGATGGCAGAGATCTGAAGCAGCCTGAAGACAGGAATGAGGTCAACAGAGGAGGGGAATGCTGTAACACCAAGCACAAGGAGCTTTCAAGGTTCGGATTACAAGCATAGCAAACTCCCCATTTATTCAGTAACAAATTAAGGCAAAACATTCACAGAAAATTAAAATACAGCATTCACCATGTGTAACTCAATCATTTAGTAAGTCCTCAATTCAATCACAAAGTACAAAGGTTAAAGTACTCCACCCCTGGATAGTACATTCATTTAGTCAATCACAAAGTCTTCTCTCTTCTCAAATGGAGATTAGTTTCCAATCATAAACAAAGTACATTCATTTGGTCAGTCACAAAGTACAAAGGTTAAAAGTTTTCCACCCCTGGATCACAACTGAATTACAATATCATCAGTCACCACCAAGCACCTCTCAAGGGGCAGTGGAAAGAACAAAGGCCATCCACCCCTAGGTCACAACTAGGATACAACATTATCATAGCATTCAATACCCAAGGAGAGGTATTTTCTTCATCTTGACACAAGGCAAGTTGTTCCTGGGAAGACAGAGTTTAACAAAGACACCATAACATTCATGCACATTTCTGGCATCTTCTTCAATTCACCTTCTGCCAGTGAAATCAACCTAGGCCCACAGTCATGCCTTCTCGGTTCTTGGCAGCTCTGGGTAGCAGTTCTCAGAAGTCTTGGTCAACTCCAACTGGCAGTTCTCTCTCTCTCAGCAACTCTGGTCCCCGGCAAGTCTCTCTCTCAGCATCCGCATTCCCAGCAGCTCTCTCTCTGTCTCTGTCTCCACAAAGCTGTTCCCAGAAGTTCTTCTGGCCTCTCACAACTTGGGCCTCTCTCTACACAAGGCACCAGCTCCTCCCAGTTCAGCCCCCTCTTATCATGTCAACAAGTCCATCCCACTGTGGGGTTCAAATTCCATTACCATTACAGATGACAGTAATGCCTCCTGCCTTCATTATGTCCAGGCTCTGGAGGATGAGATTCTAGGAACCAAGGAAATAAGATTGAAGCAGCAACATCTTGCAGTCTAGGAATAAAGTCAATTCAAAACCAGTCCCAAGGGTCAGCAGAGATTTTTATATTGATAGCAATCTTCAAGTTTTGTTGACCAATCAGATGAGTTACCATGGGGAGATGGTTTACTTTTACTCAGTTTTTTTCTTATGCATGGTTACCTTTCTATTTTGTCCTATATAAATGCTCTGCTACTTAGTTTAACTTTTTTTTTTTTTGGTCATAGATCCTTTTGGAAGTCTGGTGAAATCTATGGAGCCCTTTTCAAAATAATGTTTTTAAATAATTGAATGAAATGGTAAATGTATTTTTTATATCTAAATTTGCAGGTCCCCTGGAATCTATCTACATACCCATTGGGGTTCCCAGATTAAGAATCCCTGATTTATTGTTTCTATCTGGTCCATTTATACATCATCTCTCCTTTTGTTCTAACTTGGTCTGTAAAATATTTGTTTCTTTTATAAACAAGAAGTTAACCAATCAGTAAGTATTTACTAAGTTCCTACTATGATCTAGTTACAGTTTCAGGAGCTGGGGATACAAATTCAAAGAATGAAAAAACCCCTGCTTCCAAGCAGCTTACATCCTAATGGGGAGAGATAACAAATACATAATCTATAAATAGATACAGCATAAATATAAAGTGAATAACTGTAAATATATACAACATAGGTAAATACAAAATAGTTTGGGAAAGAGGAACTAGTAGTTGGAGAGATAAGGAAGTCCTTTGTGAAAAGATGGTGCTTTTACCTTAAAGAAAGAGAGAGTCTTTGAGCTGGAGGTAAGAAGGGAATTCATTTCAGGTTTAGGGGACAGCTAGTGAAAAGCACAATGGTGGGCAGTGGACAGAAAGGGACAGAAAGAAGGTCAGTTTGTTTGGCTGGATCACAGTGTGTGGGACAGAGAGAAGTATACACAGTGAGGCTGGAAAGGTAAGTGAAGGGTGAGGTGGGAGGGATATGCCATACGGGCTTTAAAAACTGAATGGAAAAGTCTGTATTTTATCCAGAAAGCAATAGGAAGCCATTTGCAATTGATTGAGTAGGAGAGTCACATGCAATTAAAGATTTATGCTTAAAGAAAATTACATTGGCATCAGCATGAAGAATGGACTGGAGTAGGAGACTTGAGGCAAGGAGAACAGTTAGGTGACTGTTGCACTAATCTAGGTCAGAGGTGACAAGGACCTAAACCAAGATGGTGGCTGTGTGAATAGAGAGAAGGAGCTGAAAGGGTGAGATGTTATAGAGGTAAGAATAGCAAGATTTAGCAATTGATTGTATATATGGAATGAGAAAAAGAGAGGTATCCAGGATAATTCAAAGGTTTACAAGTCTAAGAGACCAGAAAGATGGTGGTGTGTTTGATATAAATAGAGAAATGTGGAAGGGGAAAGGGAGTCAATTAAATAGTTTATCATTTAATAGCTAGTTATCTTCTCCAAGGATCAAAATAATTTACTTTGGAAATAAGAGAGAAAACTCCATGAGTACTTTTTACGGACTCTGTTGTACCACAGATGCAATTGAAAACTGACCTTGTATAACCTTATTGTTTCTTTTCATTCTCTTTGGGGTGAAGTAACATGATGGCAAAGTGAGAGGAAGTGGGACAACTCAGTCCTTTCACCCACGTGCTCTAGTAAAGGACAGAGAAGAGGATCTAACCAAGTAGTAATAGGGAAATACAAGGAGAAACTAGGGGCCTTTTTCTAGTCAGGGGTGGGGAATCTGCGGCCCTCTAGGTCCTCAAGTATGGTGCTTTGGTACTGAATCCAAATTTCACAGAACAAATCCTTAGACATTGTTTGGATTCAGTCAAAGGGTCATACTTGAGGACCTAGAGTTCAGTAGGTTCCCCATTCCTGTTAGTACAGAGATATAGCAAAAGCCTTGCAGAAACTTGGGTCAAGGTCTGGCCAGGAAGGCACTCAGAGTTAGGACCTATACTTGTGCAATCAGGGCAGGGAGGCATGGGCCTGTGAGGCTGTATCACTCTGACTTTGGGATAATGGAGCCTTCCAGAGCTTGGGCCAGATCTGGGCCTTATTGCTGCATCTTTGTGCTGGTACAGTGAGCAAGGACCAGATGTCAGTGAAGGGGGTGCTGAGGTACCTTTGTAATATTTTGGGATGACTTTGTCTTGAATCTCATCGGTGTTCAGGCAGCTGGGTATGTGATAGCAGCTTGTGACATTGGCCTGTGGAAAGGTCACCTTTCCCTGCCAGCTGTAAGTCATTAACTCTGTCCCTTCCCCCACCCCCAGCCTGTAAGTATCTTCCCTGAAGCTCCTTAACTATAACAAGCCACACCTATGAATTCTTAAAAGGATTCCTTAGAGAAATGTTTACCCCTTTTGTTCTAGTGGCCAGCTGTAAATTAACTCCTAACAAAAGAACTCCACCTTATCAGAGGGGGACCTTTTAGGGCAGACAGGCTGGGTGCTCCTCCCTAACTCCACCTTTGTATTACTTTGTTACTATATAATCAGTACCCCCAATCCCCACACTTCGCAGGAGGATTCCCCTTAATTTTCTCCTGCCCACTGACAAGCGTAATAAACCCTTTTAAAACTGCCAAGACTGCTTATGCCTGATAATTCTTTCAGACTGGATAGAACCCTCAAAGGATTTCTATAGAAATCCATCCTTTCTAACCCTCAACATCAGTATGAAGTTCAGTTGCTCTGACCCTGTGAAGCCTTCCAGAGCAAGACAGAAGTTGGGACCAACAGCGTTATACAAGATTACCATAAAAAAAAAACCATGAAGGAAGGATTTGAGGGAGGGACCATCAAAACCTTACTTTCATTTAACTGGACAAAGCAGTGTAGATGAGACAGGCAGACAGAGAGAAAGAGTTTGCTGTAGAAATACATCCAACTCAAAAAAGGAAACAGGAGAAAATCGAGACGAGAAAGGTAAAAAAAACAGAGTAAGTAGATCTAGAGAGGTATAAGCTACAAGCAAGACAAATTCTAACCTCACAGGATACATTAATCATATGATAATATGAAAGGAAAGAAAAAGATTAGAGAGATTTGAGAACTGGGAATAAGTGAGGGGAAGTAAAAAGGGACAGGAGAATAAAAACAAACTGCATCAAATATAAAGCACAAATATAAAGCTGTGCACTCTCTTTCTATCTCACCTCTCTGTGCTTTTTAAAGAGTGGGGCAAGTGGCAAAGAGAAAGAAAAAAGGATAAGAGAAAAGGATAGGATTAGATAGATAGATATAGTATTTATTAAGTATTTCATATGTGTCAAGTCCTAAGCTAAGTGCTGAAGATATAAATACAAGCAAGCAAAACAGCCCCCAACCTCAAGAAGTTTACATTGGGGAAGATAAAGGGGAACTAGAAAAATGGGCAAGGGAGATAATCAACAGAGCATTCAGAAGTGGCATGGAGGGCTAGTTTCCTGAAAGATAAGATGAAAGCTCACTTGTTAGAACTGGCAACTTAGACCTAAAGTACAAGGATAAGGAGAAATATGCAATTCACAATAATAACTATGGACACAAAAGGGATGACCTCACTCAGGAAAAGGGAGAGATTGAGAGAATGGACTAGAAAGCACAACCTAACAGTACCATTTACAAGAAAAACACTTGAAACATAAAGATTCATACAGAGATAAAATAACAAGTAGAGCAAAATCTATTATGCCTCAAGTCAATTCAAAAAAGTAGGGGAAGTAACAGGAAAAATAGATTTAATCAAAAGAGAAAAACAGGGAAACCACATTATGCTTGAAGGCATCCAATTATGGACATTAAATTAATATTAAATTTTACTTAGATATACTAAATGACATAGTATTTAAATAGTTAAAGGAAAAGTTAATTTATTGGAACAGGCAATAAAACACTAATAATTGGAGATTTCAAAGTACCCCCTCTGATTCAGAGATCAATCTAGCAAAACTATAAATAGGAAAAGGTTAAAGACCCAAATGTATTTTAGAAAAATCAGATACACTAGATATCTGGTGATTACTGAATGGGAACAAAAAGGAGTATCCATATTACAAATTCGGGTGTGGCACCTTAACAAATATTGGTCAAGTATAGGGCATAAAAAAAACCTCAGCAGCATAGTATTTGATAAACTCAAAGGCCTCAACTACTGTGCTAAGGACTCACTATTTAACAAAAATTTATGGGAAAATTGAAAAGTAGTCTAGCATCTGACCAACATCTGATAAAAAATGAATACATTACTTAAATGTAAAAGGTAATATCATAAAGAAATTAGAGAAGCAAGGAAAAAATACCTATTGAATTTATAGAGAGAGGGTGAATTCATAACCCAGCAAGGAATAGTGAGCATGTAAAAGGTAAAATGAATAATTTTGACCACACATAATTTAAAAGATTTTGCAAAAACAAAATTAATGCAGTTTAAATTAGAAGTAAAACAGTTAAGTGGGAAAATTTGCAGCAAATTTTTCTTATAAAAGTCTGATATCCAAGATATATAAGGAATTGCTTCAAATTTATAAAAACAAAGCCATTCTCCAACATATAAATGGTCAGAGGATATGAAGGTAGTCCTCAAAGGAAGAAATCCAAGCTGTCTATAGACGTATGAAAAAATGTTTCAAATAATACATAAAATGCATTTTATGTTCTGAAGTTCTACCTTATACCCATCAGATTGTCAAAAATGACAATGGAAAATAACAATTGCTGGAAGGATTGTGGGTAAACAGGCACACTAACACAATGCTGGTAGAGTTGTAAATTGGCCCAGCCATTCTTGAAGGCAATTTGGAACTATATCCAAAAGATCACTAAACTATTTTGGAAGCATACTAAGATCCACTCATTCTCTTTTTTAGGTTTCATGTTACAAAATTATATTATGACGATACTTTAATCTGAAGTCCTTTCCAGATTTATTTGAATGAAGAAAACCTTATCAATACTTAATCCAACTGCTAAGAAAACAATGTTTGTCTGGCACTGAAATCTTTTTACATCATTTTTATCAAAGGCCTAGACAGTTTGTAAAAGAAAAAAAGTCCCGGTCAGACTAGGATGAACTCCTTCCTGAAGTGATGAAAATGGTGGTCAGAAACCTTGATAAACTGGACTGTCCTCAACAACGCAGAGCTAAAGACAACTCTACAAGCCTCAGGATGGAAGGAGATACCTAAACTCAGAGAAAGCTATAGAAAGACTATAGTTTAAATGGAGACTGAAGCAAAACATGTTATCGTTCTCTTTCATGTCTGGTTTTGCTTTTTTTTTTTTCTTTTCCCAGTGATCACCCATTGGTTACAACCCTTCTATATGACCAAACTATTGTACAATGTGAAAGTATTTGCAGATCCTATACATGATTGCACGCCACCATGGGGGGGAGGGGAGAAAATCTGAAACTCAAGTGATTGTGGAACTGAATCTTGTAAACTAAAAGTAAATAAGTAAATAAAAAAAAATTAAAAAAAAACAGTGGTCAGATTTATCCTGAGTTCATCTTTGACCAAGACAAAAGAAGAATTCATGGAATGGGTAATTAAAGAATGATAAGTTTTAGGAAAATTACTCTTCAGAGTATATCATTATTTTAAGTAACTATTGTTCTCTCTGATGAAGCAAAATGTTAACTGAATCTTTACCTGAACTCTAACTGTATTTTTCCTATAGTAGAACTTGTCTTTTCTTGGAATTACTTTACATTATAACTCCAAAACAGCTCGTGTTAGAGAGATTTCTAAAGGTATGAAGAAACTATTTTAACATTCCTTCTTCTAATCAGAAATGTTTAGAATTAGAATGGCTTATTTAACAAATTACCTCTGTCAGGATTATGCCCAAAATATAGGGTATGGATTTTTCTTCAATAATGTGCATACTCTTCAACCAAAAAAATACCACTACTAGGCCTAGAGAAGTAAAAGAATAAAAAAACTCATATGTACAAAAATATTTAAAGCATTTATTTTTGTAATAGCAAAGAATTAGAAACTAAGAGGGTGTACATCAACTGGGGAATGACTAAACAAAATGTGGTATATGATTATAATGAAATAGAATTGCACCACAAGAAATGATGAAAGGAGTGGTGTCAGATGAACCTGGAAAGATTTATATGAACTCATGCATGGTGAAGTGAGCAGAATCAAGAGAAGAATTTATACAATAACTGTATCATTGTAAAAAAAAAAGAAGAGATGTAAGAACACTGATCAATGCGATGATCAGCCATAATTCTAGAAGACAATTAATCATGAATGCTACCAAACTCTAGATAGATAATGAAATGATAAACTCACAGAATTCAACATGTATTTTCAGAAGTGGACCATGCTTCTGAAATAGTTTAGTGACCTTTTGAATATATTTCAAGAGGTGGAGATTTGTTTTCCTTGACAATGCATATTTGCCACAGGGTTTTTGTTCTTCTTTCAACTAGAGGGAGTTGGGAGTTAAAAGGGGGAGATAACAGTAAAGTTATCGAAGTTTTTTGAAAAAAGGAAAAAAGCAAAAAAAGAGGGTCATTAAAACATTTTTGAATGCATAGAAGAGACAAGGATAGTCAATAGGAAACATAAAGAAACAAGATAGCTTTGAAAATAATATGTTGCTAAAGACAACTCTACAAGCCTCAGGATGGAAGGAGAGATATCTAAACTCAGAGAAAGATATAGAAAGACTATAGTTTAAATGGAGACTGAAGCAAAACACGCTATTGTTCTCTTTCATGTCTGGTTTTGCTTTATTTTTTCCCAGTGATCACTCATTGGTTACAACCCTTCTATATAACCAAACTATTGTACAATGTGAAAGTATTTGCAGATCCTATACATGATTGCATGCCACCATGGGGGGGAGGGGGGAGGAAGGGAGGGAAGAAAATCAGAAACTCAAGTGATTGTGGAACTGAATCTTGTAAACTAAAAGTAAATAAACAAGTCATTAAAAAAAAAAGAAAGAAAAACAGTTCCTCAAAAAAAAAAAAAAGAAAATAATATGTTGAATTTGTAAGCTTGGAGTGAGAAGGAATCTGCACATGTTGCAGATTCATGGATACATGTGTAATCCTCTTTTTCTGTTTTCCTTTTCACATGTGTAACAGAAACTGGTGAATATAGAGCACATGCTACTCCCCACATAAAAGAGAATAGGGAGACTTCTGGGAGAGTCATGATTACACATAATGGAAGTGCTTCAGAGACTGAAGCATGTGTAGATGTTCTGTAACTGGTTCTGTCTGCTGATTTAGTGTTTAAGTTCAGAATTTAAAAAAAAATTAATCCTGTTTAGATTCTGGGGAGAATTTTATCCTGGAATTGCCAATTCAGACAGTTTGTTATCATATGATCCAAAGGGTTTAATAGTCAGGTCTGTGGCCAAACAGATTTTGGGGAGTGGGAGGAATAGAGGTCTGGGTGGAGCTGTTCCTCATAAGGAAGGATAGTAATGCAGTCTTCACCAAAGCCCTGCCATCACCTTCTTGAGGCTATTTATTCCTTCCCCACTGCTCCTAGATAAGCACCCAGGACCTAGTCAAACATCAGATAAGTCACTTAGGTCCACTGTGGTTTCAATATGTCTTTCATTAGGAATTTAATAAGCAGAACACCAGTCATTCTTTTCCTTCTTAACTTCTTTGCAACATATGAAATTGTTGATTACCTGCTTCTTTATAGCTTTTTATTCCTTGGCTTCTATGCCACTGGACTCTCATCAATACCCTGCTACTTCCCTAATTATTCCTCTGCTTCCTCTGCTGAGTCCTTCTAACCCTTTATATGTGAGTGTCACCAAAGTTTATGTCTTTGACCTCTTTTCTTCTCTTTCTACTCTTTCTCCTTTGATGACCTCAACCATTTCTACGACTTCAGTTCTTACTTCTGAGCAAATGCCTTCTAATACTATTTCTCCTTCTCCCTCTTCTCTTCAGAGTTCCATTCCCCAACTCTAATTGTCCAGTTGGTTAGTCCCAAATAAATGTCCAACCAGAATCTCAAACTCAACATGTGCAAAACTGAACTTAACATTCTCTTCCCAAAACCTGATCTATTTCTTTTTAAAATTTTATTTATCTTTTGTTACATTAGAGTTCCAAGATGTTTCTCTCCGTTCCTCCCTCCCACTAGAGAAGTGCTGTTCTGCACTAGAGGTCAACATTTGACATAGGTGTATGTATGTATGTGTGCATGTGTGTATGTGTGTATACATATATATGTGAAACTATACAATATATAGTTCCATATATCCAATATATCAATATATAGTTCTTTCTCTGTAAGTAGATAGCATCTTTCTTCATAGGTTCTTTGTAACTGATTTGAATATTCATATAACTCAGAATAACTTAGTCATTCATGTTTACTCTTCAGACAATATTGCTGTTCTCTTGGATCTGCTTCTGTCATTCTTCATTATTTCATGCAAGTCTTTCCATGTTTTCCCAAAGTGAACCTGCTCATCATTTCTTATAGCACATCAGTATTCCATCACAATCATATGCCACAACTTATTCAACCACTCCCCAATTGATGGGCACCATGTCAAATTTCCAATTCTTTGCTATCACAATGAGAAATGCTATAAGTGTTTGAGAAAATACAGGTTCTTTTCCTTTTTCTCTGATCACCTTGATGTATCAGTTTTATTCATTTTTTCATAAAGCCATTTATCAATTGAGGAATAACTCATATTTTTTATAAATTTGACAAAGTTCTCTATATATTTGATATATGAGACCTTTATCCAAAAAACTGTCTATAAAAATTTCTCCCAAATATTCTACTTTCCTTCCAATCTTGACTACATTGGTTTTATTTGCACAAAATTTTTCAATTTAATATGATCAAACTTATACATTTTATATCTCTTTATAATGTTTTCTATATTTTCTTTGTTCATAAATTCTTCTCCTGTCCATTAATCTGCTAGGTAATATGTCCCATGTTCTAATTTACTTATATTTTCCTTTATATCTAGGTCATAAATCCGTTTTGATATTCTCTTGGTAAATGGTATAAGGTATTGGTCTATACCTAGTTTCTGCCAGATTGCTTCCCACTTTTACCAATAATTTTTACTAAAGAGTGAATTCTTTTCCTGAAAGCTTGTCTTTACATTTATCAAACATAAGGTTACTACAATCACTTACTAATGTGTGTTGTATATTTACTCTACTTCATTGCTTCATCATTCTATTTCTTAGCCAGTACCAGATAGTTTTGATAATATGGTTTAATATCTGGCACTGCTAGACCTCCTTCCTCACATTTTTAAAATTAATTCCTTTGATATTCTTGACCTTTTGTTCTTCCAAATGAATTTTATTATTATTTCTTTTTAGCTCAACAAAAATTTTTTTTGGTAATTTAATTGGGACGGCCCTGAATAAATAGATTAATTTAGGTAGAATTATCATTTTTATTATATTGTCTTGACCTACTTATGAATAATTAATATCTCTCG
>CM053585.1:68507016-68573842 GCA_028646515.1 Pseudochirops corinnae | reverse complement strand
ATTTAATACCACTTCCTTTAAATATATACACATATATCTACATATACATATATGTAGATATATATGTATATATTCCATACATTACTTTAAAAACTGACCTACTTGTCTGTGCTTCCTTATGAATTTTCTTCTGTTCTCTTCTGAGCATTTTTAAAGTTTCCATGACTCTTTTTTTGGGACATCACTACTGCCAGCCTCTTCATTCCCCTCCCCAATTAAAAAGTGAGAGAAAGAAAGAAATGTGCTGCAATAATATCTTATTACATTTATATACCACAATTTGTTTATCCATTTTCCAATTGTCTAAGTGGTAATCTAAGGAACCCCATTAGATTTTAGTTCATGTCGACCACTTTTAGTTTCCACTTAATATATTTCTACACCAAACTCTCCCTCCCTCCCTGCCTCTCTCTCTCTCTCTCTCTCTCTCTCTCTCTCTCTTTCTTTCTCTCTCTCTCTCTCTCTCTCTCTTTCTTTCTCTCTCTCTCTCATCCTTCCTACTCCCATTTTCTGTTTCAGTTAAGACAGGATTATCCAATGCCCTCCTTCCCCACCCTTTCCTCTATTTCTTTATGTTATTCTTCTCACACACTTCAAATATGAGAAATACCAAGTTCCACTCCCCACATTTCCTTTCTACACTCATATATTCCTCCTTTTACTCTTTTTTTTTTTGCCTCATTAAATTCTCAGAACAGAACCAATCCACTCCATGACTTTTGTTTTCCTCATTTAACTCCCTCAATATTCTTCAAAGACATTAAAATTCTGAAGAGTCACTTGTGTAACCCAACCTTTGAGCATTCCCAGTTTGTCTGACATGGAGCTTGCTGAGTCACCTACCACATGGGTGGGAGTAGCTTCCTAGGCTGACTGTCATTTTCTTTAAAAGTAGTACCATGGAGCTGTTAGCAATCTTTTTGGCTGTGCTTTTAGCTGCTGCACCCAGTATGGATGCCATGAACTGAACTGGTGAGAGGAGACAGACTTGCCTTTCCCTAATTACCTTTTCTGTTTTCTGGGGCCCCAGTATGGGGTGTTCAGTGAGGCCTAGCACTTCTGGTGTGAGGGTTTGCTGAGCTCTTTTCAGGATTTCTTATCTACTTTCAGTGTCCACCTGTCACCCAACCCTCACCTGTGGCTCCAAAAAACTGTAGTGTGCGCAGTGGTCACACTCTGATAAAACCATCTCTGCGGATGGGCTAAACCAGAGTGAGGGTAACTGGCAGACCTCAAATGGACTAGTAAATTAGGAGAATATCAACCCCAGGCACGTGAAGACTTCTCCCTGAAGTTTGGTGGATGAGAACAATTTGTTCCAATGGCCATGTAGGCAGCTGAAGCAGGCAGACATCGAAGATGCCAAGGTACTCCACTGTACTCCAGGCCATCATTAACTGCAACTGTCTGGCACTGTCAATATCCCCACCCCAAGGCTTTCTCTGGAGGAGTCCTCCCCTCTTACTGCCTATGGTCACTAAACCTTGTAGATTAAAGGCATCTCTGGCCAGTCTCAGATCATGCTAGGAGTTTACCCTGTTCCGGTACTGGCTTTGCTGGTGACCCTGTTTCCTATTCCTCTTACGTCTCTGACTGACTTCATGTGCAGTTCTGGGTTGGAAGAAATCAATGATTCAGTTTCTCATTGGATTTCTTGACTTATTTGACCTGGTGTGAACTTCTGAGTTTTACTAGAGTAGTTTTGTGGGAGCTGATTGTTCTGCTTTCTGTTAAGGCGACCATCTTGTCATTCAACTCTTCTATTACTCTCACCAATCAGCTGCCAACTATAGTACCACAAAAGCTCTCACATCCATTTTTTTTCAGTTTGATTTAATTTGGAAAAATACTAACTTTGCCACTTCCTTTAGAACACTCCTAGTGTAAAGGATATTAGCTGATGACATAGAAATCCTAAAGAGAACACCTTAGCTCATCCTCATTGATTATTAGCTTACTATCTTCTGGGCCGAGGTCCTTGGTAGATTCCTTTGGGAAAAGGGAATGGCAGGGAAGGGGAGGTGGGACAAGGTATGTATGCAGAAAATGAATGTCTTATTTTCTGCTGGCTTTTTATGGCTAGGGTCAGCTGAGACAAGTTCTGCAGAAGCTCAGACAAAGCCCAGATTGTGGCAAATCCAGGAGATGGAAGGAATGAAATCATGCTAGCCTTGTTAGAAGTGAAATATTCTTCACCCCCTAAAAGGGGCTTGACTACATTAATGGCAGAAAGATTTGTAGAGGACGGCATGGGGGAGGATGATCTTGTATGTACATTCCCCAGCTGGAGCAGAGGTATTTAAAGCAAGTCTCTTGTTGGATCGGGTCTCACTGTGATTTATGGGGCTTGATGTTCATATGGGAGAAAAGAATTTGGGACTATCCTTGGCCTCTGGGAACACTGAAGGCTAACAAAGTCAGTGGGAACCTGGAATTGAAAGCTTCCCCCAGGAAGCTGCAAAAGGTCAAATAGTGCAGATAGTGCAGAAGACCCAGATGGGCTATTGGGCGTCCTGTAGGGAAAAAACCAAACCAAACCAAACCAGCCAGTTGTTGTGGTCTGGTGTAATTCAGCACTTTCCAGTCTCTGTGCTAAAGTTTCTTGTTGTCTTCTCATCTAAGTGTAGGGGTAAAGGAATTATAAAGGCATAATAAAAAATTACCTCTGACTCGGCAGGCAGCTTCCTTGTCATTCCTTCCTCCTGTTTCTGTATCGTTTCCCTCTCTTAGCGCTTCCTCCTCCTTTCTAGCCTCTTAATTGCTGTC
Source organism: Pseudochirops corinnae (assembly GCA_028646515.1). NCBI lineage: Eukaryota > Metazoa > Chordata > Mammalia > Diprotodontia > Pseudocheiridae > Pseudochirops > Pseudochirops corinnae. The sequence goes on along the minus strand of CM053585.1, from coordinate 68,571,076 downwards.
ACATTTATTGCCTCATCTCTCATCTCATTGTGGCAAGGTGTTCTTTTTTCTTGGGGGACTTGCACATTGAAACAAGAGCCCAGAAAGGAAAATGCTTAATTCAAAAGGAAAATCATAACCAGGAATTTTTTCACTTTATAAAATTGAGTGTGTGTGTGTGCCCCCCCCCCCACGTGAGTAGGTAAACCTGCTGAAAGAATCTGGGAGTTTGTGGGGGTGGAAGGTAGGAGGGATAGGGATGGGAAGCAGGTCCTAGAGTATGGGGCCACAGTGACTGAACTGTGGGATGGGATGCTCTGAGAAAGGTTGTGGCCAAAAGGCAAAGCCAATAGGTGAAGAACTGTGAGTCTAGGCACAAGGATGGCAGTCTTTCCAGGAAGTGACCCTCTAGAAGAAGTGACTGTTCCCTAGATGTCATTGCCCTAGGGAAAAAGCTTTGTTGACCAGGTGCCTGTGGCACCTTTGCCCAAAGAAGGACAGAACCATAATGGAAAGCCAGATATTTGAAAGGCCAATGGAGAGAAGGGGCCTTCTTGGGATCCCTCAAATCCAACCATGGAAAGTAGTGAGATTTGTTTCCCTAACAAGCCACTAGCAACCATGGTCATGGGAGTGATACTGATGCAGGCTTGTAACCTTGAAGAGGGTAGTTTTTAGTGTGATGATACTTTTAGAGCTGGAGGAAGCCTCTGGAATCATATAATCTGACCTCATTGGAGGAATGAGGACACTGAGGTTCAGGGAAGTTAGTAGACATGAGCAAGGTCACATATGAATAGTAAAACTGGGATTAGAACCTGAGGTCTCTGATTCTTGACCCAGGACTTTTTCTTTTAAAACGTAAGCCCATGGAAGAGAACGATGTCAGGGGCAACTGAGGCCCACACAAATCTACAACAGGCTTTGGGTTTAGGAAGAGCTAAGAAGGGGAGGGAGAGGGAGAAGAAAGACTTCATGCCAGAGAAAGAAGGGGCTCAGGATCCACCAGCAGCAGTCTTGGGCTTAGTCCATGCAGGGAGAAGTCAGGGTTAACTTTTCTGGGAAGGGAAAGGGTATGTTTGTAGGATGTGTGTGTGTGTGTGTGTGTGTGTGTGTGTGTGTGTGTGTGTGTGTGTGTGTGTGTGAGAGAGAGAGAGAGAGAGAGAGAGAGAGAGGGAGGGAGGGAGGGAAGGGAATGGAGGATGGTTCAGCACACCCTGGTTGGGAGTCCCTGACCCAGCCCAGACTGTGTGCTAAATTCCGGAAACTGAGGCCTATCCTGTTGCCAGCTACAGCTGACAATTAACCCTATACTCCCCAGACTGCACCAATCTATCAGTCAAGCCCCCCAGAATAGGCCTCAACTATGGTCAGAGTCAGTGACCAGGCCACATACCAAGCAGCTCAGAGGAAATGGCTGGAATTCCTCCCTCAGCTCTCTGCATGGGAGAACAAGTCCGAAACGAACCTTCTCCAGTCTTGCTGAGATGGGGTGGAATCCAGAGGAATCCCGTGCAGGATGGGGGTTTTAATGTTCCAATCTTTCCTTTCCTAGCATAACCCAGAGGCTGAATTGAGGAGATGGATACTGGGTTTCTTCTTTTGGAGGGGAGGTGAGGATTGTTGTTTGTTCTGTTTGGCTGCCCTTGGAAGGATTATGTACCTGAACTGGACAATCTGGAGACTATCAGTATCACTGCTGACCCGGGGAATAGGTTAAACCTAATTTAGATATCTTTTGTCGCTGTTGCTTTTCTCTCCTTGTCATGATCCTGTCTTTCTTTTCTCTGAGCAGCCTGAATGCTGGCTGAATGTCTCCAGTTTCCTGAGCACTGTGGTATGTTGCAAAGAGCTGTGGTTTGGAGTCAGATAATCTGGGTTCAAATCTCAGCTTTTTTACTCGAAATGTATGTGACCTTGTGGAAATCATTTCAGCTCCATGAGCTTTCTTTGGTCATCTCATTTATATTTTCTTGTCTTTTTCTCATCCTCATAAAAATGTTGGGCTGGATGATTTCAGAATTGAAGTCCCATGATCCTATGAAAATCTGGATGTGATTTTAGTCTTTCCTTGGCTCTTGGTGATTTTGACTTGGTTCACAGCCCTACTCAAGGGTCAGAAAAGACTTTTGAGGTGTTTTCAGGGACCCTAAGGGGACAGGAAGGGAAGCACAGTTCCATTTTTGCAGAATGAATAATCCCAGCCCCTTCCTAGTCCAAAACCAGTTCTCATCATTCACCTCTGTCTCAGCCCTATGGGCTGAAAGCAGACCCAGACTGCTAGTGAATATTTGTCACTGCATGAGAACTCAGCTGGATGGAGCTACAAGGTGTCTGTGGAGCCCCAGCTCCTATTACTTCCCTCCCAAAGTGATCTTGTATTTCATAGAATCATAGCATTTTAATCTATGGATTTAGAGTTGGAAGAGATGTTAGATGCTGTAGAATCCAACACCCTTATTTTTACAAAGGAGGTACAGAGAGGTTAAGTCATTTGTCCAGGGTCTCAGAGCTAGTGAAGTATCTGAGGTAGAATTTGAACTCAGATGTTTCTGACTCGAAAGTCAGTAGTCTTTCCATAATATCACACTGTTTTCAAGGTAATTGATTACCTGGGACACTGGGCTAATCATCCTTGTTCTGTTAAATGCTGATATAACTTGATTCCATAGGATATAATTCAAGATGTCAGGTACCCTGCCCCCAATTTTGCAAAAGATTGTAAAATTCTAAATTCTAGGGACAAATGCAACAGGACAAATGATGATTGGAATCATGGAATTTGTAGTTCAAAGAGACAAACATTCTCTCTCAACCCTGAAAGTAATTTGAGACTACTGAAATCTTTTAACTGGAAGATAGATTTGAGTATATTCTGCATATACTTATTTAAGGAGGATCTCAGCTTTATCCAGAGGACTGGGGAGCTGAATCCTCTTCTTTTGCACTAAGGAGCCCTTCTCAACTCTGGAACCATGCATGTGGAGTGAGTCCAATCCTGCAGGAACTTGACCACTTAAAAGAAAGCTCAGGCTCTTTTTCCCCATCATAGAACGGGAGGAGGGTTTTTGCCTTATGTGTAGGATTTCCCCAAAGCAGGGGGAGTAGAAAGGCACTCATCATGCAAAGTTAATAAAGTATGGGACAGCTATTTATTTCCTACACATAAAAGAAATACTTAGCACAAAAGCTTCATAAGTATACACTGACATGAAAATTTAGAGAACCCAAGAGTCCGAGATTTAAAACCATCAAAACATACAGTAGTTTGAGGGCCTGCTAAATTGGCTTTTTATACTTCACCTCTGCTCTGCACAGTACAAACAATTTCCTCCAGGCCCACATATTTTGTCAAGTTAAGCCAGCGTTTCGTTTGTTCTCCTGTTGATAGTCATCTTCTCTTAGAAATGTTTTGGTTGGTTCATGGAGAGCACTTTCTGAAGTGTATCTGTACCTATTGATTTCTTGAACTCACGAGGCTTTCCAAGCCTGGAATATCTCAGGACTGAGATCCTATCTGACGCAGACTCATGGATTGTAACAGGGTTACATTTATTTAAATATATGACATTTCCCCCCAATAGAATGTGAGCTCCTTGAGGTAGGTAAGCACTGCTTCCTTTTTATCCTTGTAACTCCAGAACCTGGTATATAGAAGGTACTTAATAAACACTTGTTGATTGATTAATAGAGCCTAATGAAGTCAGATTCAGATCTGAGAGAAAAACTCAGGCTTGGGTCTTTTTTGTTGAGGCCCCCGAGCTTGGATCTGGCCACTGAAGAACCTGGACTTTTGGAATCTGTGCAGTTATATGTTAAAATAATAGCTCACATTTATGTAGTGCTTTAAGGTTTTACAGAGCACTTGATTCAATTTTATTTTTTCAATTAATAAACATTTCTTTTCTCTCCTTCCCTCTCCCCTTGCCCCTGGGGAAAAAAAAAAAACCAAAACACATGTTACAAATATGCATAGTCAAACAGAACAAATTCCTGTATTGCTGTGTCCAAAAATATGTCTTATTCTTTTGCAAAGTATTTTATATACATTATCTCATTTGAGCCTCATAACAATCCTATGAGGTTGGTGCTATTATTATTCTGTTCTATAGATGAGGAAACTGAAGCCCAGGGAGGGTAAAGGACTTGCTAGGTGTCACACATGTCGAGAACATCAACTGGGGGGCCCTGATACTGAGACATCCATCCAATCTCAAATTGTATGGTTGTAACCTCAGCTCAGGAAGTCTTTTGCTCCAAGATAGCAGGAGAGTGAGAACAATAGATGGGCTAAAAGGGGAAAGTTCATAAGGTGGTGGGGAGGAGAAGGAGAAGTGATGGTTTTTCCCCGATGGCAGGAATAAGAAGGTCCACCCCTAAGACATGTCACTGTTGGCATAGAAAGCTTTTAGTTAATTTCTGAACTAACTAGAAAACTGTAGCTATATTATATGGAGGAGTATGGGTAGAGAGAGGCAGGGTAAGAAAGATCTTGGGAGAAGCCATGATGAGGACCTGAGTAACTACTAGAAGAGGGTGTGTGTATAAATAGATTCTGAAGATAGATGAAGGTGGGTATGGGGATTGAGATGGGAATAAGACTTTGTAAAGGTTGGTTCAAAGTCCTTTCCCCCAAGCCTTCTTCTCCTTCCCCCACCTGACATGTGTGGGCCAGACACTTCTGGGCCTCCTATGCATATGGCCTCAGAACAACTGGAGAGGAAGGGAAGACTGGCTGGGAGGGCCTGCATTGAGAAGGAGTTCCAGGGTGGGGCCCACATCAAAGAGAGGGTGAGAAGTTACAACTACAGCCTTTCTAGGATGAGTGTGTGTGTGTGTGTGTGTGTGTGTGTGTGTGTCTGACAGACACACAGAGACAGAAACAGAGACAAAGACAGACAAGAATGGAGAGTCACACAGACAGAGAAATGGAGAAAGACACAGAGAGAGAGACAGATAGAGAAAGACAGAGACACCCAGAGACAGAGATGAAGACAGAGAAAAGGGGCCGGGGACTGGCTGATACAAGTATGAACACTTCTTCAGAAGACCAGAGGAAAAATGCTAGTATGTATTATGCCCCAAAGTCCCTGGAATTGAATTCTCCCCATTCTAAAAGAGTTTAAGACCTAATCTCTGAACGATGGTTTATTCCCTCACCCCACCCCCAACTCCCACACTTCTCTTATCAAGATAAGGGTGCCATATGGTTCCCTCACACATTACTAATTGAAACTCAACAGGGACAGTGTGTATAAATGTTATAATAGGTGGCCTACTGGACAGCATGCTGGACAGGGAGTTAAGATGTGAGTTCAAAACCAATCTTGGGTGCTTACTTGACTATGTAAGGCTGAGCAAGTCACTTAACTTCTCTCAGGTTTTGAACCTGTAAAAGGGGGATAATTCATAAAACCTACCTCACAGGATTGTCATGAGGACCAGATCAGATAACACATGGAAAATATTTTGTAAATCTTAAAATCTTTTATAAATGTTAGCTCTCATCATTATCAATATAGTTTCATAAATAATTATAGAGGAAGAAACCCCTTCATCACCTCCCTCTTTCTACTGGCTGATCTTTCCTGGGTTGCCTCACTGTGGTATGGAGGTAATCCTTCATACTGGCAAGTGACGCAGGTCCTACCATGCTCTTTGGGTCCAATGATAAATTGTACGCCTGCTTTCTGAGGATTAGTCTGTTTCAGCCTCACCTCCAGATGTATGGAAAGCAGATGATTTTTTAAAATTACAGTAACTTGGACAAATCAGCTGAACTAGTAGAGGTCTGACCTGTATCTCCTGAAATACTGAATTAAATCATGTCTTCGCCAGCTGGTGAGATGCTGAGTAGCAAATTTGTTCAGCCAACTGGCATTGAAACAGGAAGACTGAAGGAGATGGGAGAGGATCTTTCTTTCTTTTTTTTCTTCTTTCCTTCCTTCCTTCCTTCCTTCCTTTCTTCCTTCCTTCCTTCCTTCCTTCCTTCCTTCCTTCCTTCCTTCTTTCCTTCCTTCCTTCCCTCTCTCCCTCCCTTCCTTCCTTTCTCTCTCTCTCTCTCTCTCTCCCTTTCTTTCTCTCTCTCTGTCTCTCTCTCCCTTCCTTTCTCTCTCTCTGTCTCTCTCTCTGTCTCTCTCTCTTCCTTTCTCTCTCTCTGTCTCTCTCTGTCTCTGTCTCTGTCTCTCTCTCTCTCTCTGTCTCTCTCTCTCCCTTCCTTTCTCTCTCTCTGTCTCTCTGTCTCTGTCTCTGTCTCTCTCTCTCTCTCCTGTTGATGGGATGCAAGAAGAATGCTGAGGATGGTAGGTAGAATATAGAGTTCAGGGAAGAGCTAATGACCCAGTCTGATTGAAATGTAGTGAGTATAAAGGGGAGTACTATGAAATATTCTTGAGAAAGGAAAGATAATGGCCCGGAAGCCAGTAATAAAAATCATAATAACAGTTATGAATTGTTGATTAATAATTGATGAATTGTTCATGAATGATAATAAATGTGAATTATAACTAGCATTTATATAGCATTTTAAGATTTGCAAAGCACTTTACATATCTTATTTGGTCATAACAACAATCTGGTGAAGAAGGTATGATTATTGTCCCCAATTTACAGATGAGGAAACTAAGGCTAGGAGAGGTTAAATGACTTGCCAATAGTTACTCAGCTAATTAGCATTTAAAGCAGGACTTTAAGTCAGACCTCTAGTGTCCTATGATGACTGATTATGTTGATATAGGGTATATGGCATCAGCAATCATGGCTTGTCACTGGGAATGTAGGTGGCAGATAATTTGTGCCTGGGTATTTGGGTCAGTAAATAAATAACTGTTGTTTAATTCCCCTGGGCTAGACTGAATTTACACACTGTTCCAGTCTCATGGTCTTATCCTCAGGGAGGCTAGAATTGAGATTCCCAGGCACCCTGTATGGGGACTAAACTTTCAGTTTCTAATCTCCGAGTTTCTGGAAACATAGCCTTGCACTACTTCTGAAGCTGTGAGGTTTAGGATCTTTCTGAAACATCTCTGTAGGATCTCTGATAGATTTAAGTCTCATTTGGGGAAAAGGAAGCTAGCCACGACTACAGTTTGAAAGACCTGAGTTTAATTTTGACCTCAGGCACTTACTAACTATGTGTTCCTGGTGGTGAGAATATACAGAAGAACTATACAAGAAAGATCTTAACGTCACCAAAAATCATGATGGTGTGGTTCCTGATCTAGAGTCTAATATCCTGGAGAATGAAGTCAAGTGGACCTTAGGAAGCATTGCTAACAATAAGGCTAATGGAAATGATGGAACTCCAGCTGAGTTTTTTTTTTAATCCTAAAAGATTATGCTATTCAAGTGCTTCACTCAATGCGCCAGCAAATTTGGAAAACTCAACAGAGGCCACTGGATTGGAAAAAGTCAGTTTTGCCTTCTAATTCTAAAGGGCAATGCCAAAGAGTGTTCAAATTACAAAAAAAATTCACTCATTTCATACACATACAAGCAAGGTTATGCTTGAGATGCTGCAAGCTAGGCTTCCACAATATGTGAACTGAGAACTACCAGAAAAGCAAGCTGATTTTCAAAGAGACAGATGAACTAGAGACCAAATTGCCAACTTTTGCTGGAATATGGAGAAAGCAAGAGAATTCCAGAAAAACACCTACTTCTGCTTCATTGACTACACTAAAGCCTTTGTGTGGATCAAAACAAAATGTGGCAAGTTCTCAGAGAGATGGGAGTACTAGATCATCTTACTTGTCTCCTGAGGAACCTATATTTGGGCCAAGAAGCAACAGCTAGTACCAAACACGGAATAACTGATTGGTTTAAGATTGGAAAGGAAGTATGACAAGGCTATATGTTATCATATTTATTTGACTTCTATACAGAGTACATCATGTGAAATGCCAGACTAGACAAATCAAAAGCCAGAATTAAGTCTGCCAAGAGAAATATTAACAATCTCAGATGAGCAGATGGTACCACTCTGATGGCAGAAAGTTAAGAATTAAGAAGCCTCTTGATGAAGGTGAAAGAGGAGAGTATAAAAGCTGGCTTGAAGCTTAACATCAAAAAAGTTAAGATCTTGGAAACTAGTCCCATCACTTCTTGGCAAATAGAAGGAGAAGAAATGGAAGTGGTTTCAGATTGTATTTTCCTGGGCTCAAACATCACTGCAGACAGCAGCTGCAGCCATGAAATTAAGACTCTTGAGCCTTGGAAGGAAAACTATGACAAATCTGGAAAGTGTAGTAAAAAGGAAAGATCTTATATTGCTGACAAAGGTCCATGTAGTCAAAGCTATGATTTTTCCAACAGCAATGTATGACTGTAAAAATTAGACTATAAGGAAAGCTGAGTGCCACGGAATCAATGCTTTTAAATTATGGTGCTGGAGAAGACTTTTGAGAATCCCTTGGACAGCAAGGAGAAAAAAATCCATCGATACTTAAAGAGATTAATTCAGACTATCCTCTAGAAGGTTAAATACTGAAGTTGAAGCTTAAATACTTTGGACACATAAAGGGAAGACAGGATTCATTAGAAAAGACCCTGATGTCAGGAAAGATTGAAGGCAAAAAGAAAAAGGGACATCAGAAGATGAAATGGATAGATAGTGTCATGGAAATAACATGAATTTGAACAGACTTTGAGAGATGGTGGAGGATAGAAGAGCCTGGTATAAGTTATGGTCCATGGGGTCACAAAGAATCAGACAGGATCGAACAACTGAACAACAACAAAAGGCTTAGCTGGGCTTGGAGGTCCAACCAATGCTGAGTTATTTGGGTGCCATGACTCTGGAAAAATGCTGCCATTGGAATTCTTGGCTTAGGCTCAGAAATTTTGTTGTTCAGTTGTCTCAGTCATGTCTGAGTCTTCATGATTCCCTTTGGGGTTTTCTTGGCAAAGATACTGCAGTGGTTTACCATTTCCTTCTCCAGCTCATTTTACAGATAAGGAACTGAGGCAAATAGGGTTAAGTGGCTTGCCCAGGGTCACACAGCTCATAGGTGTCAGAAGTCATATCTGAACTCACAAAGATGAGTTTTCCTGACCCCAGGCATGGTACTCTAAGCACTGTACCACCTAGCTGCCCCACACTCAGAGGTAGCCATTGCCTAAGAGCTTTGGTTCTGACTTAAAGTGATGCTCATTGTCCACTATGGCAAGAAGAGAGGCTAGGGTGAAATAGCACTTTCTGGAGTTTGTGGGTCCAAATGACAGCGACTAGGCTGGAAAGATCTTCTCTCTGCTGGAGAGGGCTGAAAGTGACTTCCTGCTTAAAGTCAGAGGCTAGAAATAAAAGGAATAATAAGCAAAGCTGTCTTTTATGGACAAACACTCTGTCTGCCAATTCATTTTTCACCCACTGTGGGGCCTGGGCTCAATCTTCAAAGCTGCCACCTCAAGACCTTTAGGGAGTATAGCATCACTAGATCTTGGGCCCGGGTAGAAGAACTCCTCAAATTGACCTCTTTTTGCTTGGGGAGGAAGGAGGAAGGCATATGGAACAATGACAACACTCTTCACCAATTCCCACCTCCAGAGAAGAAAGGGTTATGTGGTACTTCATGGTACCATGGAAGGTAACCTAGACTAAGAGGCAGGAGGCAAGTCAGTTTGCCTTCTCAAAACAAGGGAGTGAGACCAGATGAAGAATTCTTAACCTGAGCACCATGAACTTAAAAAAATTTTGTTATAACTATATCTTAATCTTTCTTTGTAATCCTATGTATTTTATTTTATGCATTTAAAAATATTGTTCTGAGAAGGGGCACATAAGCTTTACCAGACTGACAAAGGGGTTGGTAGCACAACAAAAGTTAATATAATCATGTACAATACTTTGCAAACCTTAAAGTCCTCCATAAATTCTACCTATTACTAGCTATTATTAAACTCCTTGCTAGACTGAGACAGGTAGGGAGACTATACTCCCTATACTTACTCTACACTGATTCCTGAGATGAATGGAGGGGGAAAGAGGAGGAGAGAAGGTTCTAGATATTAGACTAGAGACCCAGAGATTTCTGAGTTGTATCTTCCAGCTGTATCCAGCTGGACTCTTTGTACCTGTGACAATATCCTGAATAAAGTAGGTGCTGGAACATTCCTCCTACCTGGAAGGAATGAGCTTCATCCCTACACCCACCCTCATCCCCCACTATCATTAGCTTAAGAGGGGATATTATAGTTGTATATTACTGAAGATACTACAATTTTTGGCCCCCTCTCTAAGCTTGAGTGCTTGGTGTTTCCCTCACTAGGGAGCTGGGGCTAAAAATTCAGAACTGTCCCCTTCAGTCCCTAATGGGGTAGAATGATCAGGGCAAAGGTCTCAGTGGGAGATTTGTAGTACTCAGGGTAAATTCAGTACTGGGAGCTTGAGGGAGAAGGGACAGGGTATCTAAGCTATAACTACTCTTGTGGGTATTTTAGATGAGACAGAAGTTATGGGAGCTGAGAAGATGGAGAAACCTTGAGGCCAAGTCATTTGAAGGGAGAAGGAACTGGATTAGAGAAGAAGCTTATGAGCCAGATACTAACCTTATTGAGGAGGGGAACATAGTCGATAGGTGACAGCAATAGGAATTTAGACAAGATGAAGAGAACTTTGAAGGTGGTTGATGTGTAGTGGTGGTGGAAGAGGACCTGAAAGTGGCAATCAGGGGCATGGAGCGAACCAGTTCCTCTTGGCTCTGCATGTAACAGAGTGCAAGAAAAGGAACGGTCAGTGTTTGATGGAGTATGGGGCTGTGGAGTCTTTAGGAGAAAGCTAGATTTCACTGAGCACCAGAAGATGGGAGGAATGTGAGAAGAAATCTGGGTCCATAGAATCATAGATTTGGAGCTGGAAATGACCTATTAGTGAACCATTTAATTCAGCTCCTTATTTAAAATTTTTCTAGTGACATTTTTTGTTTTTATAGACCCTTAATTTTCAATTTTCAAATACATATATATGTACATAATATAGATCCCATCCAGTTATTCATTCCTTATAATAAAAGAAAGAAAAAGAAAAAAAAGGTTCAGTAAGACTAACCAATACACCAACCACGTTTGATAGTTTATAAAATATTCCGTACCCATAGTCCTCTGCTTCTGCAAGGAAAGGAGAGAGGTTCATTTTCTTGTCTCTCCTCTGGGACTAAGATGATTAGCTTTCAGTTTCATCATTGTTATTTTCATTTATATTGTTGTAGTCATCTTGTATATTGTCTTCCTGCCAACTCCATTATTTGTGGAAACTGAGGCTCAGAAACGTGAAGAGACTTGCCTAAGGTCATACAACTTGTAATCGACAGAGACAGGATTTGAACTCAGTTCCCATTTTTCAAAATCCAGCAATTTTTCCAAAGCACCGCAATAGAGGAAGCCTCTGGGGGGGTGGGGGGTGGGGGGACAGTGGAAATGGAGGGCAGAAGAAGATAGGGATTGGAAAAGGCTGGTCCTAAGTTTACTATGGGGAATGGGAAGTAGGTTCCCTGGAGTCCTTGGTCCTGGGTCTCATCACTGAGTGATGAGAATGGATACACCAAGCTTAGAGTGCTGGTAGGGATGGGGGTGGAGGTGTTGGGCTTGTTGGGGGCAGTTTGTTGAGAAGTGGGAAGGTGACTGCAGAGGGATTTGATGGTCCCCGGACCCTGAGAAGGGGGAGTGATGGCATCCCAGGGGCCTGCTGAGGGACTTGGGAAGAGGGGGAAAGAAGAACAAGAAGAAGAAGAATAGTTAGCATTTATATAGTGTCCACTCTATACCAGGCATTGTGCTAAGCACTGTACAAGTATTATTTTATATGATTCTCATAAGGATCAAGGATGCAAGGTAGGTGCTATTATTACTTCCATTTTACAGTTGAGGAAACTGAGGCAAATAGAGGTTAACTGACTAGCCCAGGGTCAGATCACACAACTAGTAAGCATCTGGAGGGTGGAGGTCTTTCTGACTCCCCAAGGACCATTAGTTGACATTAGGGTGAGAAGAATGTCCCCCAGAGGAGATACTGTTCTTGCTCTCAGGGGTGAAGCCTCTGCAAAGAAGGGAGAGGTGAAATATCTTATCTCTTATCTGGGACCAAGGTTGACCATTGTAATTAATATTAATGCTAATTCAAAGTTAGTTCTCTTTCAGATACAGTCTATTATTAGAGAAGTGAAGGTGTGGTGGATAGTTCTTTCCTTGGAGACAGAGAGTCTGGGTTTGACTCTTGACTTTGATACTTAGTAGCTGTATGAACTTAGGAAAATAATTTAGCACTACTGAGTCTTAATTTCCTCATTTTTCAAATATCAAGGACAGCAGCACTTGCACTGTCTCACAGGAATGTGAGGAAAATGCTTTTGTAAATCTTCAAGTATTATTTTTAAATATATTATTCGAGTTTGTTTTATTTTATACATGTGCATATAAGTGTGTGTATGTGTGTGTGCATGTTTTATTTCCCCTCCTGGAAGCTCCTCGAGGACAGGGGCCACATCATAGTCATCTTTGTATTCCACTGCCTTGTACCCAGTAAGTGATGAATGAATGGTGTTAATGACTGGAGAAAAAAAAAAAATAGAGGATAAGGTGGGGAGCAGAAGCCATATTTCTTCAAGTCCTAAGGGTCCTAGGAAAGATTCCCTGTCCCTGAGTAAGAACCAAACCACCTGTCATGGCAAACCCTCTCTTGGAAGTTCCTTGGAAGTGCTATGTTTCAAGTTCCAGTCCAGACCTTCTAACTGGAACAGAAACTGTGCCTAATGGACCTTAAGAGCTCCCCAATTTAGTGCAGAGTCTTGGAAAGATAGCCAGACTTTTCTGAGCCCTCCCACCCTCACTCCCACCCACAAACCTTGCTTTTGAGTGATCCAAACAATGTCTAGGGCTGAGCTGGTTTAGCCCTGCCCTACAAAGGCGCTCGGGCTTGCTCTAGAGGCCAGACATGATGTTGGGGCTCCATCTGTTGGTCACACTGAATATACACATGGAACTCCATTTTACAGTTAAGATGAGTTGTGTGACTCCTCCAACTTTGGCTTCAAAATTCCTTAACCTCTTCAGTGCTGGCAACTGTTACTTCCACTCTGCTTTAGCCACCCACCAATACATTTTAGATCATGATAGTTTGGAGTTGCTCCACCCCTATGTTTTCCAACTCTGAAATTTTTCCTTTGACCAAAATCTTCTTTCATCTCCATTTACTTGAAAGCCTCTAGGTCTGATGAGTCTTTCTCCTTATCTCCTTTCCTGGTCCTCTCTACAAACGTTCTACTTTCCCTCTTTCCAGCACTTTATGTGTTGTCTTCTCTATTAAATGCTCTTTGAGGGCTGTCTTGCTTGCTTACACTTGTATGCCCAGCACAGAGCAGAGTGCCTCACACGTTATATGCTTTATCTAATCCAATTTTATCTATATACTTATATAATTATCTACCTATTGAAATATGTATGTACTGTATATGTATGTCCTTACTTACCTATCTATTCCCTTGATTCCTGTCACATTGCTCTTTTGGTTCTTCTACTGACTTCCTTAATCTCCTTTAATGATTTGTCATCCTCCTGTCCCTTAAATACAGGTTTTTAACAAACCCTCCTGTTGGAATCTTATCCCTTCCTAAAGTACTCCAATGCATATGACTTACAAATCTATATCTCCAAGTCTGGCCTCTCACCTAAGTTCAATTCAATGCATTTTCAGCTGATTACTATATACTTTGATCTATATGTCTCCATCTGTACCTGTTGAAATCTGACCTCACTCAAGACTGTTCTAATGGTACCTTCTCTGGGTAGGCGTCCTTCGTCTTCACCCAGGAAGTGATCTCTTCCTCCTTTGGATGTTTATGACCCTTTGTTTTGACCTATCTAATGCATTAGGTTAGGGATTCTTAATCTGGAATCTGTCAACTTGTGTTTTTTTTTAATTTGATCATTATATTTCAGTGTAATTTGTTTCCTTTGGAATCCAATGTATTTTATTTTCTTTTGTAATATACATTTTAAAACATTGTTCTAAGAAGGGGTCCAGAGACTTCACCAGACTCTTGCCACAGGGGCCCATGATACAAAATTGAATAAAAGTCTCTAAGACTGATGATCTCCACAGTCTCTTGAACCATTTAAAGTATAATTCCTGAATTGTAAGTTTTTATTCTATTTTTATTTATATCTTCTCTTGACTACTAGCATGTAAATGCTTGACCATGGATACTATGCTTTATTCATCTTTGTGTCCTCCTTAGCAGCAAGCAGGAGGTCTTGGATAAAGTAGGTGCTCAATAAATGTTCATTGAATTAGTATACAAACATAGAAATAGACACAAATATGGAATCATGTGATACAGCACTGAGCAGAGTAACTTGCACCCGAAAAGAACTCAGTAAAGATTTGTTGAGGGAACATGCACATACACCTTCACCTATGCATAAGGAAGAGACACACATATGAAGAAAACCTTCATAAGTACACACATATATTGCCAGTGGTCCAGCAAGTGACAGTCTCTCAAGGTCTTAAGTTTATGTTTGTGGGAACATTTTATGGTAAAGTTATTTCATGCAGTTTGTGCCTCCATGCCAACTCAGGTTTAGATACTTATTACTCTGCTAACAAAAACCTAAGCAAACAATGACAGCCAGTTCATACAGGCTGGTTGAACAGGGGGATTCCCTATTGACTTGAAGTGGTTATAGCAAAGGGAGATTTTGCTTGTGACATTGCTTCTCCAGTTCTAGACATATATAGTCATAGGACTTATTAGTGACATTACTCTTAAATGTCAAGAACACCAATTTGGAGTTAGGTTGTAGTCTTCTATTTGCAAGTGCAATAGGCTTCTGATATCCATTACTTAGAATCATAGAATAACAGAGTCTGAGAATTGGAATGGGATATTAGTCCGATCCACACATAAAAGGGACTCCCACTATAATATATCAGACAAATAAGTCACTGTTGAAGACCTCCAAGGACAGGAAACTCAACACTTCTCAGCCCATTCACTTTTGGGCAATTCTAATAGTTAGGAAGTTTTTCCTGACATCAAGTCTAAATTGGCATGTTTGCAACTTTCACGCATTTCTCTAGGTTCTGCTCTCAGGAGTCAAACAGAACAAGGCTAATCCCTCCCCAACTTGACGGTCATTTAAATACTTGAAGACAGCTATGATGTCCAATTATGCCCCCCTGGTATAAAATTGCTTCCTAACCTGCTAGACTGGCATCTATGTACAGCACAAAATATTTATTCAGTTCTCCCAAAGCCCACAGCCCTGCATGTACTATGTATTCAGTTCACATTTCTTGGCCTAATGGTCTACAGACTGGAATAGAGTTTGGGCCAAATGCTTCTTTTTGCCCTTCTCTTTTTGATTCTTCGCAATCATAAACCCACCAGCTCTTTTGAATATTTCTCTGACCTAGAAAAGCTCCTAGGGTAGGGGTGAGGAAACAAACTGAGCAGATGACAGCTTCCCAAGGGGACTCTGAACTACTTCAGTCCCTCTTTCCCTCAGAACTCAGGGAAAAAAAGGTAGAGAAGAGAGCCTATACCCAGATACCGTTCCAGGTTGAATGAAGCTATAGCTGCATACTAGGTATACCTGATTCAACAGACTATTTCAAAAGTGGTTCTAAAACCTTCAGGTACTCCCTATCATAACCTCTGGGATAAAACACAAATTACTTAGGCATTTAAAACTCTCCATTTGACTCCAACCTACACAATACAGTGGCTTGGCTTAATAAATACTTGATTGATTGATTCCGTTGACTTTAATCTCTGAATGCCAGAGCCATAAATATTCATTCTGTCCCCTGGGAAAATTCATCTCAGGATGGGGATAAAATGATAACACAGTGAAATGGATTCAAAATTCATTGAAGGAGTAGATCCAAGGACTGTTCATTGTTCTTAGAAGAAAGTCTTCAGCCAAATGCCCCAGAGATCTGTTATGTTTTAACCAGACCATTAATAAGTACGCTATGACTAACATTCTTTTTAAATGTGCTGATGACATGAAGCTAGAAAGGATAGCTAATGTGTTGAATACCAAAAGTTTTAAATAGGCTAGAACATGAGACTAAATGGAGGAGTAAGATGACAGTTAAGAGGAATAAACATAGTTTATTCATAGTTGGCTTCAAAAAATAAACTTCAAATTTAAATTAAAGCAGAGAGGAAGTCATCCTAAGAATTTAGCATTATCATGCCCAATACATTCTTGGGTAAAAAAAAATGACAATGCATCTATATACATATATCAATGTATGTATATATATATATATATATATATATATATATATACACTCACATTCCATTCTTAATAGCAAAGGAATGGTTGAGTCGAAGGTTAGGATTGTTTTTGGAACCCTGATTATGTACTACTGCGTTGCACTCCCTGAAAACCAAATAAGCTTATGAGTATAACAGCAATGAATGTATGCCTATTTTGCCACACTTATTCCCCCCAATCATATACCTAGGGGTATATCTTGAAAAGCTTTGTGAAGATAGCCTAGACTTCTGAACACATTTCTGATAGCAGATAGTACCAAATGTTAGAAAAGATTTCAGTTCCCCACAATTCTTTGGATGTGGCTAGGTGAAGAGTTCTATAGTCTTGGGATGCTTGGATGAAATAGAATGTATCCCATGTACTTGACAGAAACTCTATAGAACTGGTACTTATAGACAATTCTAGAGCAGCAATTTCTAGCTGAGCCAATATTCTTAATAGTCTTTTCTTGTGCTCTTCCAATATCTTTACAAATGCTGAGAGATTATACAGAAAAACTAGCAATTCTAGATAGTTCCTGTCACCCAATGACTTTTTTCTATAACCACTGAAAAGTGACAGTGCATCCCCGAAAGGCACTGAAATAGGTGCTCAAATTGGTAGCATCCCACTGAACTGATGAAGGTGGATTCCCTTCCTCCTTCTCCCTTCCCAGTTATTCCATTAAGCTTCAGAATTTAGCCCTGGGGTTGCACCATTTTGACTGGTGAGTACAAACTTAACTAGCTCATGATTTCTAGCCAGCAACAAACAGATATACATCTTCACATCTCATCTACCCAGACTGCTTTGTTTCTGAGCTGGTTCCCCTTCGCACACCCTCTGATCCCATCCTGGTTTGCACATTTTGCTCCAGGAAGAGTAATCAAATGTGACTAAATGCTTCTGAGAATGGCAATGACAATCAACTTCCCCATGACTTCATTTATAATCTCTGTGTTTCTATAGACCAAAATGCTTTTTTCCTGACTACCACTCCCTTTTATATGTTGTCTCCTTCCCTCTCCTGCATGAGAATATAAATTCTCTCTTTTATATTTGTGTCCCTTATTACCTAGCATAATGTTTAGCAATATAGTAGTGGATGCTTAATTAATGTTTTTATTTATTCATTCATTCATTCCATTCATTCATTCATTCCATTCATTCATTCATTCCATTCATTCATTCATCTTCTTTATCTTCTACTGTGGAGACCAAATATTACTCACCATTTAAGTTCAACACTGAAAACTACTGACTGCCCAGAAAACAATCTGGGGCTTCTGGAAGTCATGGCACAGTGTACTTTCCCACCTTAGTTCTCTCATTCAAAGTCTGATAGTTCACAGACCTGATCTTCCAAGTCTTATTCTGTACCATCACTGTAGATGAGCCATACCGAACAACAGATTTCTTGGGAATGTCATTGACTTTAGGTGGCCCCTGAGCTCCTGCATCTTAGAAAGAGACACTTTCCCAGATTGCCTCCTAAAAGGCAGAGTCACTGAGATGAAGTATAAGCATTGCTCCTTGGTCACATTCCACATTTAAATAAGAAAGTGAGAGGGCAATGGGCCTTTGACATAAGTTTCTTCCTCAGATCATCCTTCTATTCTTTCAGTACTGAAGGGTCTCTGATGTGAAACCTCTTTCCACTCTTGCCTTAGATGTTCTGTGCTTCTTTGTGTTCCCTGGCAACAATGTCCTCTATCTTCCTATACAATATTGCACAAGAAGCTTGTATTGTCAGAAAATGAACATTGTACATCATAGTATATAGAAGCAGGGTTTGGGAGGAAGCCCACACCTTTCTCTGATGCTTACTAGCTATGTGACCATGGGCAAGTCATTTAAACTCTCTCTGTTTCATTTTACTTTTGTTGGTTGCTGTCCTTCTTTCTCAAAGAAGACCAAAATGACATCACTATGTTAGAGTCAAGTTACAGTGTTTCTGACAGGCTGATCAGACCAATATGAGCTTGGAATGCTTTACCACAGGTTGGACACAAATAGGCCATGTGAACATTTGGGGTGGTTTCTCTAAATTTGTGCCTCTCACATTTCTTTTGAGCTACTTCAATTGTGCTTTGCTCATAGAACACAGCACTTTCTCTGATGAGGGCATGCCATGCTAGGCAGTCCTGTGCCAGTGTCTCTCAAGTCATACAATCAGCTCTAAAGTTCTTCAGAGAAACTTTGAGAATGTCCTTGTTGCTGCTGCTGCTGTTTGTCCTTCATTCTCAAAGAGGACCATAACATCATGGAGGTGATGCCATGACATGCAAGTGAACTGGATTTAAGTGAGGGAGGGCTGTGTAAAGTCACAAGCCTCACTTTATCCTCAGGAGCCATCTGGGTCCAGTGGCCAGATATGGATCAGGACAACTGGAGACAGCCCAGGATGCAGTGATGGACTTTGGGGTTTTCAAATTAAGGTCTTTAACAGGTCTCAGTCTGACTGAGGTTTAATAAGAAGTGAGACAAAGAATGGTCTCTTAAAAAAAAAAAAAGGTAGATCTGGGAGGGGAAGACCCTCAGGGTTTTTGGCCAAATCAGAAACAATTATTACTTACATTCATTCAGTCGTATGCCAGTGTCTCCCAAATCACATAATCAATTCCAAAGTTTTTCAGAGAAACTTTAACAGTGTCCTTATATCTCTTCTTCTGACCACCATGTGAGTGCTTGCCTTGTGTGAGTTCTCCACAAAATAGTCTTTTAGGCAAGCATACAATTGGCATTTGAACAGTGTGGTCAGCCCATTAGAGTTGTGTTCTCTGCAGTAGAGTTAAAATGCTTGGCAGTTTAATTTGAGAAAGAACCTCAGTGTCTGGTACTTATCCTGCCAGGTGATCTTCAGAATCTAATGGGGATGATAATGCCTATAGTATCTACCATGTAGGGTTGTTGTGCTGCTCAAGTGGGATTACACATGTGAGGAACTTTGCAAGCCTTCAAGCCATGTAAACATTACTTATTATTGAGCCATGGTTTGCTTCCTGCAGTACCATGTCAATAAATTGAAGAAGATGAATTTGGTTCCAATCAATGTTGAAAATTCAGAGATATTTGCTATTTCTGAGGTTATGTCCCCATCTTCTTGTTGACACCTACCACTTCACTTGGGACGTCCAGACTCAGTATGAAATAATCCAAATAGGGGTAGTCCTTACTCAGTCCACAAAGGATTAACCCTTACTTAGCTATACTCTAAGTTGTTCAATCTTTTTTCTGTCACGTCTGATTCTTTGTGATTCCATTTGGGGTTTTCTTGGCAAAGGTACTGGAGTGGTTTGCCATTTCCTTTTCCAGATCATTTTTACAGCTGAGAAAATTGAGGTAAACAGGATTAAGTGACTGGGACCGGGTCATACAGCTAAGTGCCTGAGGCTAGATTTGAAGTAAAAAAGATGAGTCTTTCTGACTCTAGGTATGAAACTTTATCCACTGCGCCATCTAACTGTCCCTATCATACTGCAAGTGTCCTTTATAAAATACCTAGAATATAATTGATATCTGTTATTTACTACCCAACATGGTAGGACACTCCTTAATCCTTACCGTTGCAACATTCTGCTGCAGGGAAACCAGGGAAGCATCTTATCACTCCAGAAGAATCAACAGTGGCTCAGCAAACAAAAATCTGTCATGAGCTTCATCAACAAAGTCATTGTTTTGGTCTCAAGAGACAATACCTGAGGGAATTGCCTGGAGGATTATAGGGTCATGTTTTGTTGTCTTAACATGTTATCTATGTCCATATGTTCTTTCCTTTACCTTCTTGTTGAACTGGATCAGCTCTGAACAGCTGTGGGGCTAGGGTGGGGAGTTTCCACCACTTATGCTGCTACAGGTACATTATAGCATGACATCATGTACAGATCCCCTCAACACTTGGGTTAGGCTAATGTAGTCCATGTGCTCCATGAGCACTATACCTCTAACAGCAGCTTCTCTAACTTTAGCATAAATTCAGAGACCTTCTCTTGCTCCAGTTGGGAAGTAGATAGGAACTTTATTTAGGCATCCTCAGCCCTTAGACTAAATTGGCTATTCACCATCCAGAAAGATTCATGTACCGTCACCTGAGTGTATTACATCTTCATTGTGTATATAATATCAAAAACAGGACTCCCAAGGCTCTCTAGAATTAGTCTGTGATTCTCTGAACAAGTTTGTTGCCTTGTCTGTGATATGTTCAAGATGGATATCAAAGGTTTCCTCTTTAGGCAATTGGTCATGGTCTCCCAAGAACAGCTTTCATTTTCCATAATACCTTGTTGCCTCACCCCTGATTGTACCGCTTGAAAAATAGCCTACAGTTGGCAAACTACTACCCTCAACCTATTTATGTATAGCTGGTGAGTTAAGCATGATTTTTACATTTTAAAATGCAATAAAACTTTATTTTAAAATAGTAAAAAAAATAAACATCCTTAGCTTTCCAGTCTGTATTACAACATAAGCTAATGCTTGTATAGCAAAATTGTAGGATCAATCAGCCCTTAACCTACTCCTTGACTCTATCATATTGATTCTCATGATCCTAATTTTAAAGTTATCTAGGGTGTGTGTGGATACTTCCTTATTCTTACTAAAACTGTAACCTTTTTCCCAATAATTAATCAATTAGCTCTGTGCTACATCCCCCAGTTTATAAAATATTACTTATTTAATAAACTGGAGAAATTTTTTTCCAATAACTAGTTGCTTATATCCTTATGAATATCAAAACCTCTAATCTCTTGGGTTTAAATAAACATCAAAGTTACTGTCTATAATTTATTAACAATGTAACATCAAAAAGACAAAGACATAAATATATTATTTATGTTTTAGTTATGAGAAAGATCACAGCCAGAGTCACCTCTAAATATCATTCTTACTTGTGACTTCTCACTTCTGGCATAAAGTCACACACAATTCAGCTCTTAATAGTATAGATAAGATGCCCAATCTTCTCTCATTTACTTGAAGCATAAGGGTTAAACCAAGCTCTCTCAAGGATTAAGTTCTTCCTCTTTGTCCTCTAAAAGTTTCTTTCTAGCCATAATAGATATCTTTCCTAAATGACAGTTAAAATGGCTGCAATAAATAATAAAACAGTAAAAACAAAAACAAACAAATGGTATGGTAGTATTTCATTGAAACCATTCATGAACTGTGGCCAAAGGGCTATAAAATGATGCATGCCCATTGATTCAACAATACCGCTGCTAGGTCTATGTCCCAAAGAAATAAATAAAAGGGAAAAGAACCTATTTGGACAAAAAATATTGATAGCAGTTCTTTTTTAATGGTAGCTATGAATTGGAAACTGAGGGGATGTCCATCAATTGGGGAATGGCTGAAAAAGTTGTGATTGCAATGGAATATTATTGTGCTATAAGAAATGACAAACAAGATGATTTCAGAAAAACCTGGAAAGACTTATGTAAATTGATGCAAAGTGAAGTGAGCAGAACCAGGAGAACATTGTACACAGTAGCAGAAATATTGTATGATGAAGAATTTTAAATTATTTTACTATTCTCAGCAATACAATGATCCAAGACAATACCAAAGGACACATGAAAAATACTATCCTCCTCCAGAGAAAGGACTGATGTTGTTTGAATACAGACTGAAGCGTTCTTTCTTTCTTTTTCTCCTTCTTTCCTTCCTTCCTTCCTTCCTTCCTTCCTTCCTTCCTTCCTTTCTCTTTTTCTCTTTCTAAGTCTTCTTGCATGAAATGACTAATATGGAAATGTTTTACATGATTGCACATATATAACCTATATCAGATTGCTTAACAACTTGGGGAGAGGGGAGAAGAGGGAGTGAGGGATAGAATTTAAAACTCAAAACTTTTTAAAATGTTAATCATTGTTTTTACATGTAATAGGGGAAAAAATAAAATGTTATTAAAAAAAAAACATTCATGGCATTCCAGTTTTCCCATATACTCAAAGATTGCTCTTAACAATGTTTCTTAACAAGATACAGTAAGGGTTAAAACAGTTTTCCCAGCAAAGATGTTTTTTCCCTCTCCCTTCTCTCTCTCCTCACAGTTTCTCTCAATCTTTTACCATTAACAGTCTCTCCCAAATGACAGACAGCCAATCCCTCAAAGTTCTATAACATCTTAAAGATACAGTAACAGTATCTATAGTTTCTGTTTAAGAGGTTATTAAAGCTGTTGTTACTCTTGTATTGCCAGCGATCTATTGCCAAAAGATGTAGGTGTTAGCACTGGGTCACTGGCTGCTGGGGAGGGTGTTGTTAGTAGACATTTTATATTGTTCTCAGTATGTTCTGCTACAATCACCAAATCTTGGTCACCAGCTGGAGGTTTAGAAACATTTCCAATTTCTTTCTTCATCAATGATTTTTTTTTGATAGGAGAATTTCAAAGCTTCAGTCATTTCACAAATACAGCAATGGAATTGTCTTTCTTCCTGAACGTCTCTCTCCACTCCAGTCCTTGCAGAGTCCATAGCATGGTGCAAAATCCTTTTAATATTCTCATTGCCTCAGCCTGTGGCTGCATTCCAAATCAATAGTTCTTGAGGTTGGTGTAGTTCTACCAGGAGTAGCCAGCATGCCTGTTTACCCCAGCACATAAGTCTACAATATCACTTCAACATAAACAAGAATGCAATTCATTTTAGCCCAGTTGTATGAGTCTAAATTGCCTGGATTATTATTAAGGTTTGAACTAAATGGAATGCTGCTAAAATCTGCTGTCTACCCACACGTTTAAAAAAAAAAAATCAATATAGCCTAAACCTCAAATTTCAATGCAACCTAGATTAAAAAAACAAAACAAAGTATCTTCAATGAATTCCTGCAATGTTAAAACAGGTCACCTTAGCTTGAACCAATATACAATAAATTATTTTTAAATATTTCCTATATAGCTCACATGAACTTCTACAATGTTCCTTATGGACTAGTCAGTGTTACTCCTTCATGGACTTGGATTCATGGTTTGGGGGAGGTGGTATTTTCTGGTAAGTTTAGCTCACTTGGCTCAAGCACCTACACCAGAGTTATACCTGGAAATTCTAAAATCAGCTTAGATCTAGATGTTTGGTTATTAACTAAATTCACAGAAACCCGAGCAGACAGTAATGGCAATTTACATTTACACAGTGCTTGAAGATCTGAAAAGTGCTTTACTTACAATAACTTTATGAGACAGGAAAGCAAAAATATTTTTAAAAATTTTACAGATGAAGAAACTGAGACTTAATAACTAGCTGAAGTGGATTACAACACAGGTGTCCTTATTCATAGTCCAAACATCTATCCTATATACCCTGCAGTATACTTTGACATAATGGAATCAGCAAAAGCATTTAATTAGAGCCTAAGAGGAAATGAAAAAAAAAAAGATACATTCAGCAACCATTGCCTTAAAGAAATATATTCCCACAAACTAGTTAGCCTCCTTCCCAGAAGTCAACTGATGTGTGCTCCAGTTCATCCCGTCACCCTCAACGGTTCAGTTCACTCCAGATCAGGGGTCTAATCTTTTCCCCCATGTTGATCCCCTCCAGGCCATAATTTATTCAGCCATTCCCTAGCTTATGACCATACCCTTAATTTCCAGTTCTTTGCCACTCCAAAATGAGCTGTTATAAATATAAGGGTCCTTTCCTCTTTTTTTTGATCTCTTTGGGCAGACTACTCTTTTTAAGAAGTGAAGCTCTGGCCTTTACTTGCCATTGATATGATGTATTCAGTCTTCTTGGGAAGGGTGATATAGAAAGTGTTATCAGAGGCCAAAGGAGCCTATTGGTACTATTTGTTCTATATCAGAATCACAAATAGGCATAAGTATTGTAGGCAGCTGCTGAGGGCAAAATGTGAAACAAGAGAGACACTTCTATCATCATCATCATCATCATCATCATCATCATCATCATCATCATCATCATCATGTATTTAAAAAATGCCAATGGTGCCAGAAAATTTTCTTCCCAATATTTAATTCGTGATAATAACAACTTGCATTTTTATTGCTCTTCTAAAGTTTACACAGTATTTTCTTCACAACAACCCTGTGAGGTAGGCAGCCTTGGAGAAGTATAGCCAGCTTAGGGTCATAGAGTTTATAAGTATCAAAGTTGGGATTTGAATCCAAGTCTTCTGATTCTGAGCCCATTGCCCTCGCTGTAGGTAGGTCACATGTGTTACAGTGAAGGCTCAAATGCTCAGCTGATAACATCAAAGGGATCACAGTGTTTAGATTTGATTTGGGGTGAAGGTTAAACAGTCTTTTTTCTCATTTTGTTGGTGACAACAATGCTTTCTCTTGGATCTCATTATGTTATAATCATCAACTCAGCTTTGACCTCTCCCACAATATCTTTCTCTACCACTAACAGAACCTCTAACAGTGGGAGCACGGATATGGACTGCTTCCCGCTCCACTCCAACTCCTACCTTTCTCCTCCTTTATCTCTAGTTTCCTGACCCTAGACACACATGATACAGTATGGCACACAGACCTTCATGCCTTTTGAAGGTACTACAATTGACTAAGGGGAAAGAGATAGAGGGAAAGAGAGAAATTATAGTTTAAAAATATAAGACACTTTGTTAGTGATTATTATCATTTACAGACCCTGCAAGAGTCACAAATCCTTAACAGTTAAGACATAAAGCTGAATTATAAATCACAAGAGGGTATCAAGTAGTGGAATCATTCTCTTCCCCCATGCACAAATGGATTCTACCTCCTAAACTGGTGGATGTGAAAGAGACCTCTTGGGGAAAGCTTACAAGAGGATAGGCCTGGAAATGATCTCTTAATATGTGGGTGGAAACTCTTCTTAGCGTACTCTCAGTAGCAGGTAAGGAGATCTACTATGATCCTTTTGGGCAGTGCTCTCAACTTCAGTTCTAGGCTAGTTCTAGTTTAATTCCCTCAAAGTGCAGTTAATGTCCTGGTTTCCAGTCTTTCTGCAATCCCTAGAACCCTGAACATCTAGTGTGAGCTGTAGTACTAGCATCTCTCCCGCTCAGTAGACCATGCTTCACATGGATTGCTCTAGTTTGGCTCATGACAGCAGAGCAAAACCCCAGAAATTCATTTTGTCAGAGCAGAGCTGATTGTTAAATTTTCAATGTGAGCATTTAAGCCTTGGAAATCAGCAAACAGAACAAATCAGGGCTTGAGATACTATTTTATTGATTGCTTAGACTTAATAAAGCATAAAACGTTAATTATTTGTCAGTTGTGTCTGACACTTCATGACCCTATTTGGGGGTTTCTTGACAAAGAAACCTTTCCTTCTCCAGTACATTTTATAGTTGAGGAATTGAGGCAACAGGGTTAAGTGACTTGCCCAGGGTCACACAGCTAGTAGGTGTCTGAGATAATTTTTGAACTTGGAAAGATGAGTCTTACTGACTGTCAGTGTCACTCTGTCCACTGCACACTTAACTGCCCAAAAATGTTAATAATGAAATATATAATATAATATATGTTTATATAATATATACATTATATCTAATAAATAATAAAGATTCTATCTTGCACACTTCCCTCCCCCCCCAAGTCAGTTGTTAAACATGCATACCCTTGTTCCTGATATAGTAAATCCCACAGGATTCTGACTCCCAGAACTTCTTCCTTTGAGCAGTAGCTCCTTTACCTTAATTAACAATGAACACTTGAAGTTGGAATAGAGGGCTCCACTAATGGTCCTGGTGTGCTTCTCTTACATTTAAAGAAGTTGGGAATCTTTGATCAAAAGCACTGAAGTAGTTTCACTGAGACTAGATTGGTAATCAGTTTCTTAGTCTGGTCACCTCTTCACCAATCCCATTCCTTTTGGAGGAAATTTTATTCAACAAATATTTTTTCATACCTATTGCATTAATGATATTGGATGCTTTCTATATGAAGACACAAAGACTGCAACAAATCCTAAAGTTAAGGAGTCTGCCATCTAGTTAGGAGGAGGATCTGCTGCTTCCCAAGTGGAATTATTGCCAAGGCAGGAAGTATCAGCATCAGCCAGGAGCTGTCAACAGCTTAAAGTCAGTCAGAAGATCAAAGGGATAAGGGGAATATCCCAATTGCCAAGATTTAGAAGACTGACTTGAATGAAGACATCTTTGACATGATTTACCATCAATTAGCATTTTGAGCCTTAACTGTCATCGATTAGCTATCCTGCCCAGCAGTTGTGTATTCTGTAACTCTGATAAGCCTTCCATCACAGCCTTCCACCCAACTCATTGATAAAAATGTTAAACAGCACAAGGCCAATCTTGGAGCAACGGGACATTCTGCTAGAGGATTGCATTGGAACAGTTCCAGGTAGACACTGTTCCATTAACCAGAGCTCTTCAGGTAGGACTTCTTAAGGAACCCAAGATCCCTTGTAAGGGTTGCCTCCTTTTTTTTCCAATACTTTAGAACTGTCTTTTAAAATGCACACACTAGAATTTTTTTTCAGGAGTTTATGTCAGATTCACTACCAGCTTATAGGGTTGAAGTACTAGCCTTCTTTACTTTTTTGAAAAGGAGGACATTTGCTCATCCATAAATAAGTAGCACTTCTGTTTGCCGTGATTCCTCAGACATGCCTGAATGTTTGTTGGTGCTTGTCATTATGTTACTTTGTGGTATATACCTGTTCCAAGGTGCCTTTAGCTTGAGAGCTCCTGAGGGGTGAGGGGGTTTAGGACCAGAGGAGAAGGAAGGGTGAAGTTGTGTTTCCCCCATTATGGACAGAATTTCCTTATTCCTATAGGGCATTTTGCAAAGATAGAGATTGTTTATTTCATTGAACCCAGAATCCTCTCAGAATGGATGGACTGAGCCCAGTTGCTGGGTCTATGGGCAGGATTCTGATGTCCTGGAGGTGTGTATATGGCAATAAAAGTGGAGAGAGGGGAGGTTCAAATGTGAACTTGTGGGGGGCAGGGATTACTTCTGGCCTTTCTTTTGTGTCCCTAGCAATTAGCCTAGTGCCTGGAACATAGTATGGGTTTAAACACTTCATGATTGCCTGATTAAGACCTTCTGAGATGGGCATCCTGCTTGAGGACCCCACTGATCCTTTGGGATTTACTGGCTCAGTGTTTTCTCCTGTCAGGAAAGCTGAAACTGGGAAAGGGGAAGGCCTGAGGTATCTACTGCACAGCAGTGTCAGAAGGCTGGAATTTGCCCTGCCCTCCTATTGAGTGCTTCTCTCAGACTAGGCCACCAGGTGGCAATGCCTCCCCAGGATGGAGACCCTGAAGGAAAAGCCAGGTTTTTTTTCTTGCTCTGAAGCTTGAGCTGCCTGGCTAGATTCTGTTTCTAATTTAGGGAGAAGGCCTTGGTTGGCTTATATACTACAGCCCCCATGATATACCTTATCACAGACCTTGGTTTGTAGCCAGGGCAAACTCCATCAAGGCCCTGATCACATGCCTGGTCAAGAAATACCATTGGAAGCTCTGTTACTTAGACCCTGTTACAGCCCCATTAGATGCATAGTCAATGACTCTGCTATTGTTTTCATCACAAAGCCCCTCCTGCGGCTATCCCAGGACCTGGGTTAGGTCCTCCCCCAAATCCCGCCAGGATAAGGGTCTGTGCACCTGCAGGTCTCTGACTCTCCTTCTAGTCACATGTACTTGCATGCACCTATAGATTCTGAGCTGCCTATAACTAGTAGAAAATATTCCAAAGCGCAGAAGAAGTATGCAGCTCCTACTCTGCTTAGAAGAGGGGGTGAGGTGTAACGGGAAAAGCATTCAGTTTGGAGTAAGGAGACAGTTTGTAATCTTGATTTTGCCACTGCATAGCTGTATAACCTTGAGCTCTATGGGACTTTCCCTCTCTGGGTCTCAGTCTCCTCTTTGTAACACGGGAATAGATGATAGTCCTTTAAAGCCCTAATAGTCAATGTATTAGGTTAGCTTCTGTGACTGTCTTCACAGCTATCCCTGACTTTAAGTTATATACCTTGCCAGAACCAGTTAGGTAGCCTAGTGCATAGAGTGCTGGGCCTGGAGTCAAGAACTGAGTTCAAATGCTAACTCATATACTTACTAGCAGTGTGACCCTGGGCAAGTCACTTAACCTCTGTTAGTTTCCTCAGTTGTAAAGAAGATAATACTAGCACCTACCTCCCAGGGTTGTTATGAGGATCAAACAAAGTAACAATTATAAAGTGCTTAGCACAGGACCTGGCGCATAGTTGTCATTGGTCCTTCATTTCAGGAGAGGACCAATGAGATCACAAGGTGATATTTTTGACTTTCAAGTGAATTGGATTTAAGGGAAGCAGCTGCGTAATCATCAGCCTCAACCTCTCTCCCAGAGTCATCCAAGTCCAGTGGCAGGACTAAGTAAAGACAACTGGAGATGGCCTGGGGTGCAGCAATCTTGGCATCTTCAAGGTCTGACCCAGCTCTAAGCACTCCACAGCGCCTGCTTCAGCAGCCTTCATGGCCATTGGAACAAATTGTTCTCATCCCCCCATTCCCCAGGGGCAGTCTTTACATGCTTGAGGCAGACATCCCTCTAATTCAGTGATGGGTTTGAGGCCTGCTGGTTACTCTCCACCTGGTTTAGCCCATCTGTCCAGATGGTTTTTGAACGTAGCCACCGTGCACACTACAGCTTCTTGGAGCTACAGGTAAGAGGTGGACACCAAAAATGGATGAGCAGCTCTGAAAAGGGCTCAGCAAACCATCACACCAGAGGTGCTAGTCCTCCCTGAGCACCCAATACACCCCCTGGCACACAGTAGGCTTATTTCCTTCCTTTCTTGACTGTTGAGGCCTGGTCCCTAACTCCTATCCTGTGCTCTGGACTTTGGCTGATTTCAGGCCAATGGTCTATTAGAACCTTGATCTCATCTATCCTCTTAATCTCAGACCTCGAGCCTTGTCAAGGGTCTATTTCGCCCCCCAGACCCCCCACATCCTCATTAGTTTTGTCCCATTGCCACTTTGTTGTAACAGAATCCTAAGACTGACCTTAGAAGCAATAAAAGGAAGCTTAGAGACCATCCTGTTCAATCCCCTAATTTTATAGGTGAGGAAACATGCCCAGAGAGATTAAATATCTTTCTCCAGGATACAGACTTAGAGCCAGACTTAGGGATAGAGCCTGGCTTTCCAATTCAAGTCTCTTTTCCGTTTTAGTCTGGCTTCTGATCTCATCACTCAACTGAAACTGTTACCAAAGGGTCCAAAGTTAACAGTGACTCAATTGCTAAATCCAAAACTCTTTTTTCATCCTTCTTCCTTCTTGAATTTGCTGTAGCATTTGACCCCTGTGGATCTCCGTCTTTGCTTATGTACTTTTTCTTCTCTGGGTTTTTGTGACACTGCTCTCTTGGTTCTCTTCCTATATCTGACCGCTCCTTCTCATTCTCCTTTACTGGATGGATCATCATTCATGTCCTGTCCTCTAGCTGTGGGCTCTGTATGGGGCCTTCTTTTCTCTCAATGCTTTCTTACTTGATCTTATCTGCTACTATAGGTTTAATTATTATCTCTATGCAGGTGCCTCCCAGATCTATATAGCTTGTCCTAGTCTCTCTTCTGAACTCCAGAGTCACATCACCAATTGATTCTTGAACATTTTGATCTGGATGCTCCATAGGTTCCTCGAAACTCAACATGTCCAAACTAAAATGTATTATTGTTCTTTTTCAAAACCACTCCTCTTCCAGATTTTCCTACTTCTGTCCAGGGTCTCACCATTCTTCTAGTGACCTAGGTTCACAACCTTGGAGTCATACTGGACACCTTGATGTTCCTCACCTCACACATCCAATTAATTGCCAAATCTTGCCATTTCTACCTCAACAATTTCTCTGACATTTGTCTTATTTTTTTTCTGCTCATATGGCTGTCATTTTAGTTCAGGCCCTCATCACCTCTCACCTGCACTATTTCAATAGGTTTCTAATTGATTTCCATGATTTATGTCCCTCCTCACTCCAATCCATCTTCTACACAGCTGCCAAAGTGGTTTTCCTAGAGAACAGATCTGACCACATAGTCAATCTCCTGCTCGAAAAACTCTAGTGTCTCCTTAATGTCTTAGGGTAAAATATAAACTCCTATCTTTGACGTTTAAAGTACTTCACAGTCCGATTTGTCTACCTTTTCAGACTTACTACGCATTTATCCTTTCTACACATTTATTGGTCCAGTCAAACTACTCTATTTCCTGTTCCTTAATGTCACATTTCTTTTCCCATCTCCATGCCTATTCCTAGATTGTCTCTCATACCCAGAATGCCCTCCCTCCATACCTTCAAATTCCCTTCAAAGCTTAGCTCAATTTATCTTAATGAAAAGTTAGGTTGGACCTCTATTTGAGTTGCCCTATTTGTTGCAGGGACTCAGAAGAATTTTAGTCCTGGGACAGCTTACTTTTTCACTGCAAGGTAAAAAGGTAACTTTAAGTGGATCAAATGTCCCTAATCCCTGAGAAGAGAGTCCCATATGTTTTGGGAATTCTGTAGGGACCAGACTTTCTCATTCTGGGGGTGGGGGAGGGGATAGCTTGATTTTTCTTTTCTTTTTTCTTTTTTCTTTTTCGTTCTTTTTGGGTTGAGGCAGACCTTTGGAAGCACCAAGTCAGGCAGTAGCACATGAATGTTTTATAAAATGATGTCATTTTGTTAAAACTGTTTAACTACAAATTTGGAAGTTAACGTAAAACCCAGATTTACCAGTCAACATAGGGCTGTATCCTTGTGGAAGAAATTTAATTTCTGTATTGTCTGTGAAATGTGCTACACGCGCTTTGCCAAAAAGCACCTGAGAACAACAAATGTTCAACTGGGAGGGAGTGAGAGTACTAGGAAGAGGGGATTTGGTACCCTCACCAAACAGTTGATTGAATCACAGAAAGCAAAGGATGAATAATACAAATAATGAGGCATTAATGTGTTAATAAGTTGTTAACACCAGGTGATTGTTTTATAGAATATAAACATATTTCTCTAATGGAATTAAATGGAGCAACTTCATTGGACGAGCAAAAATTATACGTGTGTTTGCAAGGTTTTAAATAGCTAACCACTGGAGAGAGATTCATTTGAGATAGTTGTAGAGGAGCCGCGTACCTATTCCAGATGGCAAGAAGTTGGGGAGAAGAGTTTCTCCACATCTCTTACCCCAACAGTCGTGACACCTAATAGCAGAGCTACTTGCCTAGAAAGAGATACCCTATCCAGCAGAGAGAAAGCCAGTGCCAGAAAGTACTAGGCACGGTTAATGGGACAGAGACACACTCCAGACAGACATGGATACATAAAGGCAGTCACCCAGGGCCAGAAGCATTGTCAAAGAGAGGGAGCTATGGGAGAAAAAAAAGAACTGGCCAGAGATTCAAGAGTGAGAGTTAGCTCTGGAAACCAATAGTCAAGGACTAGATTTTGAGAGCCCAGAAGAACAACTCACTCATACACACACACACACACACACACACACACACACACACACTCACTCACTCACTCACTCACTCACTCGCATATATACATGAATATTTTTGTATGCGTGTATAATGTTGTAAAGGTAGGAATGACAGGACTTGTCTACATGCATCTTATGTCACTATCCCTCAAATTTCTTGAGGGCAGGGCCTATCATTTTTGTCTTTCTATCTGTACCACCTAGGACAGTACCCTGCTAGGTACCAAAATTGATTTTTTGAATGGCATTGAATAATTTGCCCATGCCTAGCTTCTTGTTAGGGGCAGCTAGGTGACACAGTGGATAGAGTGCTAGGCCTAGAGTCAGGAAGACCCTACTTCCTGAGTTCAAATCCAGCTTCAGACTCTTATTAGCTGTGTGACCCTGGGCAAATTATTTAATTAATCCTGTTTGCTTCAGTTTCCTCATCTGTAAAATGAGCTGGAGAAAGAAATGATAAACTACTTCAGTATCTTTGCCAAGGCAACCCCAAATGGGGTCATGAAGAGTCGGACATGACTAAAAAATAACTGAACAAATGAAATTCTTGTTGAATATCCTCAGAGAATCATAGGTTTGGAAAGGATCTCTGATGCCATCTAGTCTAACCCATATCTAGACAAGAACACTCTCTACAACAAACCCAATAAAGATCACTCAGAATTTACTTGAACGCTTCCAATGAGAGAGAACCCACGATTTTCTAAGGCAGTCCATTCCATATTTGGGCAGTGTAACTGCTAGGAAATTTTTCCTCGTTTTAAGCTGGTATATCCTTTTCTGCAACCCCTACCTACTACTCCTAGCTCTTCCTTTGGGTTCAAGTAAAAGAATTTCAATCCTCCTAGCTGATGACTGTCCTCCCCTGAGCCTTCTCTTTTCCAGGCTTAATGTCTTTAACTGATCCTCAAATGGAATGGTTTCCAGTGCCCTACCCTTACAGACCAGCCTACTGGTACCCTTTCAAATAAGTGACCCTCAGAAGTAAACATAATACTCCAGGTATGGTTTGACCAGGGCAGAGTCAATCAAATGGAAGGCCGCCATTCAGTCAGGAAGAACTAGGTTCAAGTTCTGCCTCTGCCAGACACTAGAGGGATGCTCTTCTATAAGTCATTTATCCCAGGTAGCTTGCCCCAGACAATTCCCTACGACTATAAGCTTCAGTTAAAGTTAGTGATTTGTCTTCTCTGGACATTCCTCCAATGTGATGAAATCACAGGGCTACTTCCTTCTCCCCTTGCAAATCAGTTCCCTCGTTCCTAACTTCATGCTTCTCAATACCCCCTTAAAATCATTTTGTTCCTCTTCTTTTGCCTCCAAGTCCAAAGCATCCCTCCTCCCCTTGATACATGTAGACTGTCCCAAAAGTCTTAGTGCAGCATTAGGCTTTAACAGCTTAAAACTGCACTAAGACTTTTAACCTGGGAGGTTGATAGGGTGCAAATATTATTATCTGCATTTTACAGCTGGGGAATGTGAAGCTAAGTGACTCTTATGGCTAGCAAGTAACAGAGCTGGTCTTCTGACTGCAAGGCCAGGATTTCACCACAGCACTTATGGGCCACAGAGGAATCACAGGAGGATGGATAGAGAGCTGGCAGCAGCCTTGGTCACTGTCCAACCTAACCACTTCATTTATAGGTGGGGAAAATGAGGCCCATAGGGGAGAAACCCAACATCACACAAGTAGTAGGCAGCAAAGCTAGAATTTGAACTCAGGCCCTCTAATTCAGGGGGCAGCTAGGTGGTGCAGCAGATGGGAGGGAGGGGCTGGCTGGTGTCAGGAAGACAACTTTATGAGTTCAAATCCAACCTCAGACACTTACTAGCTATGTGGCCCTGGACCCCTTACTCCTGTTTGCCTCAGTTTCCCCATCTGTAAAATGAGCCGGAGAAGGAAATGACAAACCACTCCAGTATCTTTGCCAAGAAGAACCCAAAAGCGGTCATAAAGAGTTGGACGCGACTGAACAACAACAACCTCGAACTCTAAATCCAGGATTTGTTTTCACTGTACCACAAAGCTGACAGCTCCATCCTTTGACCATCTTTTCCAGTCTTGCGTAGATGCTTACAGATCCCACCCCCAGTTTTCTAAGAAGAGCAAGGTCGGGGAACCAGAAACCTGAGAGTTGGCTCTTGAAGATTCCTGCTGACCCATTGCCCTGGCTAACACCACTTACAGCCATCCTGGTGTGGGTGGTCATTGTTTTCTCTTACAGAGTATACTCTTTATCCACTTGTGTATTATCTGCTTTATCACTGATCTACTTCTGTCTTCTGGTCTCTATTTTGGGAGTCAGCTCATATTTATATAGCATTTCATGGTTACCAAAATACTTTCCAGTATTTTTAGAGGCAGCTCTGGGCCTGGAGGCCTCAGGAAGACCTGAGTTCAAATCAAACCTCACTAGTCGTGTGACCCTGGGCAAGTCACTTAACCTCTGTTTGCTTTAATCCACTGTAGAAGGAAATGGCAAACCCCTCCAGTATCTTTGCCAAGAAACCTCCGTAGATGGTGTGATCCACAGGGTCACAAAGAGTTGAACACCACTACACAACAACAGTGGTACAACGCATTAAGTGTTGGACCTGGAGTCAGGAAGACTCAGTTCAAATCCTGTCTCAGACGCTTACTAGAGGTATGATCGTGGGCAGTTCACTTAACCTGTCTGCCCCAGGTCCTTAAAATGTAAAATGGGGATAATTACAGCATCGACCTCCCAGGCTCAAATGAGATAATATTTGTAAAGTGTTAAGTATGATGCCTGGTACAGAGTAGATACTTAATAAGTGCTTGTTCCTTCTCTCTCCTCAACGAGATAATGTAAGTAAAGTTTAGGAACCTTAAAATGCTATATAAATGCTATTTATTATTTTTTAAGGCAGGTAGTACAGTCATTATGATACTTATTTTAGGCGCAAAGGCTAAATGACTTAATACATAAATAGGTGATAGCATATGTCAGAGCTGGTACTTGAAACTATTTCCCTTGACTCCAAATCCAGACCTCTTTCTACAACACCCAGACTGCTTTTCCCAAAATTTCTTTTAGCAGCAGCTAGGGAAGAGCTCCTCCAAGAAGGTCAATGTTCTACAGAATTCTTTGCATCTCAAAGAGGGGTAGAAAGCCCTTTTGGATTATCCACAGTTTTGGATAATCTGTGCTTTTGTTTCCCTCTTCAGGACAGATATTTAAAGCCTAGGCATTTCAGGGACCCTCCCCCCCAGGCCTCAGGCAGATTCTGCTGAGACAGAGGCCAGCCTGAAGAACACAGAGAGCTCTGATATTAAGTCAGGAGGATTTCACTCTTTAAACAAACATTTCAGCAAAGCTGTCAAGTCAGGCAGTGATTTATGGCCTGGGCTGAGGTTTTTCCCCAACAAAGATAAACAATCCTGTGGCCTCCCAGACTGGGGCCACTGGGACTTTCGGTTCGAATAATTTCAGGCTGGCCGGAACCACACTGTCCAGGGCTGAGTGTGGGGTTTGGTTATTGCTGGGCTCCTAATAATCAGGTGGTCAGACCTGGAACCTGGGAGGAGAGACAAGAATGGGGAAAGAGAGCGACAAGGGAGGCAGGGGGGAAGAGGCTTGTGATACACTACACATACCTGAAGTTGTTTAGAGGTCATCAGGGAGTAGAATGTCCTAGCAGAAAGGGTAATGGATCTGAAAGCAGAGGACCAGGGTTCAAATCCTGATTCTGGCACTTATTTCACTTGGGAAGTTGGGCTAGTTGTTCCCATTCTCTGGGCCTCGGTTTGCTCATCTGTAGAATGAGAGGCCTGGACTAGACGATCTCTAAGTTTTCTTCTAGCTCTGAATCTTATGCCCTTGTGGAGTGTGTGGGTTCTAGGAGGGATATCTCACCTTGGCAGGGCACCAAATCATAGAACATTGGGGGCAGGAGACTAGAGCACTCTCTGCAAGAAAACTGACAACCCTATCCTAAGATAGCCATACTTACCTCTAACCCCAGGCCATCAAATCCTTTTCTAGGCTTTAGGCCGACTCCTGTGCTATTCCCTCCACTCCCTTTCTCAGTTCCCTTCTTTCAGGGCTGAAGTCTATGTTGGGAGATGCAGAAAGATCAGGAGATGATCTCCACTTTCCACCAAAACACTAGGTCAGGATGGGCTGGGCCTATCTGAAGGCAACTATCCCTTTGTCTCTTTAGCTTTTATTCAGAGCACATTCCATCTCCTGCCCCTCTGCTTTTGTGTCAGTGTTCTGCCATATCTGTAAAATGCACTTCTCACTTCAACCTTTTAAAATCCTTTGCTTCATTCAAAGTAGTAAAGCTCAAGTAAAGCTCATCTCCTTCCCCAGGATTTTCCAACCCTGCGTCTCTTACCCTTTCTCTCCCTCTTGAAATGATTTTGGTTATACTTTGTACTTACTTGTTTTGAGCCTGTTGCATCCTCCATTGAATATAAGCATCTTCAGAGTAGGTACTGTTTCCTTGTTTGTCTTTGTATTGCAATACTTATCCCAGGGCCTCATACACAGTAGATAGGTAATAGATGTCTGTTGGAGAGAATTGAATTAAATTGAATGTCCCCTAAGTCATAACAACCAGAAAGAGGGTGATTTGGAGAGTCTACTGTAGTCTACTAGCCTTATGAAGAAAGTCAAAAGGTTATTACCTTAAAAAATCTAAGTGTTTCATTGTCTTCAGTCTAGACCAGAAGGAATGGCTACAGGAGGAGAGCCTGAGAAAACCCAATGGTTCAGGATCCCCTGGGACACATCGATAGAAAAAATGGGACACCTGTCCAGGATAAGACGAGAGCTAGGAGTAGGATACCTGAGGAGACCCTTGGACCAGATTAGGAGTGCACTTGAGGACCTAGAGAACCACATTTGGCCTCAAGGCCACAGGTACCAGATAATATGTGGCATTAGAAAAGGTCAGGAAAAAGGTAATTATCACAGTTGTGAAACCTCTAGATTTGGGAGGTTGATTTGCCTCCTCTTTGCCAAGGCTGGTGGTGAAGGGTCCAGTTCTTGGGTTAAGGCTTGGCTGAACCTAGCCAGATTCTTGGGCACCAGCCCCACTGCTTGAAAGTCTTCCAGAGGACTTTTTGTCTTTAGCCTCAGAACTTTCACCTTTCCCTGCGTTCTAAATTTGTCTTCATCTCTGTTCCAATCAGAGGCAAGAACCTACTGGAGCCTCTAGGCCTATCTTGGCTTCTGAGATGACTTGGATCCCTGAATTGAACGAAAGGTTGTACCTGAGTCCCAATTACCTTTCCCCTTCTTCTGCCCTGCCATACCCTCTAGAACATCTTTCTTTCTTTTCCTTCTTACCTCAGCTGCTACACTCTCTAGATTAGAATTTGTTCTGTGAAGTTTGGATTCAGTCAAAGGACCACACTTGAGGACCTAAAAGGCCACATGTGGCCTGGAGGTTGCAGGTTCCCCCTCCTGTTCTAGACCATAAGAGTACATTTTTCAAGGATTTATTGGCGAAGAAAAAAGAATCCTATAAATTTAGGAGTAATAATTAGAAGTACAAATAAATCAATGTAGTGCCAGATTATGTGACCTTCAAACATCCTAAATTATTCTAACTAATTAGAGTTCCCTAGGCTGAACTTGACCCTTTATGACTTTCTCTAGTTTGGAGCTTCTCATATAATCCAGTAGAGAAGTTCCACCCCAGAACTCCCACATGCAGGTTTGGAATTATATTACTGCTGATACCTCCCTCTTCCCTCCCACCCTTATCCCATTTATACCAAATATATCTGTCCATTCTACCATGCTAAGCTCATTTTCAGCTAACCTGGGGGCGTTCATATTGAATGGAGGATGTTCTATTTTCATTCCTCTGTACTCACTTTTAGTAGCTTACTTCTTCCTTCCTATAATCTACCCCCAACCAAAAAGTAGATAACAAAATCTAAAAAACCAAACAGACAGATATACACGGTGATCCCCACACCTTTAAAGCAGAAAAATCCAAATCAACACATGTCACCTCCAGAGTTCACAAGAGATGATTCTTTTCCTTAAACTAAACCATCCACATGTACCCTTGAGCCTGTCCCTTTCCACCTCATCTAGTTCCTTATTCCACCCAAGAATCCCCATTCTTCCTCTTATCTTCAATCTTTATACCTCTATGGACTCCTTCCTCTTGGCTTTTAAACATGCTCAGGTATTCTTCCCCCCTAAATAACAAAATAAAACAACACAAACAAACAATCTTTCTTTGATTCTTTTGGTCCCTCGAGCTATTAGGATATCACTTGCTTTCCCTTCACTGCCAAACTTCTAGAAAGAGAAGCCTGTACTTGCTGACTTCCCCGGCTTCACCACCCACTCAGTTTTCACTTTCTGCAATCTAGCCTCTCGCCCACTCTGCCACTAAAACCACTATACCAGAGTCACAGATGACCAAATTGAGTGGCCTTTTAAAAAAGTGTTCTTTTGCTTTAACCTTTTTGCAACAAGATCTTTTATCATTCCATCTTCCTTTAGGCTTTACATCCTCTAATCCTGTTCTTTGTCCTTACTGGGACCTCTAATCCCTCTAACCTCCCTTACTTTCTCAGGCTATTAATGCCCTCCCTCTTCCCCCTTCTGATATCCACCCCTTGGTGAACCAACTTAATTCTACACTATCCCTTTTTCTTAAATTTCTTGCTACCTTGTTCCAACATCATTCACACTTTCTCAAACCCAAACCTTACATTACTTTTATCATCAATCTTCTTTGCTCTTGTTCATATACTGCCTAAAGGAGCTAACAGAAGTAACAAAACTGTGTTGATTGGGTCCACTATAAATTTGTTATCTAATATTATCTGGACCCCCACATATAGTGAGGCAATTCTACTCCTCAATTGCTTCTTTATCTTACCATACTCTGTTTCTTATTCACCACACTCTATTAGTTCTAAACACTCTATTTCTTGTTGATCCATTGGAGGCAATAAATTTCTTGTCTCTGCCTTAGCACTGTCTATCCCCCGTGGCCTGTTATTCTCTCATTCCTCACTCCTGCTTGTTAGTCTCTTTTGGATTCCTTCAAAACACAACTCAAATGTCACTTTTTTTGCAAGAGTACTTTCCCAATTTCTGGGGCAAATCACGTAAACTTGTTGGGTTATTTCCAGGAACTCCTGTGGTAATTCTGCAACACAGCAATACCCACCTGGCTACAATAGTTTCATAACTGAGGGAGGGAGGAGATATAGTCTATGTGACATAACCAGAGAGAAGACCAGGGAGGTAGCTGGGATCTTGGTCTGATGTCATGTTCCCTGGGTTCCCATGCTAGGAAAACAACCGTTGTTCTCTTCAATACTCTCTGATTTCCATGCCGAAGGTGAATAACAATGTTCTCTACAGTACGATGCTTCTAAGTTCCCATGATAGTACCTTGGTATTAATCCCCATAGCTTGAACACACCATGAGTTCAAGATGACCTGTCTATGGAACCAATGTTTTTCAGGGCTGGATTTATGTGGTGGGTACTATCATATCCATGTGGCAGAGAAAGATAAAGAAAAAATGACTTTCATTTATCTAGTGGGGTTCTACTAGCTTGAGGACAGGCCTCAAGGAATTTCTAGGCAACCCCCAGTCACCTGCCCAACTACACTTGCTAAGAGCTCATGGAAAAGGTGATTAGTGACAGAAACAACTTGGAGGTAATGATGTATCTGGATGACTTTGTATTTGAAAAGACTTTGGAAGGACATGAGGAGAAGCTATTCCACAAGTCCCAGATCAGCCAGAAGTCCCTGGTTAGTTGACCAGTGCCTGTTTAGTAGAACCTCTGTCAATAACATGGGTCACAAAATGTCTCAGTCATGAGTGAGCACTGACCCTAAGTAGATAGAAGTCTCTCTACTTAGATGGGTCAGAGCACATACAGTTGTAATAAATTTTTGTCCCAAGGCAGCTACTGGTAGTCTTTGGGGTAAGCATTGACCACATCTGAAAAATCCTTGAGAACTAAAGGCTTTTGTAGGACTTGGTGCTATCTCAGAACCATGTGAAGAGCGGTACTATCATTGTTAATGATCTCCCTAAGTAGAAGATATAACAGCAGGACAAGAAAACTTTAATGCCATTTGGAGGCCAATGAACTAAGGAAATGTGAATAGACCTTCCATGACTTTACCAATGGCCTCACATGTCAACTAGTACTGACTTTTGCAGCTCCAAGCAAGAACTTACCATTATAGACAGATGCATGAAGGCCACCAGAAATATGTTGCATTCGCCAGATGAGGATACACTGACAATGAAATAGATTGTCCTAGGCACAAAATGAAGTTCTTGGCTTTGAGTACTGAGTCCTGGGGCCATGTGCTTTGAGCTTCATTTCAAGTCTTGGCAGATATCAACCTAGTGATTCATATATCTTTTTAGAAGCTCATGTCTGACTGTCAATTTTATATTCTATAAACTCTGCTGGCTCTCTGTTGCCTCCAGGATCAAATACAAAATACTCTGTTGACATTCAAAACCTTTCATAACCAAGCCACTAACTTTCTAGTCTTCCGGAATCTCACTTCTTGACACATATACTCTTTGATCCAAGGATATTAGCCTCCTCACTGATGTTTCTCATACAAGACACACTATCTCCCAACTCTGGGCATTTTCACTGGTTGTCCCTCATGTCTGGAATTTCTCTAATTGACTTCCCTGGTTTCCTTTGAGTCCCAGCAAAAATTTCACCTTCTAAAAGAAGCCTTTCCTGTTCCCCTTTAATACTAGTACCTTTTCTCTGTTGATTATCTCCAATTTATCTTGTAGATAGTTGTTTCCATGTTTTCTTCTCCATTAGACTGTGAGCTTCTTGAAGGCAGGGACTTTGTATCTTATGTACTCAGCGCAATGTCTGGCCCATAGCATGTGCATTTAATAAACGTTTGGTGACTGATACATCTTGATGAGTGCTAAGACAAATGCTGCCTGTGGATGGATGGATGCAGCGTTATGGCATTAACCACCTATTCATTTGGTGGTCATTATGATTCAGTGAAACTAGGGTAGGCCCAGATACTTTATCCCATAAACCTCATGTGTTTCACATAAGTGTTTAATAAAGGCTTGGTGGTAGGGGAAATAGTGATTTGCAATAATAATATCTAGCATTTATTTAGTATTAGTTTTGCAAAGTGTTATACAAATATTATTTCATTTGATCCTCATAACAAGCCTGGGAGGCTTGTGTTATTATCTCTATTTTATGTATAAAGAAACTGAGAGGGAGAGAAATTGTGACTTGAACAGGATCACACAGCCACTAAGTGTCTGAGGCAGGATTCAAACTCACGTCTTCCTGACTCCAAGACCAGGGTTCTAGCTACTACACCATCAGCTTTAACATGTAGAGAGCCTGGCCACTACTACTTGACAGTGCAACTCAAGATTTGGCCACTAGAGAGAATGGACATACATTTCACAGAGTTTGACCAATTGTCTCCATTCTATTTAACCCTAGATGACTGATTGCAGAATTAACTGCAGGATGAAGGTTTGTGAACAGTAACACTGACCAAGAACAAGGGATATGACCCTCAGGGACCCAAGTTTTGTTCCCCATATGGTACTTTCCTGTTGAGAAAATGCCAAAAGTTAGAGATTT
The DNA here is from genome assembly GCA_028646515.1 of Pseudochirops corinnae. Classification (NCBI taxonomy): domain Eukaryota; kingdom Metazoa; phylum Chordata; class Mammalia; order Diprotodontia; family Pseudocheiridae; genus Pseudochirops; species Pseudochirops corinnae. The sequence goes on along the minus strand of CM053585.1, from coordinate 68,529,780 downwards.
ATGCTGGACCATAACATATACAATACAAGATATTAGAAATGAGTTGGTGCTACCCAGTATACACCGCTCTGTGGCCATGAAGGCACAACCTGATGAGTATGCTTGCAAGAGAGTCCTGGAGCTGATAAAAAGTAGATTTTACTGGCCCAAGATGGTAGCTAATGCATGGAAGAAGTATGAGGCTGGTACTTGATATTTTCAAAGGCAAGTACTAACAAGTTATTCTGATTATGTGAGGAATGAACATACCAGTAAACCTTCAGAGCTTGTCAGTGTTGACTTTTTATCTTTGGAACAAGATAGGAAAAACATCTTGTTGAGGGCAGACCTTTTCACCTGGTATACACAGTCATACCCATTCAGGAACTAGAAAACTACAATTGTCATGGTATTCCAATAGAAGATTTTTGCTTGTTTGTTTGTTTTGGGATTGTGGATTCCTTGCCAGGATCCATTCTGACCAAGAGTAAAACTCTGAAAGCTATATATTCAATTAATTGCTACATTGGAAGCAATAAAGAAGTCTAGAACTATAACTAAGAATCCTCAAGGAGACCCAAAGTCTAAGTGTTTTAATTACACACCACTGAAAATGCTGGAGACCATGATGTCTCAACAGAAGGCTCAATGGAATCAGCATGAAATATTTCTAGTGTATACATATAATGCCAGCAAGAATGATGGCATGGGCTTTACCTGATGCTCACTTTTATCTAGGCAAAAGTCACATTTACCTATTGATTTGTGATTTGGAATCTCAGAAGATGAAAAAGTTATGTTGATTGGTCTGTCTCTTGCCTAAGAATTCAACAGAAGAAAGCTAAGTCCTCCCCCCTGAGCACAAGAGGGGATGGTCATTAAGTTCATTCTCAGGTGTGCCAGCCAAGGGATAGAGTCCTGCTAAGGAGTCTCAGTGTCCAGGGAAAACCCAATTTAGCAAACTGGTGGAGAGTCATCTCATATAGCAAATAGTTGAAAGACTGACAATATGGAAATCTAAAAATAGACTGAGTCACTGACTGAGATTCTGCAAAGGTAGCATAACACAATCATCTGTATTTTCTATTGATCTGGAGGACAAAATGATAGAAGGTGGACCAAGCAGCTTCATGTGGACTAGTAGAATTAGATGATGGTTTATATGGAGAGGTATCGGATTATAAATTGAGTAAATAAGAAATTACATGCTGAGGGTCAGGGAAGTCAGGTGAGTTTTTCTTGGTCCAGGAATGACTACTCCCAGGCTGGGGCTGGGGTGTCATAGCAAGTATTAAAGTTAAGAAGTCTGAGAAGTGAAGATGATGAGGGCATTCTAAGGATGAGGATAGCTTGTGTAAAATGCATGAGAGAGAGAAAGAGAGAGAGATCAAATTTAGAGAACAACCAGTATTCTAATTTGGCTGAACCATAGAGTTCATTAAAGGAGTAGTATGAGGTAAACCTGGAAAGGTAGATAGGAACTGGATGGTGGAGGGCTTCAATGACCTGACTGAAGAGTTTGTATTTTTTTTTTCCTAGAGGCACTCAGAAACCATCCCAGATTATGAACAGGATAATGAAAAGGTCAGGATGGCTTAAAGATGGGAGACACTGGGGTAGATATGAGGATACACATTAGTAATCCATTATAATAGTCTGGTATAGAGGTGATGAGAACCTGAACTAGGATAGTGACCATCTGGGAACAGAGAATGGGCCTGATGGGAGAGATACGGTAGAGGTCATTTCCACAAGATTTGCCAACAGGGGTGTCATGAGGCTCAAGTGAAGTAATAGATGTAAAACACTTTGCAAACCTTCAAACACCATATAAATGCCAGTTGTTGTTGTTGTTGTTGTTGCTGTTGTTGTTAATCAACAAGTCACCAGACCTCCAGTCTAGTGATGACTTCATTCCCTGAGCTGAGCTCAAGCATTATTTATATAGCAATAAAGAAATGTGTTGGTAAATGGGAATGCATGCACACACATTTTTTAGTTTAATCTGCATTATTCATACTTTTTCAAGACTAGACAACCAACAAAACATTAAGCCCCAATTTCTAGAGATTTTTGATCTGTGATGTGTAGTTGGTGGGTGAGTTTATGTTCCTCACATTGGAGATTTAGCAATAGGCTCTCTTGAGGGTTAGAGCTGCCTTCGATGCAACACTCATTGGCAATTTTTTGGCTCTGAGGAGAAAAGAAGGTAGGGTCAGAGATAATCTCAATGTTGAGAACCTGGCTGACTAGAAGGGTGAAATAAGCAAAGTTAAAATAAGAAAAGTTTGGAGGAAGAGCAGTTTTAGGTAGGTGGGAAGATAAATGAATTATTCTGGACTGAGTGTTGAAAATTCTGAGACTTGAGGGTTAGACACCCCCAGAAGGAAAATGAGGTCGGGGTTGTTGGAAAGGTAACTACCCAACATGCTGATAAGTCTTTCCTTTATCTTTCCTTTACCACAGAGACCTGTGTTACAGGCATCCAGCTTTTTAGTATTACACTAAGTCCTTGAATTCCCCCCTCACAAGAAGGAGAATAGCAAGGGACTGATCCACAATACAGAGGAACCAAAACCTTGGACTTTGCCCTTGGCTACAAACAGGACTTACTTTGTCATTGTCAGTCCAAAGGGAAGAGGGCTGCCTCTCTAATAATAATAATAGCTAGAATTTATGTGGTGCCTCCCATGTGCCAGGCACTGTGCAAAGCACTTTATAAATATTCTCTCATCTTTCAACAACCTTGGTAGGTAGAGGCTGTTATTATTTCTATTTTACAGCTGAGGAAGCTGAGACTAACAGAGGTTAAATGACTTGCCAGAGTCACACAACTAGAGGAGGTCAAGTTTTGGAGGTCAAGTTTGAACTCAAGTCTTCTTGAATCTAGGCACTCTATCCACTATGCCACCTAGCCTGCCACATGATTTCTCAATAGTCAGACTAAGAATTCTTGATACTCTCTTCCAGACTCTTTTAAAAAATCAAGGCTCTTACAAACTCTTGACACTTGCAGAAAATCATGGTCCCTTGCTACTCGGGTCTGGGTCATGTTTTCAATCTTTATTCTAGGAACTCTTGACATTCATCCAAAAGGCTGGAGTTTAGTAATTTGAGTCCAGGAACTCTCCTCTTGAGGCACTTGGGTTGGGGTGCATACAATTATAATGCTCCTTTGCCCAAAGGCAGCCATTAGTGACTCTTGGGAGTGGAGGGGGAAGGCTGCCTTCATTGCATAGATACAGTCTTTTCCTCCTCTTTTCTTCCTTGCACCATACCATGGAATATAGGTACTCTCTGAGCTGGGAGGTTTGGATGAACTGGAAATGGGTTCCTTGAGCAGTCACTGCTCTGCCAAATGATTCTCTAATCCTCATGAGCATTCCAGCACTGTGACTTCATGGTCCCATAATGTCAGCCCTGGTATGAGATCGAATGCTGGTTGTCTGAGGCTTCATTTCCCCCACATTCTTGGCCACTGCTTCAGCACTTGAGTGACCATTTTACAGGAAAATTAAAAAGTCCCGCACAAAACCTTGTGTAGATGATCAGGGAGCTCCACTGACTAATCTCCTATATCTATCTTGGAGATTGAGTAGGATGTCTAAAAATAGAGATGGAGAGGAGCGGCAGGCATAGAGAGGTTCAGAGGAAGAGCATCATTCTAAGTGGGCAGCTAGATGGTACAGTGAATAGAGCCCAAGGCATGGAGTCAGAAAGACTCATCTTCCTGAGTTCAAAGCTGGCCTCGGACACTTACTAATTGTATGACCCTGGACAAGTCAGTTAACCCAGTTTTTCTCAGTTCCTCATCTGTAAAATGAACTGGAGAAGGAAGTGGCAAATCATTTCAGTATCTTTGCCAAGAAAACGCTAAATGGGATTCACAAAGAGTTTTTTACATAACTGAACAACAACAATCATTTCAAACATAAAGAGCAGCATGATAAAAAACATGGCATTGAGAAATCTCAGGACAGTGAGGTATCAATATGGAGGACAGTGAAGGAAAGACACGAGTGAAAATTAGTGATTTTGTTTGGAAATATTATACATCATTTATTGCAATACTTCTTCATACTCTTTTTACATACTTTAAATCACAAAGTTAAAGATTTATAATTGGAAGGGATATTTGTTCAAATTCTTTATTTTAAAAACAAAAATTAGGCAAATGGAGATCAAGTAACATGTCTAAGGTCACATAAGCAGTAAGTGTCAGAGCAGGGATCTGAACCCTGGCCATCTGATTCTAAATCCCACACTCCTTTCACTAGATTGCCTTTTATAACCATAAATTTTTCCCGTCTCCTTTTCCTAGCTCCTTTGTCATCAGTATATAACTAGAAGCCTAGAATCACCGCTCTGGTCTAAGTTCAGTATGCTTCTCAATAATGACTGCTCTGGCTCAGGCTCCCTCCCAGAGTGTCCCACTGTGAACATCAGATTCACTTGGGTCAGATTCTCCCCCCCAAAAAAAGCTCTTGGCTCTCATCTAGGTACTCAGGCTTACAATAAAACTTTAATGGACATGTGAGCTCACTGATGTAGACATATAGCAGATTGTAACCCATCTATGCTTTCCCATTCTGTGTGGCTCTTGTCCACATCTATCCTGGAGAATTCTCACCTTAGTTCTAGCTGTCTTGATTGTTGATTGCCTTAGTCATTTACTATATTTAGGACTGAGATTCACATATGTTTCACTTCACTTTCCAGCTATCTCCTTGACAGCCACTCTCATGTGCTATCCTCATCCCTTTAAAATTCTGGAGCAATAAATCAGTTATAAAATTCCTCCTGGAAAGAATGAGTTAATCAACTCACCTATGACTCCATTCACCATTCCTCTAACTTTCTAAACCAAAATATCCATTTCTGGCCCCTATTTCCATATATATATTTTCTTCCCCATTACATTAGAATGTGAACTCCTCGAGGGGAAGAACTTTCTTCACTTTTGTATTTGTGACACTCATGCTTGACATATAGCAGATACTTAAGAAATGCTTTTTCATTCATTCATTCAAAATTCTCTATATTGTGTCCACCAGATGTGCTAGGGGCTTTCCTTTGGATCTCTAACATTGAACAGATATCAATGAAGCCCACAAGCTATCTGATGGTTATTCATCACACTCACTATGTCTAGTCTACTTCCTTTTCCTGTCATACATTTTTCTGATTATAACTTTTATTCTACTTTTTCACACACACACACACACACACACACACACCCCCGAACCAAAACAAAACCTAAATGTTCTATTGATATTATGTACGGGGAACCATTTTTGGCCAGTTTGGCTAGAACATCAAGTGTATGAGATGTAACATGTGTAACATGTAATCAATATGGAAAGATAAGCTAAAGACAGACTATAAATGGCTTTAAATGCCAAACAGATGAATTTGTATTGTATCCTAAAAGCAATGAGGAACAACAGATGCTTCTTAACAGAGGAGTGACATATATAGACCTTTGCTTGAAGACAATCAATTTGGCAGCTGAGTGGAAGTTAGATTGGATGGAGGGAGACCAGTTAGGAAGCTTTTGCAATAGTCCAGTCAAGAAGTAGTGAGGGGCCTAGACTATGGTGGCTGTGGTGTGAATAGGGAGAAGGGGGTGGATGTGAGAGAGGTTGAGGAGGTAGAATCAATGATACTTGACTGCTGATTGGCTGTGGTGGGGTATGAGTGAGCATAAAGAATCAAAGAGGATTCTAGGTTGTGAACCTGGGGGATGAAGAATGCTAGCACCTTTGAGAGAAATGGTAAAGTTAGGAGGAAACAGGGAGTTCAGTTAGGAGGAGGAGTCTGCTTTGGACTCAAATTGAATTTGTGATGCCTTTGGTCCTGGTGGAGATATCAAGCAGGCAATTAGATATGTGATCCAAAGACTAACGAGTGGACAAAGCACTACTGAAAAAAAAAACATTCTCACTACAAATGAAACTGCTAAACAAAAGGAAGTTTTAGCTAAATAGAGGGTGGGTCATGGGTTCTCCTTGTAGAGATTAAAAATAAAAGAATTGAACTGAGTTTTACTTTATGTCCAAGAGCAACAAGAAATCTATTTTCCTAGAATACTAGATCATCTCAAATTTCAGTGCTTATGACATTTGGGAAGAGACCACCGTGAAAACAGTTGCAGCTTATGTGACAATATCTCTCAAAGAGGATGAATTTAGAGTAAATTTATGAGGAACTTGTTAAGATTTTACAAAATAAATATATATATGTGTATATGTGTGTATGTATATGCATATGTATATGTATGTGTGTGTATATATAGACACACACATTTGATGACTTAAATGTAAAGAGGGGTCATAGGTGAAGATGGCTAAAAATAGGGGCAGTTAGCTGTTACATTAGATAGTCATGTTGAACCAGGAAGATCTGATTCCAAAACCTGCTCCTGACACTTGTTACGTAAACTTGGATGTCACTTAACTACATTCAACCCCAATTTCCTCACATGTAAAATGAGGGATAATAACCTTACAGGGTTAATGTGAAGATCAAGTGAGCTAATATAGGTAATATGCTTTGCAAACCTCAAAGCACTATATAAATGCTAGCTATGGCTAAATATGTTGGAAAATATGTTTTAGGAGTAAGGAATGACAGAGGCCAAAGAGTTGGAGGCTTCCCAGAAGCTTCATGTCTATATATCATTAATATTTCCTTGGTGAAATGAATCAGAAGGTGCTAAACGTGTCGAGTGCCATCTAGCTTCATAAAAGATGAAATTGTTTGTATTTTAAAAGATAGGCTGTATACAGCAAGACTACTGACTTGTTAAGAGCAAAGATCAAAATTAGCACAAAGCTAGAAGAATAAAAGAAACATATTTAAAAGACTTCATCTAGTTAAAGAAGTTACTGATGCCAAAAAATGGAAAATGGATAGAGGAAATATAGTATATCAATGCCATTGATAATAACCTCATATAGAAATGTAGCTGATATACATCAATTACTATAACAAGGACACCTAAAGATCCCCCAAACTTCCGGAGTCAGTAAATGTTTATCTCAGATTTGCTCAACCAGGCAAAGAGATGGCAAATCCAAATGCAGCATCAGCTTAGAATATAAACTCATTTGTAAAATCTTATGTTGAAGAATTGTCAAAAAATCACGAGCTATGTCACTTTGGAAAGTAGCAAGAAGTAGGAGAGAGAAAAAGAGTTTAAAGAAAGTTTGGTGGGAGATCCAACTAGGTAAAACCATTTCAAGGGCATTTAGGATGAAACTGGGAAGACAAAAACAAATGTAGAAAAGGTCCATAAATATGTTTATAACAAGCTCTCATGTTCATGTCCTGACAGCAGTATCAAAGAGGGCATTAAAAAATCTTTAAATAAAACAAAGTCAGGAAAATTGATAGACTAGACTAGATCATGCATTCACAGAAGTAGTCTGTGGTGACAATTTTGAGGGCATAAAACATTATATACTTAAGGTATTCAAAGGGAGATATCTGAACAGTCACCTAAGGCTCTGCCCCATTTAGGCTAGGCTAGTTTTTCCTTATTGAAACAATATTGGAGACTTAGTTCATTTGGGAAACTAAGGCTCAGGCCATTGATAAACCTTCCTAGTTGCCTGAGTACAAAAACCCAGCAAGGACAAAGGGCTAGATCTCTTCCCTCAGGCTTCTGACTGCAGATCAACAGCATGACCAACAGCAGCACAACGAAATCTTCACTCAAGTGAATTAAAGTAGTATTCTTAATGAACATCCTTTTCCAACTCTGAATGTCCTCTTACGCTACTGCCAAAGAAACATCCTTTTATAAACTGATAAATGGATCATGAGTGTTTCATTTTGTTTCAATATTAAACTTGAGCTATCAGACCAGCCGAAGCCAGAGCTGTTCTACTTTGGAGGAAGAGTTATCAAAGAAGTTTAAAAAACAAAAACAAAAACAAAACCTCCAACTTCATTATTATACCCCTCTCTGAAAAAAAAAAGATAATTGAAAGTATATTAATACCAATCAATCCACATGGTAACTTTTCCATCTTTATAAAATTTTTATGAGGATAATCTATATGCCTACCAAAGTTATCTTTGATAACAGTGTGAAAGTGAGACAGGCTTAAAAGCAAAATTTCATAGGAGACCATCTTTTTGTCACCATATAATTTGACTGAAGATATAGATAATTTAAGATCCCACTGTACTTATTGTAAGATGAGTTGGAGTTGATTTGAAAGAACAAAATGCTGCCTTAAAGACTCTTCTTTAATAAGAGTTCTTCCATGCATACACCAAAGCATACAAGAATCCTTGAAAATTATAACAGAAGACCTTGTTCAAGAACCCTTTGTTCATTAGAATCAAACTAGGAATAATATAGGGAATGATATCCTTCCTAAATTTGTTCACCACTGTCATGGAGGTGATCCATTGTGGAATCCAAGTCAAAGAAGGATTTATTATCAATGGTAAGGTCCTCCATTTGTTTCTGTTTGCAAGTGACATTGTCCTGATTATTTCAAAGTCTAGAACACTGCAGAGTCTCCTAAAAGAGATTCATAACCACTCAAAAAAAGTTTGGTTTAACTATTCACACACGAAAATCCAAGTGTATAAAAAGTGCCTATTATCCAGACTATGATAAGCAGTCAGTCAGTCAATTAGCATTTTTAAGCAGCACATTTATTAAACACCTACCATGTACCAGGCATGTGCTAAACTAGATGGACTTTTATAGAGCTTGCCCTTGCAACATGTGCATATATGTATAGGTGTACATAGAAACATATGTGTATGTATATCTATAATCTATATCCACATATCCTGGATAGACGTAGCCATAGACTATGATTTGGATCCAGTATTGAACAGAAGAAGAAAAGCGTGCTAGGTTGCTTATGGTTAATAATAAAATTCTTTTAATGACTTCCTAGTTTCTTGAAACAAAGACTCATCCTTTAATAGCAATATTTGTCTGTTAATTTTGTTTCATTTCAAATCATAGAACAGTACAAATTCTTTGGAGAACTATATTTGAGTATCATTCAAAGGGCAATAGAGAGGCATACAGTGGGTATGAAAATGTTGTAACATATTCTGAACATGGTATTATTCAGGACAATTTTTTAAAACATGTCAAAATGTATGACCAAAAAAGATGGACTGGTCACATGAGGACAGTGAGGAATAATTGATGAATGGTATATGAGCTCCATTGGTATTCTTGTGATAACAGCACTCAGGAAACATCCTCAGCATGCTGGGTGTATCCCCTTATGACAAATTGAAGGAAGGATATCCATTATGCAAGACAAATTCACTGGATTGTTGGAATCTTTATATGGTATCTTTCATGGGGTAATAGGGTCCTAGATTTAGTGTTTAAATGGGCCTTAGAGTTTATCAAGTGCAACACCCTCATTTTAAAAATGAGAGAACTGAGACCTAGAGGGACAAAGTGACTAAGTCAAGGTCATATCAGAAATAAATAGTAGAGCAGGGATTTGAACCCAGGGTCTCTGATTTTTAGCCTCAGAGTTCTTTGCATTGTTTTATCTTGCATGCCTGTTTTGACCTTCTTGTGGTATATGCTGAACAGTAGTATTTCTGGTATACCTTTTCAAAGTATATTTCCAGATTGTTTTTCAATAGAATTCTAAATTCTTTCCCAGAATGGTTGGATTAATTCAGAGTTCCACCAGACAATAGTGTTCTGGTCATCCCACAGCCTTGCCAATATTTACCACTTTTAATCTCCCACATCTGCCAATATGATGGGTATGAAGTCAAATGTCAGAGTTGTTTGATTTCCATTTCATTAGTTACTTATTAGTTACTTGGAACATTTTTTGACACAGTCGTTTATCATAAGTTGGCACTGATAATGTGTTATAACCAATTCATGACCATAATTCATGACCATCATATGCCTCATTATTGCCATTTGGGTGACATGTAACTTTAATTCTTAGAGTCTATGGTATTCCATGATCCTCTGCCATATGGCATCACCAGAAGATTGTTGTAAAAAAGATGAGCCTCTATTTCAGGGAAAAGTTTGGGGACATTAAAAGCTCTGCTCAGTACAACTCTCCCCTTATTCAGCTCTGGGCTCAGTTCACTGTCCACTTGCACATTCTGTTCAAGATTTATTTATCGGTGGATCACGTGAATGGGTTGCTTATCCAATAGTATATTGTAATTTGGATAATGAACATTCTTTATCCACTTGGATTTTTCTATGTAGATAGTTAGGTCAACCTCTTTTTTGAGTGGTTATATGGCCACTTTTTTGGGGGGGGTCATAAATTGTAATGTTTTGGAGCTTGATACAACCAACACTATTTGCAAAATGTAGCATTTGGAGGCCTTCACTATCTACATTTCTTTCTCTTCCATTTGGAGTCTTGAATTGGCCTTCTTTCATGAAAATGGCAAACAGTTTTGGTAAACACGTCTCCCTGTATTATTGTACCTTGCTTGATAGTAATAATTAGAGGACCATTCACTTAGCAAGGTTTTGTCCAGTGGCATGCTGATAAATGTTTAACAGCTAGCTCTCCCGAAATGTATGACATTTTAAAATTTAATTTGCATTATTAATATTTTCTTATAACTTTCTTCAGTCTAGACAATCAACACAACAATAAATCAGGCTCTGATTTGTAGCATTTGCTGATTTCTGAGGTATAAATGCTAGAACTAAAAATTTAACAACCAGCTCTTTAGCTGTCTCCAACACAACCCTGGTTATTGCTATAGTTACAACTTTCAAGGTACCTGTATAAAAGTTTTTGCTACATGCACAGGAAAAACTTTATTGGAAGGCACAAACTTAAAGGTACTGTTTTAGTCTTCTGATTTAAATACTGTTTCACAATAAAAAAAAAACCCAATAAGCACAGTAGGATCTTGTATGCTGTATGCTTTTCAGTTGATTGGGTGACTTTTGAAGATAGGTTTGCAAAAGCATGCCAGTTTTCATTTCAAACATTCTTCAACAATATCCTTGATATGTGCATAGATTATTCATATAAGAATTTTGTAGCAAAGTAGGCATGTGGGTGAGTAGTTATTGGTACTTTTAGATAATAATAAAGTCCAAGATTTTTTCCAAATATTTAGTGTTCCCTTCTACGTATTTTGAGAATTAATCTCTTAGTGTCTTCAAAACTGTGTTATCATTAGCACAAATTTTTACTATATATCCTTGGTCTAGTGTAGCTACTTTTCTCTCTTGTTTTCTTTGGTGCTAGTTCCATTTCCTCATGCGGTATACCAGGAATTCTAATTTTAGAATCCAAATGTGTCAACTATGCTGCCAAGTGATGGAAAAAAGAATTTGTCATATTTTATTAGTTAATTTTTCTTACTCTAGTTTCATTGCCTAAAGGATGCTTCTGCTTACTGGAGTCTCTTGTTAAACTTTCTTTAAATATTTTTTTTTCCTCTATTGCTTCTTGCTATTTTGTGAGGTGATATTATTCATAATTTTCTATTCCTCCCCTCATTTTTACAAATTAGTTTATATTCTAAACTCTTATTTCCCACTGCTGCTAAATACCTCCTTGACAAAATCATTATCTTTCCTAATTGAGACAGCTTTAAGCTTTTGGGGGATATCCTTGTGATAGGTATACGTTGATTAAACTTCTTTGGGAAATGGTGATAGACTGAATTGATGTCTGTTCTACATTATGTCTCTTATTTTTCAGCATCTTTACTTTATTTAAACAGGTCAGGTTGAAGTTGCTCTAATTGTGTGCCACATCTCACTTTTATTTTTTCTTTTAATTTAGTATTGATTTAGATCTTTATTCTAACAAGTCAATGGTCTGACTTACATGGACAGTCAAGATAGAAATGTTTCCTACATCAGCAATTATGTCTTGTTTGTTAAAATGTGATCAGTTTCATTATTTCAGGGTTATTTCATTCTTGCTTTGTCTGATATCTCAAATTTCTTCTTGAAGAAGATATGCATGCTATTTATTTAGTTATAAGTTGTCTCTATAGGCTACATTGGCTTCTCTTGTTAGTTACTTGTAAACAATACCTTTCTCTCATACTCATTTTTGCATTGAAGTCTTGGAATGTCGAAGTATATATTGATCTAATTTGGGGGTCTTAGTAACTTCATCATAGAATTTCTCTGAGCTTTCATCTTCTAGAATAGATGTTGGCATATAAGCTGTGATTATGTTCATTATGATCTTTTAAAAATATTTATCATGAACCTTGCAATGTGGGATCACTAACTACCACATTAAATACTTTATCTTGTTGCCTACAGACACATGCTAAATAGCCTCTGCTAAATTTTTTATTTGTCTCTCCAAGGAGAACCTATAAGCTATCCATCCACCTTTCAGTCCTACTTCTGCTCACTATGGCCAAGTGGAGCAAATCTTCACAAGATAGTTCTTCAAATACTTAAAGACAGCTACCACATCTTCTCTAGATCTTCTCTTTCTCTGGACTAAACATCCCCAGTTCTTTCAGTCAATTATCCTTTGGAATAATCTTAACATCCTTTACTGTCATGGCCACCTTACTCTTCAGCTTATCAATGCCTTTCCTAAAACATCATGCTTAGAACTGAACACAATACTTCTGATATACTTTATGGAGACAGAGTGCAATGAAGTAATTACCTTCCTAGTCTTAGATAATTTGCCTTATTTAAAGAAGTAGAAGATAACTGGAGATTTTTAACCTGCCATCTTGTGACCTCTGAGTTCCTGTTCAGATCTAGAACTATCAATGATTGCATTGACAACTCATATTGTGTTTGCAGTCCATGGTTTAGAGGAGCAAAAAACACTGGACCTGGCCCACCCACCATAACCATTGTGACTTATTAAGCTAGCATTGGTGACACTGGGAGGGAATTAAAAATTGCTAACAATTAGATCAATGTAAAAGTGTAATGGTTGCCACAGGAGAAAATGAATTCTCTAATGGAAGCCTTTTATCAGAGATTGAATGACCACTTGTTAGATATTATACAGAAGGATTATTTTTCAGGTATTAATTAAACTAGTTAGTCTCTCAAGTAGCTTCTAACTCTGGAATTTTATGATTCTTCATGATTTCTTTTTTTTTTTCTTTTGGAGGGGGAAGGCAAGGCAATTGGGGTTAAGTGACTGGCACAAGGTCACACAGCTAGTAAGTGTGTCAAGTGTCTGAAGCCAGATTTCAACTCAGGTTCTTCTGACTCCAGGGCTGGTGCTCTATTCACTGCATCCCCAAGCTGCCCCATTCTTCATGATTTCTATAGTTCCTTTTTGCTTTATATTTTTAAAGGCATCAAGTTTTACCTTGGCATTTTTTCTTCCCTAATAACTGCCTTTTCCATATAATATACTTCATGTAGTTGTTTTATTTTTTTATTTTGTAAAGGATAATGGAATATGAAAACATGCTAGCATCTGTCTCATTAACCAATTAAAAGAAATTATGTGGAGGAGGGAAGAAGGGAAAGAGAAAGGGATAGAGGAGGGAAGGATCTTCCAGGACACAGAAGGAGAAATGAGAAAGCCTACAAAGTCTAAAAATCTCCCAACTTCAGAAATTTTCACCTGAAGAATCAAATTTAATTGATTGTTTAAAAACAGAGGAGCAAGTGAACAAACAGAATTTTGGGTAATAGGAAACTGGGACTGGTGTTATTTTTCTCTTGTTACAATGAAGACATATACTGTAACTAGCTGAAAGATTGTTATGAATGTCAGGTTACTTATAATGCTGGTATAAAAAAACCCCAAACATAATTAATGTTTTGTTTTTTCCTGAGGTGGGAAGATAAGGAATGGGGTTGGAAGGAGCAGGTTGATTGCTCCAAAAAAGGCCAATAGTTCGAAGTCTGTAATCTTCTCCACAAAGAGTATGTTAGCATCAAATTTGCTGGAGATGAGTTCACTCAACATGGTGAGCTCCTTCTGGTCATTTTTCTATAGCTCATCTTACATTTCCATAGGACTACATACTTTATAAAGTACTCTCACAACCAACCTAGGGAGTCTAAGTCTTACCACTGTCATTTTGCATGTGAGGAAAACTTTGGTTCAGGGAAATGAAGTGATTTGCCCATGCTTACATAGCTGAGATTCAAAGTCAGGGCTCCTGAATCCAAGCCCCAAGACAGCTTCATTCCATCACAGCTACCACTGTATTCCTGAATCAGATACTATACGTAGTTGGTGCTCATGAACTATAGTTCTCTCAAAGGTAGAGACTACTTTCTCCAGTCCAGCCTAGGCAATCATTCAAAGTTATGTACACTCTGACTCCCACCAACTTTGATCCAATAATTCAATTCAATAAACATTTATTAAGTACCTCTTATGTGCCAGGCACTGTGCTAAGCATTGGAGGTATAAAAAGAGGCAAAAGATCATCCCTGCTCATACACCCCAATTCTATCTGATGAAATTTTCATTCGATCCTTAAAAATCTAACTAGATCTATGGATAGAGAAAGACTTTCTGCCTAAATAACCAATAGAAAGCATCACAGAAGACAAAATGGACAAATTTGATCATATAAAATTAAAATTAAAAAGGGTTTGCACAAATAAATCTAATGCAGTTAAAGTGAGAAGAGAGCAGGCATCTGAGAAAAAAAATGTTTGCAGCAAGAGCTCTCTTTTTTTAAGGGTAAAAAATGAACTCATAATCTTTATTTCTCTTATTTTACTCATTCACATTTTTAATAGCATTTTGTGTTTTCCCAAGTATATGTAAAGACAATTTTTAGCATTCATTTTTACAAGATTTTGAGTTCCAAATTTGCATCCCTCCCTCCCCTCCCCTCTTGCTAAAATGGTAAGCAATTTGATATAGGTTTAATATGCAGAAAGTGTTCTTGACAGCTACATCAAAATGTTGACTCATAGTGAGCTTTTGGTTCATTAAAACCTCCAGCTCTTTTTTTTTTCCCAGATGCAATGCCTCTTCAGGGCTTGCTTCCTCAGGAGATTTCTTCAGCCATATTCTCTACATCATTTTGTGAGTAGTAAAATTTCCTTTCAGCAAAAAGCCAAAACCCAAGTCTCATAAATTTGTTAATGTATTCCATTGGCCAACTGTTCCCCATTACACTTAAGAGAATTCTCTCTCACAGCTTCTGCTAAGCCTAGAGTAACTAAAATTCCTGTTACATTAAAGTATTAAATGAGACAGATAACATCCACGAGAATTTGAGAATTTTGTAATAATTAGAGTGTCCTAAAAGTCTTAGCACAGTTTTGCTCAAAATGGCACTAAGACTTTGAAATACATTGCATATATTCCCCATGGATAACTGTACATTGACAGTATGTATGACTTTAGTTACTTTTACTGTTTTTTATTTAAATAATCTGACAATTTTTGAAAATAGCTTATGAAAATAGCACAGCCAAGGGATTGAGGAGTAGGTGATGGGGAAATGGAGGCTGTGAAAATTAGGTGGTTTTTTTTTTAGGAATTTTGTCATGAAAAGGAATTCTATAGATGATAACTTGAGGGGATATCAGGATCAAGTGAGAAATTTTTTGTTGTTTTGTCTAGAATAGAATAGACCTGAGTGTTTTTGTAGTAAGTGTGGAATTGGCCTGTACATGAAGGACAATGTGAAGATGAGAGATACCATGTGATACTCTGATGAGGCACAGAAGACAGGAGAGGAAGGGATTTCAGGAACAGATAGAGGGCATTTCTTAGATGGTTTTCTACAACTTTTATTGTTGTAAAGAATTTCATTATTATGTTATCAAGTTCTATAAAGTATCCTCCTGGTAATTTGGTTGATAAAGTATTAAAAGTGTGAATTAATTTTGATAGTATTGCCATTTTTATTATATTAGCATGGTCTAGCCATGAGCACTGAATAGTCCTCTAGCTATTTAAGTTATTCTTTATTTGAATCTATGTAAATCTTTTGTGTGCTTTGGTAGATCAATTCTCAGATATTTCATGCATTTTATAATTATTTGGAATAGAATTCTCCTTTCTGTTATTGCTTCTTGTGCTTTTTTTTAAATATAGAAGTACTGTTGATTTTGAGGATATATTTCATAGACTGAAACTTTGCTGATGCTATAAACTGTCTCGATTATTATCTTTGCTGATTTTCTAAAATTTTTCCAAGTATATCATCATATCATCAGTAAACTGGGATAGTTTTATCTCCTCTTTGGCTATCTTTATGCCTTTTACTTCTTTGTCTTATTCCTGTTGCTCGCATTTCCAGAACTATATCAAATAACAGGGGGGAGAGTGAGCATTTTTGCTTTATTACCATATTTATTGGAAAAGGTTCTAGTGTATTATCATTGCATATGTTGCTTGCTTTTGGTTTAATAGAGACTTTTTCTGATATTAAAAAAAAAAGGTTCCTCTATGCCTATGCTTTGTAAAGGTTTTAGCATTAAAGAGTGTTGTATTTTGTCAAAGGCTTTTCCTGCTTCTATTGAAATGATCATGTGGTTTGGGATGTTTTGATTTTTAATATGATTGATCATATTGATTATTTTTCTAATGTTGAACTATCCTTGCATCCCTGGTATATATCCCACTTAGTCATAATGAATGGTTTCTTAGATAAATTGCTTTAGTTTGTTTGATAGGATCTTTTTTTTTTTTTTACAATTTTTGAGTAAATGTTCATCAATGATATAGTCCTGCAGGTTTTTTTTTTTGGAGGGGGCAAGGCAGGGCAATTGGGGTTAAGTGACTTGCCCAAGGTCACAAGGCTGGTAAGTGTTAAGTGTTTGAGGCTAGATTTGAACTCAGGTCCTCCTGACTCCAAGGCCAGTGCTGTATTCACTGTGCCACCTAGCCGCCACACTAGTTTTTTTTTTTTTTTTTAATCCCCTTGAGTTTATCTTTCCCTGGTATAGGAATCAAGAGTATCATAAAAGGATTCTGGTAGGGGGTTTTCTTTCTTAATTTTTGAGAATGATTTGTGAAGTATGGCTACTGTTCTTTAAAACTTTGATAGAATTATCCTAAAAATCCATTAAGACCAGGAGTTTTTTTTCCTTTGGTAGTTCCTCTATACCTAGAGCTATTTTCTTTTCTGAGACTGGGTTATTTAAAATCTCTGTTTGGTCTTTTGACTATTTTAATATTTTACATTTTTGAAGGCATTCCTCTCTTCCTTTTGTATCAGATGCAGGAGATGGTGTGGAGTGAACTAAGGGTTAGGTTCATGGGTTTTTTTTTAACCTTTTTTTTTTTGGATTCTGGGTGTCTTAGGCCATATGGAGACAGCTGAAATTGACTTATCTGTTGATGTATAATTTCTGTTTGGGAGAGGTCTGAGAGGTTATGGGATCAGAGAAGGTATTTAGTTCTCCGTCTTCTTTCCTGTACATGTCTACACACAACTGACTTCTCTTTCCTGTTGTGTTTCCTAATTAAAGTGTGAACTCCTTGAATGCAGAAACTATCTTCTTTACCAGGTGCCTTGTATATTATTTGACAAAGAGTATTCACTTTCATGCTTTTCATTCGTCATTCATTTGTTCATTCATTCATTCATTCATAGGGAGAGAGAGATATAGATAGATAGGTAGATGGATGAACAGATGGACAGATAGAAGGACAGGCAGGTGAATGGAATGTTTCTCCTTTAGCAGCAGAAGTAAACATGGTTTCAGGGCGACATTAGGATCAGCAGGAGCCTTCTTCAAAAAGAAACAGAAGGAACCTAAAACCCTGACCAACCATGGCAGAGATGGGCCATCAAGCTTGACCAATAGGAACAATGTACCAGGCTCTTCAGATAGTAACAGGTTTTGCAAACAGAGATAGCCTCTGCAAATAATACCAGATTCTACAAACTGAAAACATGGTTTCAAGAAGCAAATCAGTCTGTGTGGGGTCCTGGGGAAGGCCTATGATATAGATCTACCTGTAGCCAGGGACTTAGCTGCTGAGTCATCTCAGAATAAAATGCTAATGCTGTGTTTTACCCAGCTTTGGAGGGAATTGTCTCAAAAGTGATTCATAGAATGTTAGAGCAGAAAAGGAACTTTGAAAACTACCTCCCAGTCCCTATGCCTACCCACTCAAATAGAGTGGCTTGTTCAGGATCATCCAGCTAAATGGCAGAGCTGGAACATGACTCCTAAACCTATGAGATTCTAAGATCAGTATTCTTTCCAATACCACCATGATGGGGCCCATGCTATGTTGCTATGAGATACTTTATTCTGAAAGTTGGAAATCTCTCCATTGGTAGAATCAGAGCATGGCAGTCTGTGTCACATGCTGACACCTCAAATGCTGGGCCATGTGTGAAATCTAGGCTCTGGAGATGGGGCTAGGTCTGGAATTGCTGACTCAGAAAACCTGAACTCCATCAAGGTGGGGGCAGGGCCATATCTGGATGGGAGCTTCCACGTGCTTAGGATCTGGGGTAGCTCTCCTTGTGTCACTCAGGATCCCCCACAGCCTTGTGCCTGCTGCCCCCTGTGCGGTGTAATTTTCTTGACATCAAATGGTAAACATCTGGCAGCATCTGCATTGCCTAAAATAAACTAAGAGATAATTGGAGCTGTTTGTTATTATGACGAGCCCTGGATACCAGTGAGGGTATGAGTGGGGGAAGTGGGCTCTGGGCAGCACCCAAACTGGATCCTGGGGAAACTATGACTCTTCTTTTATTAAATCTCTTTACAATTGATTGATAAAAGCAAGAGAGTCTAATCAGCTCCTGCCAGTGTCATTAGCTCAGTTTAGAGACTGGAAGGAGCTTGGTTTTGGGTCCTGATAAAAAGTATAGCATTCCTCCTAACATTAAAGACAGAGTCAGTGGTCAGGTCTGAGGAAGGGGAAGCCCAAGTGCCTGCAGAACTGGAAATGAGGAAGAAGGACCAAAGACCATTGGTCACCTCCATGGAAACCTAGAATAACTATATTGGGGATCCTCTTGGAGGAGAAAACCTCAAAAGGCTAAGGAGACCCCTTGCAGGAAAGCAACGACAGAATTGTCATCTTTTAGATTTGGCAAGAATCTCAGAGGGTTGATAGTCCAACTCTTACCTAGAGCACAAACAACCCTAGCAAATAGTCATTAATTGTGATTAAGCCTCTGCTTGAATACTTACAGTGATTAAGAATTTACTGTCTTATGAGGACACCCACTCTTTTGTTAGACAGCTCTATTGGAAGTTTTCTTTTATACAGAGGAGCCAAAAGCTTTCTTATAACTCCTAGCCATCAGTTCTAATGCTCCCCAGTGGAGTTATGAGGGGGAAGGGGGGCACAGAAGGGGCCGTCTAATTCTTGTTCCACATAATATAACAACCTTTCACACATTTGAAGACCACAGTATGTTCCACCTTAGTCTTTTCTAGGCTAATTTCACCCAATTCCTTCAACAGATTCTCATATGACATAGCTTCAATTTTAATCTCACCATTCTGGTTGCTCTCTGTGGTGGGTCAGGATATTGGTGGAATTAAGCTTGAATTAACTCTCCATGCTCCCACAACACCATTTGGGATTTTCAAGAAAAGTAAAGAAGTTATGGAGCAGCCGTGGGCAGTTTTGAGTTAATTTTGTCTCCAGGTGGGCCATTTGGCAAGTAGCATCTAAGATAGCTTGAAGACTGTTAGGGAACTCTCCAGATCCCAGAGAACTTCCCTGCTCCCTGCTTTTAACCTTTTTAGTAGCAGCTTTTATCTTCCTGTAAATTGCTTTTTAATTGCCTCTGGAACTGCTTTTACCTAGGGGTATTGAAACAAGTTTTTAGTAAAAGGACTGTTTATTTGAACTCTCAGGCTCTGAGTGATCCATACAATGAACCATAATTTGGACAACTGGTGATGAGAATGGGATCTGGTGCAAAGGCCTTTCTCTTTGGAAGAGCTAGAGAGGGCTGAGAGGCTAGTGGTCCCTGCCCCTCAGCAGCACAGGAAGCTATGTAGGCTGTGATATTTGGCCAGCAGATAGGCTCATAATCATAGATTTGTATCTGTAAAGAATCTTAGAGATGATTTCATCTGAACTCTTAATTTTACAGGTAAGGAAACCAAGGCCCAGAGGGGTTAAGTGAATGGGCCAAGATCACAAAGAAAGTATATGGAAGATACAGGATTTGAACTCAGGTCCTCTAATACCAAGTTCAGTATTCTTTCCAACTGCTATTCTCCATGTCTAATGTTCCAATCACCCAACTTTGGGTCTTCCCACAGGCTGTCTGTCCCTCATGCCTGGAACACCCCTTCCTCACTCCTTCAACTTTATGTTATGGAATCCCTAGCTTTTTTCAAAGCACAATTAAGGGAATAACTTTTGCAGGAAGCCTTTCCTGTTTTCTACCTCTCCTTCTCCCTCCCCCTCCAATTCCATGGTATCTAATCTGCATATAAGTATTCACCTTCCCCACCCCCCCCCAGTGGAAATTCTCTGAGATCAGGGAGTCTTTTGGGGTACATAGAAGATGTTCAATCAATGCTTGTGAAATTGAATTGGAAGCATATACTTAAGTAAATAAAGGGAAGAAGAAAAGGAGAACATTAATTTTGATAGCAAGGAAGTGCTAAGAGATGAGAAAGAGGCCATTTGCCTAGAAAAAATTATTGCCTCCCTCTTAAGCACATCAGAGAGATATTCTAACCATTCTCTAAAGCTGGGAAACAAGTCAGTGCCGTAACCAAAGAGTACATTTCTGGATCTTGTTGATAAACAAAATATAAATAAACCTTGGGATAGTTTGGCACCGTCAGAGAGCTAAGAAGGAATTCCAGAATGGAACTGTGAATATTTGCATAGCCTTGCACCCAGGTGGCAGCTGAGGAGTCATGAACAGAGCATTGGACTGGATCTCAGGAAGCCTGGATTTGAGTCCTGGTCTGTCACTGTGACCTTCGGGGAGAGACCTAACCTCTCTGGGGCTCAGTGTTCTCATCTATAAGATAAGGGGTTGGAGAGCAATCTCTAGGGTCCTTTGCAGCTCTAACATCCTGTGAGTCTGACCTATGCTAAATATATGGGACAGATGGAGAAACATATTCACATAAAAAAGGTCACTAGCTTTGACATTCTTGGAACAGAAATGCTTCCAACCAGATGTAAATCCCCAAGCCTTCAAAATTTGGAAGAACAATTCATTTCATTGCTCTCATCAAAGAGTTTAAAATAGTACAAGGCTCCCTTGGAAAGAGCTAACAGAAATGGGGGAGGGAAGTTTCAGGTAAAATGGTTTGCAGGATTACAAATTAAGCTCTTTGTTGTAAACATTACTTTTTTTAAAGTCACTAAAAGCTATTTTGAATTATAGAAACTGAAAGTTGGAAACAATTAAAACAGCCAACTAATTCAACCTCCCCCTGACCAAGAATCCCTCCTAAAGTAACCCTGGAAAGTTGTCTTCCAGGTCCACTTGAAGGCTTTCACTATGTACTGGGCTGACCCATTCCAATTTTGAACACCTCTAATGGTTATAAAACTCTATTGAATGTGGTTTGAGAACAGACTGGAAGTTGGGTAGTTCAGAGGGACAAACATTCCTCTTCTTAGCTTTGGGAGACGTTTGGGACTGTCTCCATCTTAAATTTTTTTTTCCTTTGGGACCTGCTCTCCCTTTTTTGCCTAGGATGAAAGTACACTAGCCCCTCATTTTCTGATCTCACTGTTGATTGACATACTTTATTTCTTTTTTAAAAATTAATTAATTAATTCATTAGTTTTCAACATTCATTTCCACAAGATTTTGAGTTACAAATTTTTTCCTGGTCTCTCCCCTACCCCCACCCCAAGATAGCAAGCATACTGAATACCCCTTCCCTTAATCTGTTCTCTCTTATGTTCTCTGCCATTTCCCCTTTATTTTCTTGTAGGGCAAGATGGATTTCTATACCCTATTGTCTGTATATCTTATTTCTTGGTTGCATGTAAAAAACAATTTTTAACATTTGTTTTTAAAACTTTGATTTCTAGGTTCTTTCCCTTCTTTCCTCCTTACCCACCCCCACTGGGAAGACAAGCAATTCAATATAGGTTGTACATATTTAGTTACACAAAACATTTCCATAGTAGTTATATTGTGAAAGACTCCATCCAATCCCACTCCCCATTTATTCTATTTTCTCCTTTGACCATGTCCCTTTTCAAAAGTGTTTGCTTCTAACTACCCTGTCCCCCAATCTGCCCTTCCTTCTATCATCCCCCCTCTTATCCCCTTCTCCCCACTTTCCTGTAGGGTAAAATAGCCAATTGAGTGCATATGTTATTCCCTCCTAAAGCCAAATCCAATGATTCCCTTTCACCTTTCTGCTCTTCCCCTCCATTGTAACAGTTTTCTTTTGCCTCTTTTATGTGAGATAATTTACCCTATTCTATCTCTCCCTTTCCCCTTTTCCCAGTATATTTCTCTCTCACCTCTTAATTTTATTTTTTAGCTATCATCCTTTCATATTCAACTCATTCTGTGCCCTCTGTCTATGTATACATGTATACACATACACACATATACATACACATATACCCTCCTATACATACATATATGTATATGTATGCTATACATATACACACACACACATATATTCCTTCCAACTATCCTCATACTGAGAAAAGTCTCGAGTTATAATTATTGTTTTTTCCATGTAGGAATGTAAATAAATCAATTTTAATAAGTTCCTTATGATTTCTTTTTCCTGTTTACCTTCTCATGCTTCTCTTGCTTCTTGTATTTGAAAGTCAAATTTTCTGTTCAGCTCTGATCTTTTCTTCAAGAATGTTTCAAAGTCCTCTATTTCACTGAATGACCATATTTTCCCCTGAAGTATTATACTCAGTTTTG
>CM053585.1:68459391-68506516 GCA_028646515.1 Pseudochirops corinnae | reverse complement strand
TGTTGACTTTTTTTTTTATGATTTTCTTGCATCATTCTCATTTCTCTTTCCCAATTTTTCCTCTACTTCTCTTACTTGATTTTTAGAATCCTTCATGAGCTCTTTCATGGCTTGTGACCAATTCATATTTTTCTTGGAGGATTTTGATGCAGGAGTTTTGACTTTGTTGTTTTCTTCTGGTTCTGTTTTGATCCTCTTTGTCCCCCCAAAACAGTATGATTGTGCTTCCTCTGTTTTCTCATCTTGCCAGGCAATTACTTGACTTTTGAGCTTTTTGTCACAGTAGAATTCTGCTTCCAGAGTGGAGAATGCTGTGTCCCAAATTTCTGGGGTTTTGCGCAGCTGTTGTCAGAGTGTTTTCCAGGCACCTGCCTCAGAACTATGAGGATGACTTTCTCTCCACAGCCTCAACAAGCTCTGCCACACCAGCACTCCTCACCCCAGGAACACCACCCAAGACTGTGACCCAGATCTAAGCAGGGTAAAGAATCCTGCCTCAGTGCCAGCAGACGGATTCCTGCAAATGCCCTCTGGACAGTCACTTGGTCCCCCTACGATCTGTAGGCCTAGAGCCAGAAACAGCAGCAGCAGCAGTTGCAGCCACCAGCACCTCTGCCCCCTAGGAGCAGGGGTCTAATGGCCCTCTTCTCTCACCCAGGATCAACAGAGTTCCCCATTGACCTTTTACTTTCTCTTTGGCATTTATGGCTTGAGAAGTCTGGAAACCACCTCAGCTGCCAGTGATTCACTATCCTGAAGTCTACTCTAGCCAGTCTGGGCTGCCCTGGGTGTGGGCTGGTACGGCTCATGCAGGACTGTGTTGGACTCCTCGCCAGATGTGATAGACCCTTCCTGTCAGCCTGCCAGGTTCCCTTAAGCAGATTTGTTTCTCTCTGGCGCTTTGTGGGTTCTGTAGCTCTAAAATTTGTTTAGAGTCATATTTTACAGGTATTGGAGGTGGTTGGAGTGGGAGCTCAAGCAAGTTCCTGCTTTTACTCCACCATCTTGGCCAATGTACTTTATTTCTTACCAAATCATCCCTCCTTAGACACACTGGTGGTCTCCCACTCCAAGTGGCTCATCATGTTGATGCCAGACTTCACAGACAACCAATTCACTTTAGCCCTACTGCGGCTCAGAACTCCTGAGCTAAAGTGATCCCCAGCCTCTCTAGTAACAGGCATTATAGGGATGGGCCACTATGACCAGTAACCATGTCTGGATGGACATCCTCCAGCAGAGGGAAGCACCATTATATTACCACAGCCTAAGAAACAGAGCTAACTGTTATTATAGGATCTGATTAAAACCCAGAGAAGACTTTTAAGGAGGAGAAGGCACGGATGAATATTAGTAACCAAATGCACCCCCCTCCCACCACCACAACTGCCAGTTTTTATTTTCATTATATTTATTATATTTCCAGGTGATATTTGTCTTTCTGCAACTTAATAAGAAAAATAACTATCATTTATATAGTGCTCTCATCTGATTCTTACAAGACAATGGGGGGGTGCTATTATTATCTCTCTTTTACAAATGAGGAAACTGAGGCAGACACAGGTTAAATTACTTTCCCAGGTCATACAGCTAGTAGGTGTTGGAGGCAGAATTTGAATTCAGGTCTGCCCAAATCTAGGCCCAGTGCTCTTATCTATTGTACTACCTAGCTGTCTAATTTCCACAGTCTAATCCCGAGTCTACCTTCCAAGGAGAAGCAGAATGACCATAATTACTTTTCCAAAGGATTGTCCTCTAAGTACCTGTTGCTGCTGTTTGTCCTTCATTCTCAAAGACCAGGACATCAGGGAGGTGATGCCATGACATGCAAGTGGATTGGATTTAAGTGAGGGAGCGCTGTGCAAAGTCACCAGCCTCACTTTCTCCTCAGGAGCCACCTCGGTCCAGTGGCCAGCTAAGTACTCCTTATCATGATCTCTTATTCTCTTCCACAGTAAGTACAAGAACAACAACAAGCATTTATTAAATATGTGCCTACTATGTGTGTTGGGCACTAAGAAAGGCAAAAGATAGTCCCTGTTCTCCAGGACCTTCTGGTCTAATGGGGGAGACAACACGTAAATATACACAGGAACAAGATATGGACAGGATAAATCAGAGGGATTCTCTGAGGGAGCAGCATTCATGGGATACTATATGAGAAGTTGGCCCTTAATCCACCAGAGGATCAGAGATGCTGCTTTCCAGCTTGTCAATGTGTTTCCTAAAATGTGGTGCCCAGAACTGAACAGTCCAGGTACTCTGGGTGTGGTCTCATTAGGGCAAAAGACAGTGAGATTATCATCTCTCCGGGCTGCACACTCACCCTCTTATTTACTGAAGCTCAGGATGGCATGAGCTTTTCTGTTTTTTTTTTTTTTGGGGGGCGGTGTGGGGTTTGGCAGTCAGGAGAAAATGATAGTGGATAGGGCAGACTGTTCAAAACATTGTGTTTACCTTATACAAATGAGTATAGAGAGTAACTGTAGATAATGTTGTATAGAAACTGATCCCACTTGATGATGAAAACACTTGATTACCCATTTAGTCTATGGATTCATTATCTAATTTATTCTTGAATATTTACAAAATTAGTCTTTCTGCAGCAATTGCAGTGGTACTGCAAGCCAGCAGGACCGTCTCACAGAAAGACCTCCACCCCAGCAGACTCCTGGAAAGCCTATGGCTAAAAGGGTTATTGGTGATGGCTGTCCTTTGAAGAAAAGGATTTCTTCTTTTAATGCATTTTATTTTGCCCCAATCACGTTAAAACAATTTAACATTTTTAAAAAATTTTGATTCCATCTCTCTCCTCTCCTTCCCCTCTCCCCTCCCTGAGACAGTAAGCAATCAGATATAGGTTATATATGTGCAATCATGTAAAATGTTGAAGAAAAGGATTCCTAAGACTTTGTTGCTATAATATGTTCTTTTTCTAATGTTTTCTTGTTCTGAGTTGTTGGATCTA
The DNA here is from genome assembly GCA_028646515.1 of Pseudochirops corinnae. Classification (NCBI taxonomy): domain Eukaryota; kingdom Metazoa; phylum Chordata; class Mammalia; order Diprotodontia; family Pseudocheiridae; genus Pseudochirops; species Pseudochirops corinnae. The sequence continues at coordinate 68,503,548 of CM053585.1, read as the reverse complement.
GGAGATCCAGAGTGTTCTGCTTCACAGATATAGAGAAGTAGGAGGGAAAAACAGTGACTTCCAGTAGACAGTAAGCTCCTTGAGGGCTGAGACTCTTGTTTCTGTCTGTCTCACCAGGACCTTACATGAACATTCGTTGTTTTCCAGTCGTGTCTGATTCTTCATGACCCCATTTGGACTTTTTTTAGCAAAGATACTGGAGAAGTTTGCTATTTCCTTCTCCACCTTATTTTGTAGCTGAGAAAACTGAGCCAAACAGAGTTAAGTGACTTGCCCAGGGTCACACAGCTAGTAAGTGTCTGAGGTTAGATCTGAACTCAGGAGGATGATTCTTCCTTATTCCAGACCCAACACTGAATCCATTGAGCCACCTAGCAGGTTCTTAATAAATGTTCACTGACTTGAATTGGAGGCATTGGTACAGGAGAAAGAACCCTAGATCTGAAGTCAAAGGACTTGGATTTGTAGCATCATATATTTAGAACTGGTAGGAACGTCAGAGGCCATCTACCAACTCTATCCTTAGTATCCACGTGACCTCGGTCATCACTTTGCCTCTTTGGGGCTCAGTTTCCTCATCAATAAAATGAGCGGGTTGGATTAGTTGACTTCTTAAGTCCCTTCCAGCTCTAAATATGTAATCCTATGAATGGAACTTTATAACTTTATAGTTGGAAGACTTCATAAGTCATGTACGATCACATGTATGGCTAAAAGTTAAGGGCATCAACCAATATAAATCAATCAATAAGTATTTATTAAGCGTATGCTTTATAGAAAATACTTAGACACTGGGGAAAGAAGGAAATGAGCACTTATTAAGCACCTACTGTGTCCCACACCTCATACTAAGTACTTTACAAATATTATCTTATTTGATCTTCACACAACTCTGGGAGGTAAGTGCTGATGTTACCCCCATTTTGTAGTTGAGGAAACTGAGGTAGACAGAAGTTAGGTGACTCATCCAGGGTCATACAATTAATAAGTATCTGAAGTAGGATTTGAATTCAGGTCTTCTTGATTCTAGTCCCAGAGTTCTATCCACTAAGCCCTACCTAGCTGTCTAGGTATGGGAGATACAATTTCTTTCCTCATGGAATTTTTAATGTAGTAGAAGTATGTGACACAAACACTGAAAACTGTAACATACACAAAAATCCATACGGAAATCTGAGAGGTACAAATAGAATTCAATGTGATGTTCAAGGGCAGAAGGGTTAGTGATTAAGGGGAGGATGGGGAAGGGTTTTGGGGGAGGTGACGTGAGTTGAAAGAGACTAGGGGATGAGGAATTCTCTATCTTCTGTGGTGACAATCTGAAGAGAGACTGAGCTCTGGGCATCAGTGAGTGAAGGAGGTGGGAAGGAGAGATGAGAGAGGGTAGTAAAATGCATAGAAGAGACAGCATAGTACCTTGGGATATTGCTAATGTCACCAGTCCTGTCCCTGAGTTCTGAATATTTTGTTTTGTTGGGAGTTAATTTTGTTTCCTGCTTCCTCTAAGCCTGATCTGAGATTATCGAAGAGTTCCCTTGAATTTATCCTGTTTCCAAATGACTGATATAAAAAGTTCATGCTGAGGGATTTCTCATGTTCAAGGAGAAACAAGTCACTCACTGTCAATCAATTAACATTTCTTGTGTCTGCTATTTGCCAAGGTATGGTGCTAGAACTTGGTGGCAGTCTTTGGTTTGGGAGAACCTTTGATTTATGCACAGTAGGGTCCAGGCAATCCCAGTAAAGATTACTCAGCAAAAGAGTAAGCCTAGGAATCAGGGCCAAGGAAGGATCCCTGGCTGCTGCTGGAGCATGCTCTTTTTTAGCCTGAGACCTCTCATAGGATGGAGAGCTAAAAGCTGTTTTACAGATCATCTAATTCAATACTCATTTTCCAGATAAGGAAGCCAAGGCCCAGGGAGATTAGATGAGTTTCCCTATAATATGCAGGAGCCAAGTTTCAAACCTACCATGTTGCCTTTGAGAAGTACATTACTGGATCAGCAGCATCAAAGAACCCAATTAAAGAACTATTAGATTTGCTCAGAAAATATGTATGTTTAAAGAGGACTATACAATCCTCTATAGCAAAGTAATAGATTCAGATTCCTTCCTTCCTAAAGCATGTCTAACCACGTTACTCCTCTGCTCAAGAAACTTTACTCGTTTCCCATTGTCTTTAAGATAAAATATACCCTTTTCAGTTGGACAGTTTAAATGTCTTCATAAACTGTCTATACTCTATTTTGGCCAGGGTGATTGTACTCTACTACCCTCCCATATTTTTCAGTGCAGTTAAACTTGCTTATTTCTATTTCTAGTTCTATTTCCTACCTCCAGGCCTTTGCATATCCTTGGAATTCTCTCTATCTTCACTTTTGCTACTTGGAACCTCTAGCGTGGTATGGTGGGAAAAGCATAGGTTTTGGATTCAGAGGACCTGGTTTCAAATTCTACCTCTGCCATTTAATACCTGTGTGACCTTGGGCAAGTCACAACTTCTCTGGGCCTTCCTTTCCTAATGTATAAATAAATTTTAGACATTGGATTAGACCAGCTTTAAGGTCCCTTCCAACTCTATGATTAACTTACCTAGCCCCAAACCACCATTTTAGGAGATTAGAAAACCAGTTCCCAGAGAGGATGAGTGACTTGTTCAAAGCCATGTGAGTAGGAAGTAGCTGGGCCATCCCCAGTAAAATCATGCTGCCATAGTGAGGGCTTTCTTATGGCTCCCTTACTATTTTATAGATACTTGGGCAAAATCTATTCTCCTTCCCTCCTGTTCTATAACGAACAGTTCTACCTCTTTTTCTAGTTCTGTGTCCTTAGTGATGATATAGAATATGTTCAGGATGTTAATGTCAAGGATGTGGGATTTCCTTGGTGGTCTTACTCCTTCAGACAATGCTGACTGTAACCCATCTCTAACAGCAGATTTGAAATCTAGATTGTTCCTGTGCTCTTGCTGAGCAGATCCTCATTTCTCTTCAGTCTATGCCATTGTGCTATTAGGGAAAGGCTCCTGCCAGGTCCAGTCCTGCTCTGGCAGTCGTTAATGGTCAGGAATCAAGGATGGGTGTCCTCCCTCTTTCCTCTCCATTGCCTAGACCAGTGGTTTTCAACCTGTGGGTTATGTTCAATTTAAATACATCCTGCATATCAGATATTTACATTACGATTCATAACAGTAGCAAAATTACAGTTACCAAGTAGCAACAAAAATAATTTTATGGTTGGGCATCACCACAACATGAGGAACTGTATTAAAGGGTTGCAGCATTAGGAAGGTTGAGAACCACTGGCCTAGACCATGGCCCTCTGCTCCCTGGGGTCCCTGCTGGACTGAGTCTCCTTTCCCTTCGCTAAGCTAACAAGACTGATCCCTCACATTGAGGGGTCAGTGTAAGCCTGTTGGCTTTTTCCTCACAACCACTCTCCTTTTCACAGATGAACCCACTCTCAGAAAGACGGAGTGACTTGTCCAACATCACACATTGACATCAGAGGTAGAACACAAATCCAAGGCTCTTGACTCCAAGTCTGTCATTAGGTTGGGGGTGGAGGACAGGGAGGAAACTCACACAGAAATACCATGTTGTCACTGGGGGCTATAAATAATTGAAGAGGAGTCCCCCTCCCACCTTTCTGGTCTTCTTCTTATACGTACATGCCCTCTCTCCCTGATGTACTCACACTGGCCTCTTTGCTGTTTCTTGAATGAGATACTCTTATCTCCTGACTCTGGACATTTTTACTTGCTGTCCCCCAAACCTGGAATACTTCCTGGCCTCATTTCTACCTCCTAATTCTTTTAAATTCCCACCTTTTAAAAGAAACCTTGCTTCATATCTCTTAATTCTAGTACCTTCCCTCTGTTGATTATTGCCTATTTATCCTGTCTAAGGCTTGTTTGTATAATTTGAAGGTCGTCTTCCCCTTTAGACTATGAGCTCCTTGAAAGCATGGGAAGTCTTTTGCTTTTCTTTATATCCCAAGCATAGTGCCTGGCACATAGTAGGTGTTTACACAGCTAATGTCTGAGGTAGGATCTGGACTAATGCCTTCCTGACCTCTTGAGTATTCAATCTACTCTGTCTGTTTCTTTTTAAAGCCATTCACGACCTGGCTTTAATCTATCTTTCCAGCCTTGTTGCACATTGCTCTCCTTTCTGCTCTTCTCACATAGGACAATCCCCCAGTCCTTTGAATTGCCTTTCTCTCATGCCTAGAATGTACACCCTCTGTACCTTCCAGTCACAGGGTCTCTCCTGTCCTTCAAGACACAGCTCAAGTAGCACTGTCTACATTAAGCCTTTGCTTGATTCCCCACAACTGTTAGCACCTTCTCAAAATGCCTTGTATTTAATTACTCTGTATTCCATCTGTGCATACTTATACATGAAGATGTTGCCTCTTTCAATGGAATTTGGGCTACCTAAGGTCGGTCTTCCTTCCTCCCTCCCTCCCTCTCTCTTTCTTTTCTCTTTGCATCTCCAGTGCTTAACAGAACACTCAATTCCAGGAACCAAAAGGGAAAGTGAAGCCAGGACAATGACATGTGTAAGGTCTTCAGTTCTGCCCTGGGCAAGCCCTGTCAGTGATGTTTCACTCTCTTCTCCCCTTGAAAAGAAAATGGAGAAAAGTACATGGGGGAAGATCACAGCTTCAGAAGAAACACCTGCATCATCTTGTTTTATTTTTATTTATTTTTTTCTTACAAAAATAAACAATTTAATTAACAAGAAGTACAAAAGCTTCTGGATGTAGAAACTCCAAGACAGGGCATTGCTGCTATGCTGCTTTCACTGAAAGCAAAATGAGGCAAGCTCTAGTCCCATGTCCTGGCTCGTGGCTCATGCTGCAACCCCATTCCCCAATCCCCCACATTTCGGCTCATACTGGTACGTTTCCCCCATCCCTAACCTCATGAGGTCATATCGGGCTCCCACAGCATCCCCTTAGGAAATAGCTCACATACTTATTTATTTATGGCCCACCTCTCATGGCCAAATCTCAATTCACAGAGAGCAAGTGAGGTGGCTGATTGTCCACACACAACCCCTACGTGGGGCAGGCAACCAGTCAGAAGGGGGAAAGCAGCATGGCCTCCACTTACATTCTTGGGTTATAAAGGCAGTGACTGTGACACCATGGCAAGACTGGAGGAACAGCGCCACCCACAGGATTGTCTCAGCAAAGGGAGAAGGCTCTCTCCCAAGGTCCTAGCAGGCCGGCCCATCCCCCTGATTTCGGCCCCAAGGGTCATTCCAGGATTGCCTGTGTCTTTCTCCCCACCCCTGACAGTCTGTGCACAGGGTTCCTGGCAGGGATTGCCGCCATCACCATCATCAGTCTGTTAAACTCACATTTTTACATTTTGATTTATTGCACTGTGTCCTGGTCCTTTGGGTCTTCACCACATCGCAGTCCTCCCCACCCACTGTCAGCTCTAGGGCTGACGGCCAAGGTCAGTTAAGCCCTCCGGCTGGTCAAGCAGACGCCCTCACATAGGTGATCTTGTTGGGATCTGAGACTATTTGGCTCCAACCAGTCTTGAAGAAGACAAGCTGTCTACCTAAAGGGCAAGAACAGAAATGGTGGAGACAGACTGAGGAGAGGGAAGGAAGCTCTTTATATTCCCATCAAATTAAGGGAGAGGAAGGAAGGGAAATACCTTTCCCAGTCTTTTTAATCAAAGCTTGTCTGTATATAGTTGTTTGCATACTGTCTCCCTCTTTGCAGTGTGAGCTTCTTGAGAACAGGGACTGGTTTTCCACCTTTCTTTGGTATCCCAGCTCCTAACACAGTACTCTGTACATAGTGGGTGCTTAATAAATCTTATTGACTGATTGTCCCCACCAGAAAAGAAGCCTTGTCTTGATGTAGCTCCAGATGCAGCATGATCTTCCTTTGTGCATCTGCAGAGGCATTGTCTACCATCTCTTTTCATGTCTACCTTCCAGCATTTCCACATTCCTTCAAAGCTCCACTTAGGAGGGTCTCCTCTTTCAGAAGAGTCTTCTCTGATCCCCCCAGTTAGTATTCTCTTCTTCAATTTACTGTATATTTACTTACAGGATCATGGATCTAAAGCTCAAAGGGACCTCACTTATTGTACAGAGGGGGAAACTGAGGCCAAGAAAAATTAAGTGAGTTGCTTAAAGTCTCACCAAGTTTCAGAGGCAGGATTTGAAACCTGGGTCCCCACACTCCAGGGCCAGGCTTTTTCCCACTGTACTTACATTGCCTTTTCTGTCTTTATGTTGTATTCCTTTCCCCCAATCCCATTAGAATATAAACTTCTCAAAGACATGGGCTGTCATTTTTGTCATCTCCTTAGTGCCCTGCACAGCCTCTTGTATTCAGTAGGTACTTAACAGGGGTTTTTTGGAATTTAACTGGATTTGCTGCCAGTCTTACCTGTCCAGGTAGTCTGGTTGGTGACCACAAAGGCCCGGCACTGGGAATGACTTTCACAGACATCCATTGCCTCAGCCAGGCTGAACACAGAGAGGAGGCAACCACCATGGTGATAAGAAGGCCAGCAATGGTAATTCTCTTGTGGGATAGTAGTTTCTGGGACCCGTCGGTACTCTAAGATAAGCATTTATAAGCATTTTCCATCAGCATGGCTGCCTGGCTTCAACTCCACAGAATACTGTGCTTGGTTCTTCCCATCAATCCCACTTCCAGGATAAGCTGATCACGTGAAATCTCACCACTGTGTAGAATGACTCAGATTTTGATACCTAACACCTTCTCAATTTGTCTTCAACTGGAAGGCTGGAGGATTGGAGCATTAACCTCCATCCAAAGCCTTCCTTTGTAGGAGGTTCACAACCTTTCTGATAACTCAATTTTCCAGCACCATCCAAACCTGGCTTCTAATCTGTGGGACACTATGCCCTGCCCCGGTGAGGTATCCCCTTGTGTTCACTTCCTACGTCAACTTCCTTTTATGTGTGGTCTTCCCCCATTAGATTGTAAGCTCCTTGAGGGCAGGGACTGCCCTTTTCTTATTTATATCCCCATCCCTTAGCACAGTGACTGGCACAGACAATATATGCTTATTGAATTGAATTAGGATCATAGGATTAAGATCTGACAGGAATTATATAGTTCAATATCTCTGTTTCACAGATGTACAAACTGGGGTATAAAAAAGAACAAATTTGGTCAAAGTCATATACACAGGAAGTGAGAGGAAAGACTAGAACTGGTGTCCCCTGACTCCAAATCTCACGCTTTTTCCACTAGACCTGTTCTAGGGAAGAATAATATAAGGTTTAGAAAGACATAAGGAAAGAAGGGCTAGAGAGGAGGGGGAGGACGGACTCAATGAAGGTCTATCACTCCGGAGGGTAGGTCCACCAGCTCCCTTCACTGCTCCTGTCCAGCTAGCCCCATGTCACATTCTTGGGCATGAATAAGCCAAAATGCCAAGGGCACAGTTTTTCCCCAGGCTGAGAATGAAGAAAGAGGACGAAAAAGTCTTATGCCCAGACTGGAAAACTGAGGCCAAACTATAGCCTTCTCCCCAGTGCAGGGATGACAGTATCTGAATCTCTGCTGAAGTCAGGCTGAGGGTTTAAGCCATAAAGTTAAGTCACAGAAAGGTCAAAACTCCTTCAAAGTCCAGACTTGGGATGCTGGGAACCAGTAAACAAAGCAATCAATGGATGCAGTCCCCCAAACCCCTGGGGCTGATAGCATATTCACAGTAACACAAGATGGCTCACATATATGAAGGGACATACATATACATGCTGAGTTAGCTGGATACAGGTCCCACTCCATCCAGAGGTCTGACAGATTTGTGGCTGAGATTAAATTACTTAGGACTGTTTGGGGCTTGCCCTCTCTCCTCTCATCCCACAACTGAAATTTGGGCTCTAGGCTGGATTATCAGGAAAGTAACGGGGAGGTGGTTCCAGGTTGGTCCAAAGGTCAGGAGGATGGGCAAGAATTCTGAGGTCAGGAAATATATGATGGGCAAGACACGCTAATCAACATTTATTTTGGAAGCAACAGCCTGGGCATTTAACAAAGGTGTATATGTTAGAATCTGTCCTATTTTCTTGATGTAAAGAAAAATTTCCTCCACTGCCACTAGGCTCATCCTTAGAGCTTTACAATTCTTGTAATAATTCATTGAGTTTTCCCCTCTCTTTCTTTCTCTCTTTTCTCTATCTCAGAGCTTGGAAGATCCCATTTCTGTAACCTATGAGTTAGAAACTTCTCTAAATTCATTCCTTTCTTCTCTTTCTTGGACTAACTCTTCTTCCTCCATGGACGGGAGAGGACCAAAGTCCAGGATTTGCTGTGATTTACAACCCCATAAACTGAGTCCCTGGGGACAGAGCTGGCTATTGTTCACCTCGTTAAACTTTATTTACAGGGCTAATGAGCCCCTCCCCCTCTGCCATCCTTAAGATAGGCCAGAGATCCCAGAATTTTGCTCCCTGTTCCACGTAGCCCTGGCCAAATATTCAGTGGATTTAAGTGACCAAGACCTGGGTAGGCAGCTGAGGTCCATGGCTTAATCTGTCCTTCCAAATAGACCCCAGCCTGATTTCTTGGAGGGGGTCAGGAGAGAAAGGGAGTTGTGAGAGACAGGTCCAGCTGTCTTTGACCAGGTGTGACTACAGGTCAAAGGTTACCAGTGCTTATTTTTTTTCTTCCTTTTTTTTTGTTTTTCACCTGTGGAAGCACTCTGGGGCTTCACTGATTTCTCATCTAAGAGGGTTTATTCCCTGCTAGCCCCAGTGTTTTAGCTCCAGAGATGAAAGCTTGGGTAGAAGGGAATTTAACCCTGCTTATGAGTCTATCCTGGCTTAGCTCAGAGAAGGAGCCTTGTTCCCTGCTCTGGCCAGTAGCAGACATACAGATACCAGAGATCAACCAGTAATGGTCATTGGACCACTCAGCCTCCCTACACTGGCACATATGTAGTCATCTACACATTTTCCTCCAATTTTGACCCCCAGCCTTACCATTTCTCTCCTTCCTGCTAATGCCATGCTTTCTGCATAATCTCTGAAAACTACTTCTCCAAAGCCTTCTAGAAGATGCTGTACTCTCCCCTCAGCCCTGGCACCTACTCCCAACTGGCATTACTCACCGGCTCGAGGGGATGTAGTTGAATTCTGCAGGTACCGCCCACTCCGGTAGAGATGCAGAACCTTCTCTAAATGGGCCAGTGTTTCATCGACTCCCCAGGTGAGCTCTCCTGTGGGGCAGACTGTGGCCTTAAGAGGGTGCTAGTGGAAGCTATTAACACAGTTTTATCTGAGATGAGGAGGGAACCCTAAGGATATATACCCAGTTACTTCCCTTAGAAGGTGACTGAACCCTTTCTGAGATCATACCCTTAGTGTTTTATCACTAAGAGGGAGAGCATGATTAGCAGGGGGGTGGGGGGGAAGGGCGTGGCAGGTTAGCAAGGTTGCTACAAAAGAATCCTACGATGCACATAGAGTGCTTTGAGGATAATCTATTTATTCTGAGTTATTTGTGTTACTGATCCATTGCCCTGATGCAGGTAAGTGGGTTGTCAGAGGTCACAAGGGAGGGGGCAGATCCCACTGAGGAGTTAGAGTACAGAAATTCCCAAGACATCACCTGTAGCATTGACGATGCTATCCAGCAGTGGCCGAAGGGAAGGCGGGGCACTGTGGGGTAAGAGGTATGTGAAGAAAAACCTGCCAAAGAGAAACCAGCACACTGGTCAGCAGAATGGGCTTTGAGGACTGGTCTCCTCCAGGGACTTACTCCTTAAAGACACAAGGACTGAGTCACCTCTGCGGGGGAGGCCAGAACTTCAGGCTCAATGGTCAAAGTAAATCGAGGAATCTATTCAGACACGTGCTAAAGTAATGTGCCTTGTGCCAAACAGGAGAATTCTCCCCACTGTGTCCCCTCTGCTTTACTGCTCCCTTCTGCTTGACAATAATCACCAGACTTGGGAGGCTCTACCAGCTGAGCCAACCTCGTGGCTTCCAAGTGGCAAATATCTGATGCCAAAATCCACAGAGACCAGGAGAACGGTGGCCCAAGTGGTGGGGAGTGTTGATGCTGGCAGCACTCCTCCATGCAGCTTTACTTCCCTTCCTTCACCCTCCCCAAATCTGGAGACTATTTTAAGAAGTCTCCAGTCTGGCTTCTCCTCTGATCAGATGATCTTTCTTGGAACTCAAGGATCTATTTTTAGTTTCACTGTCCAGGGGCTGGAACAGTTCCCTGATATGAAAGGAGACATGACCCCAGCCCCATCCTGTCCCATCCCATCCCTGCTCAGAAACACATCCCCCTTTCATTCCCAGATTTTCCATCCTGGATACCCACACTGATTTTCACTTTATTCCCCAAACTCTCATTATTATTTTCTCTCTCTTACATAAATTCATGGGAATTCTACCTGGGCCTCTCTGCTCCTCGACCTGGGGTAACAGGTCATATCTGTATGGATTCATGGACCCTGAGAGCCTAAAATTTCTAACCCTCAAAACTAGCAAAGTTTAGCAACTTCTAAAAAGAAGAAAAAAGATTATAAAGGAATAAGAGGGGGGATGAGGAAGTCACTATAGTTTCTGAATGGGTTTTTCAGTCTCCCAGCTCCCTGCCCTCCCTTTCATGCCCAAATCTAAGTAACTGAAAGGCAGTTGTAGTGGGCAAGGGATGCAAATTTTGGAGAAGTAGAGGCAGACTGTAGATATGAGGAGGAGTATGGAAGTCAGGGGAGGGGGCCTTACCTGTAGGCATTGTATAGGTTCCTCTTCTCATTCATACCCTGGCACCAGCCCTGAGCTGAGCAGGGCAGGGTGAAGTTTCTGGCTGGAAACTCAAGAACACAATCCCCAGGACTTTCACATGGTGTCTCATCCACCCGGGCATCATCCAGGTCAGTCACTTTCAACTCCCCATCCACAAGTACAAACTGCCTAGGCCGGAAGTCCAGCAGGGTCACTGAGCCCAGGGGTGAATGGGCAAGATGGTGAAGCAGACGGCCAAGGCTCAGGCAGATCTGAAGAGACATAGGGGAGGCTCTAGTCACTCTACTCAACTCTGTCCATGAGGACCAGAGACTTTCCATTCACTCTTTGCTTACTCTTCTGTCCCTGCACTAAAAGCACCAACAGCAGGCACAGGGCTGGGTGGGGTCAGGAGGAGGTGGTGTTGGGAGGGAAAGAAATGGGGACACAGGGTGGTGGTGGGGTAAAGGACTTCTCTGAAGTCTTTTCTAACAATGAATGGCTTCAGAATTATGTGTTAAGGGAGTGAAGAGGATGGTTTTGAGATCTCTTCCAGCTCTGGGATGCCAGTCCTCTTCAGCTCAGAATGAGTGTATTTATTAGAGAGATCAGGACATTTTCTTTGTTGCCTTTAACAAACCAAAAAATCTCTTTGGCCAGCAGCAGCAAAGAACAGCTTCCTTCCCTTGGATGTGCCAAGACTATACCTAGTGAACTTTCTTCTAAGAGAAAAACATCTTAGCTGAGGTGCCCCCTTTTTCATGCCCACTCACTCGGAATCGGTCCTCCCAGGAGGTCTGCAGTAACTGGATCATCTCTACAGGGGAGCCAAGCTCTGTGATGGTGGTTAGCGTATCTGGGATGTCCTCACTGTCCTGGTAACAATATCCATAGAGCTGGAGGAGAAACAGTGGGTGGGGTCAGGAGGAGCAAGCACAGATCCCTTCAGCTGTCATCCCAAAGCCTCAACCCTGAGCAATGCTCGTTCCAGTCACCATTTGATGAGAAAGACAAGGGTGACCCGTCAGAGCGGAGTATCAGGTGGCTTCAGTTTTCTGAGCAGCCTGGGGAGAGTAGTTCTATGATGCTTTCCTTGTTTTCTTTAGGCCAGATGCTAAAGTAGGTGCTAACCTTCTCCTACTCTGGACCTTGAGATTCTAATCTTCAGCCCTAAACCTAAGGACTAACCTAAACTCACCTGGCAGGATGATCAGGCTTCGAATTTATACACACTTCTCTAAAGTGCACCCTCCCCTCAAAGCCCTGTCTGTCCTCCATCCCCAGCCCTATGCAGGTACTTTCATTCCCCACGGCCTAACTCCTTGTTACACCCTCTACTCCAATTTCCAACATCTTGCTGGGCTCCATTCTCACCCTGGAATTCTTCACCTCCAGTTTGTGAATTTAAAAAAAAAAAAATTTTTATAACTATTTCAATATAACTGGTTTCTTTTGTAATCCTATGTACTTTTGTTTTATGCAGTTTAAAATATTACTCTAGAAAAAGGTACACAGCTTTTATCAGACAGCCAAAGGAGGCCAGTGTCCAAAAAAGTGAGGAACACTCCCTGATCCAACACAGAGTAGGTAACTAATAAATGATTTTTGAATGGAATGAAAATGGGATGTGTTAATGTGTGAGCAAGACAAAACAAAATATTTCTGAGTGGTGGCCATTACAAGTGCAAGAGTAAGGGGAAAGGAAGATGAGGACTTAAGGAAATCTTCATCTGGATTCCTGGGGGCTTCAACTTTGGAGCAGATGGTCCTTTGACAGCAGGTTTGAGATTCAGCTTCCTTGAAATATTAGGAAGTTCTGATCTCTGGGCCTCAGTTTCCTCCTCAGTAAAAACTGGAGGTTGTACTTCTCCAAGGCACCTTCCAGCTCTAAATTCTATGCTTTTCTGACCAAACCAGAAAGTCCCAGGAAGCAATGCTCCTTCCCTAAGACACCTGACAATTAGGCTTGGCGTAGACAGATGAAGTAGGTTGATGTTGCTAGTTATTTGCTCTTGAATACATGGAGTATAAATATGAAGACAGAACATTTAGGTTCCTTAGCATGGCAATCATAGATCTGAGGAGAGATCTTTGAGATAGCAGCTTTACAGATTAAGAAACTGAGGCCAACAGGTGTCCTGCCCAAAGTTCTTTGGATCAGATAATAAGGGACAGAGCCAGGGTTCAAATCTAGCATTCAAGAATAACGAGCTACCTCCTTTTTGTCTGGTTCCAGAAGGCTAAACTGGGAGTATTATATGGATAGAAGCAGAAGAGGCAGATTTTGAGGTTGGTATAAGGAAAAATGTCCTAGTAATTAGATCTATGAGTACAATGGACTGCCTCAGAGGTAGTTGGTTCCTGCTCCCTGGGGAGAGCTTTAAGCAACGCCTCTAGAGGGAATCCTTTTTTTAGGTACTGGCTGGACTAGAAGGCCTCTGAGGTCCCTTTCCAACTTCGATTCTGACATTCTTAGACTCCAAATCTGCAGTTCTTTCCATTACAAGCGGCCCCTCAGTGGGATAACCACCCAAGTCAGAGACTTGTCTCGTCAGAACAGTTAGTAGCATTATCTCACACAGACACACACACAGAGCTGAATTACACAATCCCATACATGGTTCTCAACAATCCCACAACCACAGGCACACATTCATACTCTGAGCTATACAGTGGCACAGAGCTCTTATCTCAGACTTGCATGAGGCTATCCTGGTTGGATCGTTCAAGTCCCAGGTACTAGCTAGCCTTATTTCCAGTCCAGAATTTTCCTGTCCAACCAAGATTCCTCTTACCACTGTCTCCTGATTTTCCCCAGACTAAAATTCTTGAGCCCAGTTAGACTGTCTTCATGTTGGGCCTGAAGGGAGAAGTTGAGCCTACTGAGAAGCTTGGGCCAGCTACCAGTCACCCCTCCCCCTTCCTCCCCCCAATCAACCAGGGAAGACACAGCACTGGGAAGGGAGGATTTGAGTTGGGTGAACAGCCTGGGCCTGGTTCTCATTTTCCTGCCCAGCATTTGAGTCTTTGTGGGGAAACTTCTGAAGGTTATTAAACACCCGGAGGTCGTTAAATGTGCTGTTAACGAGGTATTAATCAACACCCCTCAGGAAAAAATAAAAAGATGCTATTAACCCTCCCCCCAATCCCCAAACTCCCCCCCAGGAAGCATGAGGATGGCCAGTTAAGTCACATCTTTTGTTCCTTTCGAAAAAGGAAGACATCCAGGACCAGCAGGCAGGCAGGCAGGCACACACACAGACTAGGGCTAAGAGTCGGTGAAGAGCACAGGCTGACCCAGAGCAGGGGGCTGAGGCCCCAGGGGCAACAGAGAAGAGAAAGGGAGGGAGGGAGAGAAGGAGAGAGACAGCCTTTTGCCCTCTGACCCTGGGCTGAAGCAGCATCTGTCATGTGGTAGGAGCCCCTCCCCCGCTTCTAGCTTCCTTCGGCAAGTGTGGTCAGGGAGATGAGAGCTGACCAGAGCTAAGCTAGTAGGGGAAAGGGGAGAGGTGGGGAGGAAGAAAGGTGGGAATCCCTTGAGTCATTGGACCTTCCATTCCCAATATTTCCTCAGTTTTAAAGACTCAGTCTTGGGGGCCTAGAGAAGTCTGGTCCTGCTCTAACACTTACCTGCAGTATGATCCTGGATAAGTCACTTCATAAAAGCTTTAGTGGCCTCATTTATATAATGGAGATCATAATACTTACTACATTTTTGCCTGTCTTTGTATTCTCAAGTGCTTAGCCTAGTACGCTGTCCACAGGAAGCATACAATAAATAACTATTAGCAACCTCATAGATTTACAACAGATCTGTTTTATAAACCTTAATATTCTGCATCAAGTTTAGTTTTTATTATTTCCTGGCCCTCAGGAGTCAGCAAACAATCAAAGTTTGTTTTTAGTTTTAAACTATTCAAATTAAATTATTTAAGGGTTTAATTTAATTTAAAGATTAAAAAAACCTCCAAAGCCTGCCTAGGTAGATCTTTTATGATGGGCTTTTAGGATGAGCTACTCCTGATACATCACAATATCCAAAGAGCAACCAAACTGGGAAAATCCTGGCCCCACAGTAGACTTGGGAAGAGCCCCAAACGGACAGAGTAAAGGTCATCTCAAGAGACAGAGACAGGAGATTCCTAGTTGAAATTTTGAGACCTTTAGATTTCTCAGAGAAGGGGTTCTTAACTTTTTTTTGTGTCTTGGATCCCTTGGGCAGCCTGGTAAAGCCTATGGACCTCTTCTCAGAAGGATATTTTTAAATTAAAAAAAAAACCCATGAAATTATAAAGGAAACCAAAAGTTAGTGAAAATAAAGATGAGATTTTTTCTCCCCATCCAAATTCTTAGACTTCCCCTGAAATCTAACCAAGGATGCCTTGGAAGTCCCAGTTTAAGAACCGCTTCCTAAGAGGTGGGATGGGAAAATCTCCCAAAAGTTTAACACCAAAGACTAATGAAGAACCATGGAGAAATTAAGAGAGCAGGGGGTTAATTCGGCTTCTAGTCATCTTGCCTGGGTTGGGGGTGGGGTAGAGAGGAGGTAAGCTCCTTAAAAAAAAAAAAGTCCTGATCTTTCCCTTTCCAATCCATCTTTGTAACAGGAAAACAGATCAAAGCTCAAAACAAGAGTTCCTTCCGCTAAAACTATAAGGGGGGAAAACAACAACAATCTGCTACACCACGATCCAGCCTGTTATACCTGAGAGTTTATACAAAAAGATTCCTTGGAAGTTAAGGGAGTGGGACACACCCAGATGAAACAGGCCATACACCAGAATAGAGTGCCAGCGACAACCCAACAGCCCAGCCACCCGCTCCATGGACCATCAATCTGGCCACACTTCAAGGTGGACAAAGGAAGATTTTGGATGAGCTCTCTAAGGCCCTTGTACCTCTAACTCATCCAAGTTTAAACCATTGCTATCGGTATCTTCCTTTCTCCCTTTACTCTCTCCTCACACCCCTAGTTGGGTTCTGTTTCCCTTCCCTTCCTTTTCAGTTTACTCCAGTGAATGTGAGGAGACTCCTGTGTCTCAGTAGAAAATTGGGTTACTTAGACCCAGGGGCCCCAAGCTCCCCCCTCTTCATACTCCAACTGGAGCCCCTGGAGAAGAGGAAGGAGATAACAGGACCTTTGGGAAGGGCATTCGCTTGTGTCCCTGGGAGCTGGGCAATCACCCAGGGTGGGGATTTTCTCAGTTGAGGAATCTGTTCCAATCCGAAACACCCCAGGAGTCAGAGATAAATAGTTCTCCTCAATTTAATTCAAGCACTTATGAAACACATAGTCTGTCGGTGGCTCTGGGCTGACTGAGACTTGGGTGAACTATGAACCTTGATTTGAAGCTTTAAGGGGAGGCATGACCTGCGGGAGAGGTAGATGGCATAGGGTGGCCTAAAGGAGGTTATAAGGAGCCTCTAATCTGAGGCTTCCCCTGTCTCTATCTTACCTAGTTCCCTGTCTCTCTCTCTCTCTCCCCCCTTTCCTTGCACCTAGCTGCCTGTAGCAGACAAAATATGTAGGCTTGGGAATCAGACCTGGTCTTTTTTTTCTGGCCACTTAGACATATAGCCAGTTATCCCTGGACTCCCAGGTTGTTCCCCCTCTCCCATTCAGTTCCTGGGAGGAGACATGAGTTGTGGATGTTTGTACTCTTGGAGTTCTCAAAGCTCAGCTCGAAGAGCACCCTGAGCTCTGGACACAAGACCCTCAGTGTTGCTGCTTCTGTCACAGTCAGACACGGGGCAGGCTTCTAAAGTCTCTAAATAAACCCTCCACAATTCCCTTAAGTCTAGGAGCTACATGATTTCCTCCTCCCAAATTCCCTTAAATCTTAGGGGCTCCATAGATCCACACAAGGACAAGGAATTTGGCTCCTCAGGCAGAAACTGAAAGTGATCTAAGGTCACTTCTGGAACTAGCCCTGGCATTGAGGCCCCCTTCTAGCTCTTCCAGATTCAATCACTGCTCCTAACACCTGACTGCCTTGACAAGGTCACTGGCAGAGGGATAAGGACTCAGGTCCCAAGAAGGGCATACTCTTCCCCCACTGCCAACTCCATTAATGGAGTTGGTATGCCCATTAAGATTGAGCTTTCCTTTGAGGTTTTTTTTTGTTTACGGGTCATTCCCAGAGCTCAAAGCACTTTGACCCTGACTGGGGGTGGGGCACATAGCCTTAAATCCTTAAATCCCTGGAAACTTGGTGTAGCCTGGTACTTCCTCTACCAAGAATTTCAGAGCTGGCAAGGACTTGGTAGATCAGGACCTAAGAAGCTCATGGCTTCAGCCTGAGAGGGGTCACATAGCAACCAGGGAACAGCCCCAGGTAGGAGGCATGGCAGAGCAACACTATACCCTTCCTTCAGATCCTAGCTATGCCAGGCCCACACCTAGCTACCTGCGACACGTTGGGGTATGGCTCTCGTTAGTAAATGCAGTGTCTCCTGTCGGAAGTCTATTGGTCATGTCTCTTGCCCAGGAGTCACAGCTCACTAGGAGTGTCCTGCCGCGGCACGCTGGGGTGTCTCCTGTCACAGTCCATTGGGTGGGTATTCCTCTAGTACCCAATGCTCACTAGGGTGCCCTGTCCCCTGAGGCTCAATACCTGTAGCACGTTGGGGTGTCTCAGCCTCTCCAGCAGCACCATCTCCTTGAGCAGCTTGTGCGCTGCCAGCCGGTAACAGCCCCGCCGAGCCCCGAATTCTCGGACGCAGCTGCCCAGGTCGTGGCCACTGAAGTCCACGGCCTTGAGCGCTACGGCGACGCCGCCAGGCAGGCGGACCCGATACACTGCCTTGGTGTAGCCCGAGCCCACGTACTGCGCCCCGGACACGTTGCGGAGCGCGGCGCAGCCCAGGCGCGGGGGCTCAGGGGCTGGAGGCCAGCCCAGGGTGCCGTCGGGCGGGGTTCGGGGCCGGGGAACTCGAGGGGGCCGGGGACGCTGCAGGCCCGGGCCGCCTCGGGCCAGGTCCATGAGGCGCCGCCGTTCCGGTCGGCCCGCGCCGGGCCCGGGTCCTCCCCGAGTGTAGCGCTGCACCTCCTCGTAGCGCGCCCGGATCTGGCGCGCCAACTCCCCGCGGCCCCCGCGACGGCCCGGGGCCGGGGCTGGGGAGGGGCCGGGGGGCTGGCCTGGCCGAGGCGGCTCCGATCCCGGCACGAAGAGCACATTGAGGACAGAGCCAAGCAGGAAGGAGGCGCAGAAGCCCGCGGCCACGGCGGCCCGCCGGCGCCGCATCACCGCTCCCGCCCCCCTCTCCTCCCGGCTCTGTTCTGCTCAGCTCCGCTCTCCCCCCGGCCCCGTTCTCTGCTCGCTCAGGCTCCGAGGCGGCTGTGCTCGGCGTCCTGCTGGACCCCCGCCCAGCCCGCGAGCATGGCCCTGCCGGTCCCGGTCCAGCTCCTGACCCCTCGCAGGCGGCGCATCAGCCTGACACTTGCCTCCCGCTTGCTCCCCCCGCTCCCCCCAGCTGCTTATAAGGCCTGGAGCTGCCCCCGCCTCCACCCCGCCCCCGCCCCCGCCTCCCTCCTCCCGGGGCCCGAGTCCGCTTCCCGGCACCGCCCCCTCCGGCCGCCCGGCCCGGCCTTCTCCCGTTGACTGACAGCGGGACCTCCGCCCCCCCCCCTTCCCCGGCCTGGGAAGCGGAGCTGAGGCAGCTCTGGCCCTTCCCAGCTCTGTGGCCCCGGGACGCGGGGGACCGGGCAGAGGGCCCGGGGGAGAGTGACAGAAGGGCACCGTATGACTCTCTGACCGGGCAGTGAGCAGGGTCTGTGGAGTAGAGTTGGAGAGTGGATAACGGAGCGGAGGCGGGCAGATAACGGGACTTGGGCGGGAGGCGGGTAACTGGGCTGGGAGTGGGGGAGGGGGAGCTGCGGATAACAGGGAAAGGTCACAGAAAGGTGTAGAGGGCAGGAAGTTACTTAACTGGTTGGTGGTGAAGGTAGGACACTTTAAAAGTTATTGGGCGCGGGAGCTGGAGTTCCCCTTTTGGGAGGGGAAGGCCCCAGACAATACCCAGCGCTGTTAACTCAGCATTCCATCAATCCTCCCGCCTGCGGTGGGGGTGTGAGTACTGTGAGAGTACTGGGACCCTCGGTGAAGACTCGAGCGAGCTCAGGATAGGGACCCAAGCACCTGCGTGTGAGGTTGGGGAGTAGAGGGGGTGCGGATTGTTCAGGTGTTTGAGGCTGGGTCCCATGAAAACCGCCGCATTTGAATCTTTCCACCCACCTTTCTAATACAAGGCCTTCCCTCGGCCCCACTAAACCCACCCGAACTAAGGGAGGCCCCTTTTTTAAAGCACCCCTATTATGAGCGCTTCTACGTCCCGCATGAATATCTTTTGGCTCTCTGGAGGACTCAGGGAGTTGAACACGAGCTGTGTGTGCATGCACACCTGTATGTGTAGAAGAACGTGTACTTGTGTGAGTTGCTTAGTGTATATGCAACTGCTACAGGTGTGTAAGCGCATATTAACGCCTATTTAGAGTCGTTTTTCTGTGATAGTCCGAGTCTTTTCTGGGTGTCAGTGTATATGAGTTTGTGTGTTTAACACTCTGTGTGTGTGTGTGCGTGTGCGCGCGCGCGCGTGTATGTGTGTGCCTGAGAGCTAACTCTACTGAGATGCCCAGTTTCTCCCCTCCCTCCTTGATTGCATCATTAGCGCTAATTGAGGGGCTTTCACACCCCAGTGCATTAGCTGTTTGGAGTGAGCTTCCCCCCTCCTGAGAGAGATAAGCCGTTGCCCCTCCCCCTCCTTCGCTCTGGCACTCCACTTCCCGACCACCCTGGGTCTATCCACCCAGCCCCCATCATCTTTCTGGTCACCTTCCTGCCTCCCTTCTGAGCCTTGTCTGGCCAACCTCCTTTCTCAGCTGCACCCCGCCCCCCTACAAGGTGACAGGTCCTGGCCTCCACCACTGAAAAGATAGGGTAAAGGAGTTTAAGGTAGAAGGATGAGGGGTCTTTTTTTGGCGACAATATTGGGGAGGGTTCCCTCCCTCAAAGTTCTTGTTGGAATGTCCAGAGGGTGGGGGTGGATTTGAATTTGCTACAAACTCCCTTAGGGCTATCGGGAGCTGGTAAAACAGCACAATCATTGCTTTTAACTATGGGAATATGGAACAAGATTTCCAACTTCTCTTGCTCTCTTTGGTTGGGGGGTGGGTGAAGAAGGGATGGGAGAGGAAAGGAAAAAAGCTGTATCAGATTCTCTCTCAATGGTCTCCTAGCATGTGATCCTCAAAATACCATTCCCAGCACTGATTCCCTGAGACTTCCTAGATTCAGAGAACCCAAGAACCCAGACTTCACCGATTCTAAGAACTCTAGCCCTTTGGATTCCCATTTTTGGAGGATAGGAAGTGACAGGATCGGAGAGGCAGCTTCCAGTGGAGGCCTAGGGTCTGGTTGGGATTGGGGTCTGGTCCTGATTAGGACTATTCTGCCCAGTCTGAGCCCCTTGACTGCAGTGGGGGTAGGGGAATGGGGGTGGGGTGGGTAGTGAAGAGAAAGAGGGGAAGGAGCAGATGCCCTCCCTGGCCCTCTCACCAGATGTCTTTGGTCTGTCTAATTAACTGTGCTGGGAAAACCAACCTGGGTTTGTAAACAGAGCTACTGGCTAAAGTCAACACCGAGCAGCGCAAACAGCAAATATCCTCCTCACACTCAGGCCTCAGTCCAATTCAGCGTGAATTGGCCTGGGGGGGGGGGGGGGCGGTAACGAGAAACTGTTTGATGCCAGGGCTCCCAAAGCCTATGGTTCATATACAGTATATTATGCAGGGTCAGCAAAATTCTAACACCTCTTTCCCCTCAACGAATCAGGATCACAGAATGTTAGTGTTCCAAATAGAATGATTCTTAGAGATCTGTTCTACCTCCTCCCACCTTCCCACTCTTCTGATAGATGAGGTTAATAGGCCCAGAGACCTAAAATGAATTGTCCAAGGTTTATTAGCTAGTTGATGGAGGAAGGGGAATTAGAACCCAAGTCCTTTTTTTTTCCTTTTTAGTTACTACTGTCTCATCTAACCTGGAGTTAAGGGGAAGGAAGGGAAAGCAGAGGGGATTCTGCTTACCTTTAAGTATTCAGCTGTCCTGTTCCCAGCCTTTTCTATAGATGTGCATAAAACTCTTACTCCTAGGAGAAACTATTCTGAGTAAAGAGTCAGTGAGGAATTCTCCTAAGGGTCAGCTCAAGTTGGAAGTTTGGGGTCTGCCTTCGAAATGAAGACTCAGACTTTTCTTTCCTGACTTTGTGGGTCTCCAGCTCCAAGACTGTGAGCACAACTTGAACATTGTTATGTTCCTTACACATCATGTAGGTATTATAATAACATGTTCCAAAATTAGATAATTATTCCTATGATATCTTTGCCAAGATACAGTGTTTCTGTTATGGTTATGAAACTTCAGTGCACATTGAGGAACAGACACATGTACATGCACACACATACAGGCCAACAGACATATTATACCCCTCCCTCCCCACATTGAGATTTTTGTCTTCGAAGATGAATTTAGGCATGAAGATACACACAGATGTGTGCAAGAGCGAGCACACCCAAGAGGGCAAATGGGTCTTTGGGCTCAGAAAGCAGAGGTTTGAACTTTGAACAATTTAGAGGCTCTGAATTGGTGACTGAGCTCTTAACCGAATTTTGCTTGCTTGCTTTTGCCACCCAGGGAGAAAGACATTTCAAAGAATTGAAGGAATTGAAACTTTACAGGCACACATCTCTTCGACAGGGAATTCTTAGACTGAAACCCTCCAACCTAAAGTCCTCAGGCTTTTCCCCTTTTCCCCCACAACAGTTGAACACATCTGAATAATGTATGTACTAGCTCCAAGAGAACATTGCACCTTGTATTGTGCAGTGTGTTTTAAAATGGTGTATTTTGTTAGCAGAGCATAATGCCCTGCACATAGTAGGTGTTTAATAACTATGTGGGACTGAATGGAATGGATTGGAATTAGAATCCTCAGACTTGAAGCCCTCAGGTCAGAACATCTGTAAATTAATATGAAGGCAGACTGAGCCAAGGGTTCCATGAGCTGCAAACTGCTGGAAGAAAGGGTTGATGAGATTCTGTGCTTTGCTCAGAGGAGTCCAATGCTATACCTGTTACTGAGAATGCCCCAATGGGAAGGGGCATAGAGAGTCCCAATGGAAAGGGGGAGAAGAAGAGATATATGCCATAATCCTTTTTTCCCCTCAAAATATCTCCAATTTTGCAATTCTAGTGCTGTCTCTCTGTTAATTCTTTCTTATTTATCCTAGCGTGCTTTGTATATATTTGCTTGCATGTTGTCTCCTCCATTAGACCGTAATGCAATTAATATAATGCATTATCCTTGAGGATAGGGAATATCTTTTGCCTCTTTTTGTCTTTCTAGTGCTTAGCACAGTGCCAGTACATAATAGGTATTTTATGAATATTTATTAATTTTAAAAAAGTCTCTAATTTACCTTCTTTCTGATTCTGCTGCAGTCCTAATTTAGCTCCCCCCCTCCCCCACTGTGACTTTGATCATTGATTAAAACAGCCTCCTAACTGGTTCCTTGTTCTTCATGCTCCCTGAGACTCAGTGTAACCTGTGGCCTTAATAGATTAATCTTACCAAAAAGCCACTTTTATTGTCATTGTTCTGTCAAAAGCCTCCACTGTTTTCCTATTTCCAGTAAGAATTTTGGCATTTAATCTGGTACCAAATTAATTCTCCTGCTTTTATGTCCCAGCTGGTATGTTCCCTGTACTCTTAATTATCTCAACATATTGTACTCATCCTTGTCTCTGGTGAGATCTGTGATTTAACATATAAATTCTGAAGAATCACTTGTTACAAGGAAGAAGTTAATTGACTTGCCCAGGGTCTCACTGGTAATATTGCCTGTGGTGGAATTTGAACCTGGGTCTAACTCCAAGCCCAACACTGTCCACTAGATCAGGCTGCCTTGCATTTATTCTAATTTGTATCATAATTATTTTCTCTCTCCCCTTTCAGAATCTGAAGGCAGGAAACTAGCCTGTCATTTCTCTCCATATCTCCCTTATCCAAGAGAGTACATTGCATTAAGTAGGTGCTTAATACATGTTTATTGAATTAATGCTGATGGAATAGTAGACACTTAATACTTTATTCAGCTTGCTGAAGTCATGCCAGTTCGAGCTGTTGATAAGCTAGCATAAGACATCTGCTACATGTCATCTCAGCAAGAAGCGATTTTCAACTTTGGAGCCGAGCAAAGAGTTATTCCCTTGGTGGAAGTGCAGAGAGATCCAATGGGAATTTCAAGATTCCAGATTAACAAGCATTTGATTTGAATTAAATTGAAGATCAGGCCCATTTATGAAGCCTTCAGTTTCTGACTAGATGCCTCCCTCATTCTCTGTCCCTTCTTGGAGCTTCCTACTAAATTACTTATCACACAATTTTCCTGTTGGTGTTGGTTGTCCAAGAATCTTCCTAGCATGACTCTAAGCCTCAGTCTTTTGTTTCTCCTGTCTCATCCTCAACTTTATCAATTAACAAGATTTTATTAAAATACCTAATATGCCCCAGGTACTTCACTAACTCCTGAGGTTACAAAGACAAAGTCAACACAGTCACTGTCCTTACAGAGCTTATAGTCCATTAGGAGAGACAGCAAATATAGTGTAAATATATGCAAAAAAAATGCAGAGTAATTGGGCCTGGGTGGCAGTAAGTCAGTTCAGAAATTCTACTTCAAGTTCCCCTATTTCCACACTTCTGTGTTCAATTCTATTGAAAAATATTAGAGGAATTCCTTGACAGGAAGGACTGACTGTCTTTTACTTTTCTTTGTATCTCCAGCATTTAGCATAGTACCTGCTTACAGTAGGTTCTTAATAAGTGTTTATTTGGCGTACTAGAGGAGAAAGAGAAGGTAAGCCTCCCCCCCACCCTAAGGGGCACAAGCCAAGCTGTATTTGTCAACTCCTTGCATATATCCCTTCTCTTTTTTCTCTCCACTCTCTGAATTTTAGCCTGGAGGCTGTTCACAGAGAGCCAATTCTTCATTCTTGACCTTTGACTGGAAGAGAAGTTGTCCAGTCCCCTTTGGATGAGTTCTGATGTGTTATCTATCTCCATTTCCCCTACCCCTTTCTTCCCAGGCCAAAAGTCTCTTTGCGATACCAGGAGCCCCTTTGGCTCTGCTGAATCCTCTGAGCTCCATCCTAGTGAATCTATTCATCCATCTGTCCATCTTTCTGTCCAATCCTAGGGATCCCCAGCCCCTATCTTAC
Source organism: Pseudochirops corinnae (assembly GCA_028646515.1). Lineage (NCBI taxonomy): Eukaryota > Metazoa > Chordata > Mammalia > Diprotodontia > Pseudocheiridae > Pseudochirops > Pseudochirops corinnae. The sequence continues at coordinate 68,479,517 of CM053585.1, read as the reverse complement.
CAAGAAGGAGATAGTCTTGGAAGTTTTAAATCGTGTGTTGGGGCATGCAGGGGATAGATCTCTCTGGAACATTGAAGATGGAGGGGGGTGGTGGAGGTCAAATTACTAATCCAGAAACCCTAGGGCCTTAATTTACACCTTAGTAGGGGTGAGGGGCTCTCCTCTCTCCCCTAGAGTTAAAGCTAGATTGGCTCCTCCCCTAACTATGTGTCTGGTGGTTCAGGCCTCTTTTACTATCCCCTTTGCATAGAGACTAATAGGGCAGGCTCCCCCACCCAGGCTTCTGTCTCCTTTCCTGGGGAACCTGAGCCTACCCTCTCAACCCCCTTTAACAGATGCTTCCTCCTCTGTGGACCTGGCTTTACCAGCTCCAAAGGGTCCTCCTTCCTCAAAGGATATAAGGATACAGTTAAGGGGAAGAAAGGGAAAGAGGGAGAGGGGAACATCTCAGGGAGCCAGGAAATGGGCTGAGAAATTGGAACAATGTAAGAGAATGTATCTGTATTGGTATGTGAACATTGATGAAAGGAGGAAGGAGGAAGGAGAGCAGGGAGTGAGTGAGTGAGTGAGGGTGTGTGTGTGTGTCTGTGTGTGTGTGTGTGTGTGTGTAGCTGAAATGTGAAAGGCTGAGATGAGGCCACAGAGACAGAGACACAGAGAGTGAGAGACGAAGTGACAAAAACAGAATGAGCTCAGAGATTTGGTGATCTCCAAAGTTCCTAGGCTCTGGGAAGGCCTCACCCTCTGATAGCCCATTTGGGAAAGAAATGTCTCATGTTCCCATCCTGAGACCCCACGAAGAGGAACTAAGCTCTTTTCCAGTAACCAGTGGAATTTCTCCCTCCCTGTCTCTGTATGTGTCTCTATATGTCTCAAGCTGGTTCTGTCTCTGTTGAATTTAGTCTTTTATGTTAGTATGGGGCCCTATTCTTCTAGCTGTTTATAACCCTCCAAATCTGTCTCTGTGCCCATGTTCCTGAGTCTCTCATTTTCTTGGTCCTCAGTTCTCTCCGTGTCTGAGAATTTCCTGGGGACTCAGGCTCTTGCTCAGGAAACCCGACCTTCATCATCTGTTTTTTATATTTGGGACGTCAGCTTTACTTCCTACCTGGGGGTAGTAGAGAGTGGGGTAGTTGGGATAAGCTGTCTTATTTCCAACTCCCCCACTTTAAGGAGTCCATTGCCTTCTTCTCTCTTCTTCCTCCCTTCCACCCCCTACTCCCAACCCCAGATCCTTTTTTTCCCTTCAGGGATTCAGAGTTGTCTCCTCCCCATTCTGTCTATATGCAATTAAGAGGAGGTAGAGGACTGGGCTTGTCCAAGTTTACTGCAAGGGAGTGGTTCCCCACACTATTGGAAAGGCTGGTTTGGGAAAAAAAAATGAAAGTCATAGTCACAGAGAAGCAAAGAGTTTTTTTTAACTGTGGCAGCCAGAATAGGTCATTGCCTCCATTCCCCTGTTTCTAACAAGAAATCAGAACAAACAAGAGTCAGGAAAATTTGTTGAATTATTCTCTTTCTGAGGTGTGGTGGGATGAAGTGGGGGAGCAACTCTAGAAGTCTTCAGTGTAATAAGGGGAAATTTGCCCTTTGAGGATTTCATGGCTATGTCAATCCTAAAGTCATTTCTCTTTCCCTTCTCATCAGGCCCCAGGTATAGGTTATGAGAAATGATTACTGAGAACTGAAGTGACCTACTAACCTAGACCTGTGAGCCTTTGAAGACATGTAGAGATGAGTTCTCTGTAAGAAGAAAATCAAGCCATGACTAGCCATTTCCTTACTGAAGATGACCAAGTGGCTCAAAATGCCTCCCTCAGATCATCTCTGGAATTCATGATGTGAAAAATAATAGAAGGAATAAACAAATTTAGTTGAATGGGATGGGGAATGAGTTATTATGGTGAGTAAGGGGCAGGAATCTCAGAGGTCATCTTGGGTACCACTGGTAATCCAACAGAGGTTGCAGTGATACCTTCCCACAGAACACTAAGGAAAGTATTGACCCTTTCTGGGGAGAAATTTCACTGTTTTTGGGTGGAAAGACAAAGAGAGCAAAACCTGTTGAAGTGATGGGATTGAGTGGATCCAATTTCTTTGTTGGAATGGTGGGAGCAAACAGGCTTGTTATCCCCACAGCAATTCAGAAATTAGAACCTTGTCTTGATTCCTTTTTGGAAAGTATCTGACCTCTCACACCCTGCACTTCCTTCTACTCTGCCAAAGGAAGGCAAGGGTTGGATTTTTGTGCCTGTTTCATTTCTTGCCCTGGGGCAAAACTCTGGTTACCCAATCCTGGCTCTGGAAAAGAGATGAGAGGGAGCAGAATGGATAAGGGAGGAGGCTGGAGTGGGCATATGTGTGTATATAAATTCAGTGGAAAGGGAGACAATCCTTGCCCTGAGGGCAAGCAACACAATCCAGCTAATCCTTTGTGCAATAGGGCCTTTAAAGCCCCACTGACCCTCAGGAAAGAAACTTGATGAGATTTAAAGGGTCAGTGCAACTCCAGGTTTCTCTGTGTGAATAAGTGATGTTAATCAACACTGAAAAGGTCACATATCCAAAATGACATCATCTCTACATATAGATTCTTTGTACTAACTAGCCCAGTTTCTATAGCAGCTCACATTTTATGGACCTTTAAGGTCCCTTAAGCACTTTCCTCACTAAACCCTGTGAAGCAGGTAGTGCAAGTATTATTAGTTCAATTAAAAAAATATGGAAATGCAGTAAATTCATAGAGGTTAAGTAACTTGCTTCAGGTCACACAGCTAAGAAAACTTAGGACTCACACCTACACAGTTGGACTCTAAGACCAAATCCAATCTTTTTCCTTCTATGCCACTATTCTTTGATTTTCTTAATAAAAAATTCTTGGCTTTTCCAGCTCTTTAGTTCCCAACATACCATTTGTCACCAAGTCCTACTGTTTCTTCCTTCTAAACAGCTCTTCTACATTCACCCTTTCTCTGAACTCTCATGTCTATCACTGTAGTACATGTCCTCATCACTTCACTTCCTAGACTGTCTCTCCCTTCCAATCCATCTTGCATAGTGCTTCCAGATGACTTAGCCTCAGGTTCTACTTTTACCATTGGTTTGGGATGTAGAGATGTCCATTAAATGTCACAGTGGATTCAGAACTGGTTGAAAAAAATTTTCAAAGCGGTGATTAAAGGTTAGATGTCAACTCGAAGAAGGTCTCTGGTGAAGTATCACAAAGCTTGGCCATTCACTCTGTTCTTGTCAATGTTTTTATCACTGATTTGAATGGAGCCACAAATAACTTATTAAATTTGTAGCTATCATGCAATTAGGAGGTAGCTAAAATATTGGATGGCAATTAAAATCCAAAAAGCTCTTAATAGTCTAGAATTTGTCTGAATTGAAGATTAGATTTCATAGGAATAAATTTAAATTATTATGCTTGTGCTTTAGAACTTCATTCATTTTGTGATCTCTTCAATGTGCAATTGGCATGAAGTGGTGGAGAATGAAATCCATCCATACCTCCATATTCTTTATGATTCTTCTACATGTCATCCCATAAACCCTCCAAAGGGGTTGGAGGGCACTCAATATTCTGAAGATTTTCTTCTAGATGACTTGACTTGAATGGACACTAGTGGAGCATGTAGATGTTCATCCTTCCTTTCAAAGAAGACCAGTGACATCAGAGGTGATGTCTTGACTTTTGTGTGAATTGGATTAAGTGAGGCAGAGTTACACAAAGTCATCAGTCTTACAGTCTCTTCCAGAGTCCCGAAATTTCAGTGGCAAGATAAAAGTCAGGATGACTGGCAATGGCCCAAGATGCAGTGGATGACCTTGATGTCTTTGATGTCTGACCAATCTCTAGGTGTTCCACAATGCCTGCTTCAGCCACCTTCATGGCTGCTGGAAAAAAATTATTCTCATCTGCCTGTTCCACTAGGGAATGTCTTCACATGCTTGGAGTAGACATCTCCCTAACTCACCAATGAGTTGAGGCCTGCTGATTACCCTCAATCTGGTTTATGTTGCCCAAGATGGTTTTACTGGAGTGTGGCTGCTGAGCATGCTACAGTTTCTTGGAGCAACAGGTGAGAGCTGGGTAAGAGGTAGATGTCAAAGGTGCTAGTCCTACATGCTTCCTTTCTACTCGTATCTCTCTGTTGGTATTGTCTATGATACTTCTCCTGCGTATTTATTCTTTCTGGATAATATGCCACATAGCCTTCTCATATCCTCATGCACCTTTTCTTTGTTCTTTGGGGGAATCACCAACTTTTATTCTTTGGAGACTGTGGTATTCCATGACTCACAGCCATATACACTTATTGGAAAAAGACTGCCCTTTGTTTCAAGTAATTAAAAGCACTTTGCAATTTCCCAAAAGCAATCCAGCCTGCGCTTTACTTCCTGTTCAGTTCTGTGTCCCACAGATTGCCCGTGCCTATTATTTGTCATCCACCCAACTACATATATCATATTCTGGATCATAGGCCTTCTTCATCCACTTGGTTTTTCCTGTGTGTATAGTTATGTTGATTTCTTTTAGAAATGTCCCAGTACTTTGCAACTAGTACAATGTCATCTGCTAAAAAGAATGTCTGGAGGACCTCACTACGTATAGGAAATCCCTCTTTCAGTTGGAATCTGTTGGTTATCCTCTATGATAGGGGCAAACACTTTTGGCAAGCATACTGTATTGTGCTTCATTTGATATTAACAACCAAAAGACCATTTAACAATGTTATTTCAGTTGTTACATCTTTCAAGGAATATAATCCCATGTGCTTTTATAAGCTATATGCTTTTTCTACATATAGGAACACCTCATTGGGGAAAGGGAAGAGGAAAAATTAATTGCTATGCTAAGTACTTTACAAATATTATCTCATTTGATCCCCACAACAACCTTGTGAGGTAAGTGCTATTATTATCCCACTTTACAGTTGAGGAAACTGAGGTAGACATCAGTTATTTGCCAAAGGTTACACAGCTATTAAATATGAGAAGTCTTTAAAGTAGCATACTGTTTGACTGAGGTGAGTTTTTAGGGTCAACACACAATAAGCACGTTGAAATGCGTATTGTCTAAACCCTTTGGTCAATTTTTGCGCACTAAAGATGTGGTCTGATGCTTTATGACTGTAGATATACCCCCAAGATTTACCTTGTATGCTCTTCCCTCTCTCTCTTTCTCTCTCTCCATATATATATATATATACATACATACATACATACCAATCCTGATTCTTGAATGAGCTATTGGATATTTTGAACTTAATGTCCTATAGGTATCTCAAAAATCAACATTTCTAAAATAGAACTCCTTGTCTTTTCCTTATACCCACCCTTCTTTCAGACTTCCCTATTTCTGTAGAGGTTACTCCTATCTTTTCACTGACTTATGGGTTTACAACCTTGAAGTTGTTCTTATGTCTAATCAAGTACCAGGTCTTGTTGATTGTATCTCTTCAACATCTTTCACATGTATCTCCTTATCTTCATTCACATGGCCACCACTTGAGTAATTTAGGCCCTCATCACCTCTCACCTGGACTATTGTAATACCCTCCTAAAGGGTTTCCCTGCCTCATCTCTTTCCTCTGCATCCTAATACTCTGTATAGTTCAAAAGTGATGTTTCTAAAACACAAATGTGACTACTCCTTTCATCTGCTCAGTAAATTCCAGATGCTTCCTATGCCCTTCTAGATCAAATATCAAATCTCCTCTTTTGGCATTAAAAGTCTTTTACAACCTAACTCCAAACTACCTTTCCAGATTTCTTTACATTAATGACCTTTATACAGTAGAGTAGAGGGGTCAAATCAGAGGGGTAACACTCCCCAAGTGAGATCTCAACTTCAAAATGTAATTGAGAAATATTTAACAAAATAAATAAAAATACAATAGAGCATAGATAATGCTAATATGTGGTTTTTTAAGTCACAATGTGACCCTCGTTTATGATTTAGAGGCCCCTGTCTCTATTTAAGTTTGTCATCACTTCTCTAGAGTCCAGCCAAAGCAGCCTTCATGCCATTTCCACATATGATGTTCTAGATCTAGAGGCTATCTCTATGCCTTTGCAAAGGCTCTTTCACACATAAAGAATGCACCCTTACCCAGAGATATGCTGAGAAATGCTTTAACAACTAATTGTCTGAAAGGAAAAAGAATGACTGGCAAACTTTCAAGTTTAATTTGTGCTGTTAACATTTTCTCCATTACTTTACATCGAAAATTTAACAATCAGCTCTCAAAGTCTATTAGAACTGACCCCAGAACACCTTTGCCCCTGGAAATCCGAGTTTTCTTTAAACTAAACTCAAGCCCCACCTCTGACACTTTTCCTTATCTACCCAGCTGCTATTCTCCCATATCCCCAATTACTTTATATTTATTTTGTATATATTATATAGTTATTAATGTTCATCCTGTCCCCTCTAATGGAATGTAAGTTCCTTAATGATAAGAGATTGTTCCATTTTTGTCTTTGGATCTTCTGTATCTAACAGAAAGAAGCCGTGTGTGTGTGTGTGTGTGTGTATACACATACACACATATATATATAAATAAAATTGTTATATTATAATTATTATATATTTGCATATATATCTACATACATTATATATGTGTATATATGTATATTGTACTCTATCATATATGTATATTGTATCTATCTATGTAGGTGCTTAATAAATGCTTGCTGATTAATAGAGGAAGAATGTCATTTGTCAAAGATTGCCTGGTCCTTTCTTCAACTTCAACAAGGATGACCTTGATGCACGTGTAGATTATACCACTGTCACTGTTAAATCAAAAGAGGACCACATAGGACTGAGAATCTTCTTCATTTCATAGGTTGCCATTGCTAAAGAATTTATAAATAAATAGCTAGCCTGCTGAGGATGAGCCTTTCTGTACCTAGTAGGGTGTTGCTATATTAGGGTGGAAAAATCTTATACTTGGGTTGAAAACATAAGCTGTACGGAGACTGAATGGGAAAACAGGTTAGAAAATTCATGTGGAAAAAAGTAGGAGGATGCTAGTGGACCATAAGCTCAGTGTGAGTCAATACTATAATATAGATATAGTTAATACCTAGTGTTTAGAACAAGGGAAGAGGCAGTCCTGATACATGAAGGTAAAGGGGCAGCTAGGCAGCTAATTAGCACAGTGGATAAAGCACTTTATTTGGAACCATGACTTTAATTCTAGCCTTAGAAACTTATTGACTGTGTGATGCTGGGCGAGTCTCTTATCCTCTGTATGCCTCAATTTTCTCATGTGTAAAATGGGAAAAATAATAGTACCTACCTCTAAAGGTTGCTTGTGAAGATAAAATGAGAGAATGTTTGTTAAGCACTTTCTTTGCAAGCCTTTTTGGTGGTGTTGTTTTTGTTGTTATATTCTGACCTGGTGAGACCACATTTGGAACACTGGGCTAATCATAACATTTTAGGAAGGACATCACTGCAGGTCCAGAGGAGGAAGACTAGGATAGCAAGGGGACTCAAAATCATGTTCTATGAAGTACTGTTGAAGATGAATTAGGTAGGGGTGACAGCAGAATCAGAGTTGGACGGGGCTTCAGAGGCCATCTTGTCTGACTCTTACCTGAACTACGTCCTTTACGGTACACTGGACAAATGGTCACCTAACCTTTGGTTGAAGACCCCTGGGGGGAGGGGCGCTCCATTCTACTTTTTAGTTAAGAATGTTTTTCCTTGTATCACTTTTAAATTTACCTCTTTGCAACTTCTACTTGTTATTTCTAGTTTTGGCCTCTGGGGGCAATGAAAACATGTCTGATCTATCTTCTACATGATAGTCCTTCAAACACTTGAAGGCCACTATCACTATCACATTTCCCTCTTTCTTACTTTCTGCCCCAGTCTTTTTCTTCTTTAAGATAAACATCCTTTAATTCCTTCAGTCTGTCATTTGGGCTAAACTTGAGACTTGTTCCCATCCTAATTTACCTCCTTGGGACATTCTTTAGCTTTAGGAAGTTCTAGACCTTTCAAAAATGTGGTGCCTAGAACTAAAGTCAGTGCTCCAGGCTGTGGTCTAATGTCATGATATAATGAATGGTTACCTCCTTAGTACTGGACACTATGCAGTGTATTCATTCCATCTATTTTGCTCATTGTCATATCACATTTAACTCATATTGAGCTTATCTTCCACTAGCTCTTCCTCACCCAGCCTTATTGACCCAGCCAATAAACATCTGCTAAATACCTTCTATGAGCCAAGAACTATGCTAAGAAATGGGGATACAAAAAGAGACAAATGACATTCCTTGCCCTCAAGGAGCTTACTATCTAATGGGGAAGACAACATGCAAAAATCATGTACAAACAAGCTCTATGCAGGATAAATAGCATGTAATTAAAAGAGAAGAGGCACTAGAAATTAAGAGAGTTTGGGAAAGGTTTCCTATAGAAGAAAGGATTTTAGCTGGGACTTGAAAAAAGCCAGGAAAGTGAGGAAGTGGTGATGAGGATAGAGAACTTTCTAGACATTCTAGGCAGGGGGAACAGTTAGAGAAAGTGCCCAGAGCTGAGAGAGGGAGTACCTTATTCTTAGAAGAGTTAGGAAGCCAGTATCACAGGGAGTAAGGTGTAAGGTGGAAAGGTAGAAGAGGGCTAAGTTATGAAAGGCTTTGAATACCAAACAGAGGATTTCTTATTTGATTCTGGTAGTGATAGGTAACCAGTGATGTTTATTTAATAGGGGGTATGTGTGACATGGTTAGACTTAGGTTTTAGGAGAATCACTTTGGTGATTGAACGGAGGATGGATTGGAGTAGGGAGAGATCTGAATTAGGCAGACCCACCTGCCTTATGACTTTTGCAAAAGTCCCACAAGAAGAGATGAGGGCCTGCCTTATCAGTATCAGAGGAGAAAAGAAGGTGTATTGGAGTGATGCTGCAAAGGTAAAATTGACAGGCCTCAGCAATAGATTGGATATGTGAATGTGTGGGAGAAAGTACAGAGTTGAAGATGACACCTAGGTTTTGAACCTTGGGAACTGGGAAGATGGTGGTGTCCTTGACAGCAGTGGAGAAGTTAGAAAGGGCAGAGGGTTTAGAGGGAAAGGTATTGAGTGAAGTTTTGGACATGTTGAGTTTAAAATGTCCACTAGACATCCAGTTTAGTCAAAGAACTGTTTTGGTTAACTGCTGTCTAGTCATCTCTTCCCCATCATGTGCTTGTGAATTTATTTTTGAAACCAATTATGAATTTACATTTATGTCAATTAAATTTCATTTCATTTTATTTTGGTATTCTTTTTCTCCTTGAGTCTCACACACACTCCATGTGCTCCATATCTCTGACCTGAAGACCTTGCCTCTTTGCTGAGAAAAAGAACATTCTTCTCTGATTCTCTTCATCCCCAAACCCTTTGAAATAATCTCCTCTTTTTCTCTAGTCTCTGACAAAGAGGAGGTCCTTATTTTTGCCAAGGTCAACTCCTTTGCATGTGTTCTTGAGCCAATTACTTTCTTCTTCTCTGGCAGATTGTATCATAAATCATATCTTTCTTAAATTTTTAACTTCTCCCTATCTCTTGGTTCCTTCCTTACTGCCTATAAACATTCCTAAGTCTCCCTAGCCTTAAAAAAACCCACTATATTCTATTATACACTCCCTTCAAGCTGTCATTCTGTATCTCTCCTTCCTTTCTTAGCCAAACTCCTTGAAAAAAAGTCTTCTACTATTGCCCCTATTTCCTTTCCCCTCCTTAACTCCCTTTTCCTGATCACATATTCAACCCAGATAGCTATCTCCCAAGTTACCAGTGATCTCTCAATTGATAAATCTCCTGGTCTTTTCTCAGTCTTTATCCTTTCCCATTGATCTGCTGTTCTTCGCACTGTTGATTACCCTTTCTTCCTGGATGCTCTCTTCTTTCGGGGCTTTTGTGGCACTCCTCTACTGGTTCTCCTTCTTCTTGTCTGACTAACTCTTTTTAGTTTCCTTTCCTGTCCACAAATGATATTATAGATATCATGTTCATATAACTATGGGTGTTCCCAAAGGTCTCCTCTTCACCCTCTATATTCTGTGAGTAACTTCTTCAGCGCCTGTGTATTTACTTATCACCTCTAAGAAGCTGCTATCTGTATGTATAAGGGACTATATACAGGTTTGAATACACACACACACACACACACACACACACACAGCCTCAGTCTCTCTCTTAAATTTCAGTCCTGGCCTTAGCAATTGCCCATTGGACCTTTCATACTGTATGTCCCCAAGACATCTCCAACTTAACATTTCTAAAACTTAATTCAGTAATATTTCTCTCCAAACCCTCCCCTTTTTCTGATTTCATTATTTCTCTTAACGCCACTGCTATCTTTCCAATCTCACATGTTTGTAACCTTGGCATTATCATCAATTCCTCTCTCTCCCTCCTACTCTACATATCCACTCAGTTGCTAAATATTGCTGCCACAACATTTCTCATCTGACTTCTCTCCATGCACAGTCACCACTTTAGTTCAGCCACCACCCCTCCATCACCTCTCACCTAGATTACTGCAACAGCTTCCCAATGGGTCTCCTTGCCTCGAACCTCTCAGTGCACCCTGCTGCCAAAATAATTTCCCTTATAAGCACAGATCTGACAGTGTGATTTTCCTGCTCAGTAAATTCCAATGCTTCTTGTTGCCTTTAGGATATAATATAAACTTCTCCGTTTAATTTTTAAAGCTGTATACTAGCTGGCTTCAAGCTATCTTTCCAACCTCATTGGGAATGATTTCTCCTTCCCTGACTCTGTGATCTGGTCAGACTGACCTCTTTTTTCCTCCCACATGACACTCCATCTCCCTTCACCATGCCTTTGTAGTGGCTTCCCAAATACACACCTCCTTACCTCCACCTCATAGAATTCCTTTCTTGCTTTAGGATTCAGTTCAAGCACCATCTTCTTCATGAAGCCTTTTTTGATCTACCTAATTGCTAGTGCCTTTCCTCCTCAAGTATCTTGTATTGAATTATTTTGTACTTACTTCTACTTATTCATCACATATTTCTGATTTTTATAGTTGCCTATACATTTGTTTCCCTCATTAGGATATAAGCTTTTGGGGAGTAGGGATTAAAAAAAAGTTCTTTATATTTGTATTCCCCATTACATAATGCAGTGCCTGGAACATTTGTTGTTGAGTCATTTTTCAGTTGAATCTGATTCTTCATGACCCCAATTGGGGTTTTCTTGGCAAAAATACTGGAGTGGTTTGTCATTTCCTTATCCAGCTCATTTGACAGATGGAGAAACTGAGGCAAACAGGGTTAAGTGACTTGCCCAGGTCCATACAGCAAGTGAATGTCTGAGGCTGGATTTAAACTCAGGTCTTCCTGACTCCAGACCCAGTGCTCTATCTACTGTGCCTTGATTGGTTAATTGATTCAATTCCATCCAACATTCTAACTTAAGATCTTTTGGAATTTTCATTCTGTCCTCCATAATGTAAGTTATCCCAGATTGGTGTCATCTATAAATGTAATAAGCTTCAATCCAAGTCACAGAGAAAAATGCTTAACAATGTTGGCCCAAGCACACATCCTTCACTAGAGACCTCCTTTCAAACTGGCAAAGAAACACTTAGAAACACACTTTAGGCCTAAACATGTCAGCAGCATCAAATCACGAATTGTACTGTCATCTAGCCCCCATTTCTATCTTTTCCACAGAAAGGATTATAGATTTTGTCAAAGACTTTGCTAAACTCTGAGTAACTGTATTTATAACATTACACAGCTCTATCAGTCTAGTAATTCTGTCAAAAAGGGACCTGAGGTCTGTCCCACAGGACCTATTCAGAATGATGTCATGTGGCTTTTTAGTGATCCTTATTTCCAATTCTAGATGTCTACCATCCATTCATTTAACAATATTTTCTAAAAATCAAGCAGCTTCTTTCAGTACCCATTTTTTTGCTAGGTGATCTGAATTCATCAAAGGCAGCTAGGTGCTTTACTGCTCTTTCCTTTCTTATTCTGGTTATAAAATCTGTATGAGCCATTTTTTGATATGTCCTTTCTAATTCAAAAAACATTCTCCTTGGCAGAAAATGAACAAACAAACCAGAACAAAATGAAAGGTAGGCGGCCCTGCCATCTTTCTGCTTTCCTTTATTCCATCTGTTGTGAGCAGAATTCCCATCCCTTCTTTTATCCCCCACCCCTTTTTTTCCAATATAGCTTAACTACCTCTTCTCATACTTTGTTTGCCAGCTTCAGTTCATTCCAGGTTTTTGCATTGTAAACATTGTACCAGTAGCAGCTGTGATTTTGTAGTCATCTTTTTATTCCTTATCATTGCTTCCATCTTAGGTATATATTGTTTTATAACCTAAATTGGCTAGTGAGCTCCCTGTGCATCCACATTGATCTCTTTAGATCAAATGAGATAGCACAGTGCCTGGAACAAATTAAGTTATATATAAATACTATTTTTCTCTTTTCTGCATTAACATTGTTTCTTATTTTATTTTTTTTTGTTTGAGTACATATTTTATTCTTGCCTGTTTTCTCCTTCTCTTGAGAAGTCTTCCCCCATAAAATTTTAGTGCATGAGATACTGCCTAGCCTTTTTTTGAATTCTTTGAAATTTGTTCTTCCCAGATCTAGGATAGATGTCAGATGATTTCCAGTTTTCTTTTCCTTTATCTTACATTTTAAGATACAGTGGTCACTCCTACTTATAGTTTTCCAAATTTCCATCTCAGCAAACAGGTCTTCCTTGTTCATGACGATCAGGTCCATTTCTCCTTGATTCCTCTACCTTTTGAAGGATTAAATTATCAAAGTGAATCAATAAATAATTTACCTCTCTGCTTTTGACTGAGAGCATGCTGTCTTTAATAGATTTTCGGCTAATGGAAGTCTCTAGTCACTACTTTGAAAGGCCTCTCTGTGCCAGGGTTGTGATATTTTTTATACTACATATCTCTTCCTTTGGTCTAGGTGGTCTGTAATAGTTTACAGTGATAATATTATTACTATTTTTTGCATCCATTCATCTTCACTGATGTGTTCTCTATCTTACTTTCCTTCTTGCATTCGCTGTTTTCCTCATTTAATTATCTTTTAATATACAGTGCTACCATGATCTTTCCCCCAACCTCATCCTGTTTCTTTTGAAAAAAGTATAACCTTCTAGGGGGCAGCTAGGTAGGTGGTGCAGTGGATAAAGTGCTGAACCTGGACTCAGGAAGACCTGAGTTTAAATCCAGTCTCAGACACTCACTAGCTGTGTGATCTTGGGAAGTGACTTAAACCCTGTTTGCTTCAGTTTCCTCATCTATAAAATGAGCTGGAGAAGGAAATGGCAAACCACTCCAGTATCTTTGCCAAGAAAACCCCAAAAGGGGTCATGAAGAGTTAGACTTGACTGGAAAATGACTCAACAACAAGAGCAATAACATATCCTTCTAGATTAGGGGTTCTTACCCTTTTGTGTGTCATGAAACCCTTTGGTATTCTGGTAAAGCCTACAGACCCTTTCTCAGAATAATGTTTTAAATGCGTAAAATAAATAGAAGGAAATGCTAAATTTCATTTAGGGAATATTGAAATTAAAGATGCAATTTTTGAATTCTATCTAGAGATTAAGAACCCCTGTTTTGAACTATATTACAGTCTCAATGACATCTATGAACTTAAATTTCCCTCCCTGTTAGGATCTTCAGTGTGTCTTGCTTATTACTCTTTGCTATTTTCAAATACGGGAGGGCTGCCTTGTGGGAGAGAAATTTGGCCTGTTTTGTTTGCCTGGGCATGGAAGAACTGGGACCAATGATTGGAAGTTCCAGCTTGATGTAACTATGGCAGGGATGCAATTAAACCACTCCTTCCTTATTTATTAAGTCATTTCTGGAGCATGTGCCCCAGATGACATCTGCTTATAGATAGGAGAGTGAAAATAAGCTCTGTGAAGATAGGAGGCATGAATGTTGAGCTGCATGGGAGAGAGAAAGAAGTGCACATTCATGCAACCCCTAGAGGGAACCATGAGCACTGAGGAGCTTGTTCCAGATGGAGTTGCTGAAATGGTGACAGAGTCACAATGGGGAGGAATAAACCTGTGCACCTGGCCCTTGTGAAGGCTGGAGAGCTTAGCCCAGCAGGGAAACACATACACAGAGGAACTATTCCTTCATGGTTACTTTGAGTCATGTCAGCTGGGCAAGTCTGGGGAGAAAGGTTGAGTCTCCATTGACCCTGGGCCACTCAGTGTAGTCATCTAAGTCAGAAGGACCATTTTAATTCTGGAAAGGGAAGGGAGTTTTCCTGATGGTTGAAGGGCTGAAATTCAAGCTTATTCTGAAAATTTTTGGTGAGTGTGTGTGTGTGGGTAAATAAAACCTTGTCCTTTTGTCAGTTTCATTCATTTGATGGCTTGAAGGGGCTCTGAGGATCCTTATTGGGAAAGCAAAATGAGCCAGTTGATGTTATTATTTTTTTGGGTAGAGAGATGAACCAACAATTAAAAAAATCAATTAATGAATCAATGAAAAATTTATTAAATGCCTACCATGTGCCAGGCTCTGAGCTAGGCACTGGCAAGATAAAGACAAAAATGAAACAACCTCTGCCCTCAAGAAAATTACAAAGACAAAGAAGTTAACAGAGGTATTGAGCTTGCATATTGGGCCTAGAGTCAGGAAGAACTGAATTCAATTCCAGCCTTAGACACTAGCTGTGTGACCCTGGGCAAGTCACTTAATTTCTGCTTCAGTTTTCTTAACTATAAAATGGGAGTAATACTAGCACCTACCTCCCAAGAGTGTTGTGAGGATAAAGTGAGATAATATATAAAAAGTATTATGCAAACCTCATGGCCAGAGATATGCTGGGACCAGCTTGAAAAGGTCTTTGAAAACCTATTGTTAAATTTTCAGAGTGAACAATTATACCACAGAAGTCAACAAACAAATCAGGGCTTAAATTATTGTTTTGTTGATTGTCTAGGTCTAAACTTAAGAAGGTAATGGAGAAAATGTTAATAATGAAGATTCAACTTAAAAGTGTGTAACGTGTACATACCCACCCATACCTCCAGTAAATGTTAAACATTTATTAGCACATCCCTCTTTAAAGTGCTAGTTATTATTATTATTACATTTCCTTGTTGGAGACAATATGTATACTTGTAACTTGGCTTAGCTCCTGACTTCGCAGGCTACTTTCCCACTCCCACCCTCAGAGCCTTCTCATACTAGAGATTCTCCCACTCTTTCAGTCATAATCACTTCTCACTCAGCCATCTTTACCCAGTGGCCTTCTGCCACCTCCCAAAGGTATACCTGAATCCATCATGGAGCTGTGGCCCACTTGGTATAGGTTACATAAGACAAGTATTTATTAAGTAATTAATATGTGCCAGGAATTAATGCTGTGTTCTGGGAATATGGAGACAAAAGTGAGATATTTACTGCCCTCAAGGAGCTTACTAATAGAGGAGAAAAAATGTCTGCTGATGGGCAGGGCTACTTCAATTATTTCACTGAACTGCATTTAAAAGTCGTGACCTTTGTTAAATAAAAACACTTTTTGATCACACTCATCTAATAGAACAGAGTATAAACTGGGCATGAACAATTTCTTGAATCACTCAAATCCATTATGTGAGATACTTGGGTTATGCCCTGAGGCATTTGTATAAATCAGAGGAACTATCTCAGAACCAGCCTGAGATGCAGAAAGGAAGATTGGGATCCCATAGAGATGAAACAGAAAGAACCAGCAGCTCTAGAGCTAACCAGTAAAGGAGAAAGAGAAGGTAGAGCTTGAGTTGTGGCAGAGAAGGAAGAAATTTAGGAGGGCCACTACTTGATTTAATGTCACCAATCACATCCACCTAACTGAAGGATTAAGAGAAGTTCCAACCCTACTCCCTCGCCCTTCCCTCCAACCCCCCACAAAACCCCACACCTGAATAACTCTTTGTCCAACTTCCCATCCTGGTGCCTGTCTATCTGTACTGCAATCTGCTCTTTCATTTTCCAGATGTTTCCAGCAACCTGAATCTTGCCTCAATCACAAAAAGGCCAGGGGTTAACCACACACACAAAAAAACACATGATACACACATGTGCATATACACATGTGTATATACACATGTATATATTTACATATATACACATAAACACATGTATATAGTATAAAATAAGGCAAATAGCCAAAACTCTGCCGAAATGTTAGGAGTTTTTTAAACTGGGGGCTCAGAGCAATTATGATTCTATTCATAATTTTCAATCTTAAATAACCTCCCCTAAAATTGTATGGGAAGGATCCATAGGGAAAATAGAGGCCATTGCTTATAGGGTTCAAATAAGCTAGTTATTATCACAGTGTTATGTAAGTATATTATTTTGTACATAATATGTACAAAATGAATACAATGTAGTTTAGGGAGGGTGTTCACTAGCATCTGAGGGTATAAGGAGACACTTCATTTAGAAATTCGCACCTGAACTGAGTCCTGAAGGAAAGCAGAGAATTCAAAGGCATGGGTGAGGAGGGAAGGGTTCCTTGGCATGGGCAACAGTCAGTGCAAAGACACAGAGATGGGAGTTAAAGCATCTTGAGTATGGAACAGTGAGTAAGAAGTCAATATAGCTGTACTGTAGAGTATGCAGAGATGTAGTATTTAAGACCAGAAAGGTAGGAAGGGGTTAGGTTGTGAAGAGATTCAAATGTCAAATAAAGTTTATGTCTTTGATCCTGGAGACAATAGGTCCTGCTGGAATTTATTGAGAAGTGGGAGTTGATGGGATCAGACCTGTGCTTTAGGGAAAATCACTTTGATGCCTGTAGGGAGGATGGATTAGAGTGGGAAAAGGCTTGAGGTAGGGTAATCAAACAGAAAACTATTACAATTAGTTCATGTGAAAGCTGATGAAGAACTCATCCAAGGTGGTAGATTGTGCTTGGAGAGGAAGGGTTGTATGAGAGAAATGTTGTGGAGGTACAAAAGACAAATTTGGCAAGTAGGGGTATGTGAGTGGGGAGTTGAGGATGATACTGAGGTTGCCAACCTAGATGACTAGAAGTACAGTTGTACCATTGATAGTAATAGGGAAGTTTTGAAGAGGCATACATTTTGCGGGAAACAATGAGTTGTATTTTGGACCTTTTGAACTTGAGATGCCTACAGAACATCTTGTTTGAAATGTCCAATAGACAATTCATGATGAAGGATTGGAACTTGGGAAATAGAGGACTAGATATAAAATTTGGGGATCATTTGCATGGAACTGATAATTGTACCCATGGGATCTGAGGAGGTTGCCAAGTGGGAGATGTAGAGAATAATGAGAAGAGAGCCCAAGATAGAGCCTTGTGAGATACTCCATCAGATATAACATGTCTGATGATTGATTCTCCAGGAAGGAATGGGTCAGAGGGAAAGTAGAATAAACTGCCATAGGAGTTTTCCATCGCTGGTGCTTATCAAGCATAGGTTAGATGGTTATTGATCAGGGCTGTTGTAACCGGTTCCTGTTGGACAAGTTGATCTCCCAAATATCTTTCAACTGAGATTTTCCGATTCTATGATCATGTCATTTTTCTACCTAAGAAACGTTCAGGGGCTCCCCAAAGCTTGGATGATAAATTTAATCCAGTATTCAGAATCTTTCCCAAATTGGCCTCAATCTTCTCCTCTAACTCTGTGTCCTATTCATTATTGGTCAATATGGATACTCAGTTCTAGTTAGCCTGCTTTTTTCTCATTGTCTCTTACATGTGCCATGCTTTCCTGCACCCTCCTCTGTGTCTTGGCTTATGCTTTTCCCATCTCTAGAAATATTCTCCTCTTTCCTCTCTGCCTGTTCGAACCCAGCCTCCTCCAAGAAGCCTCTCCTGACTGCTATAGCCCTATACAAATCCACTCCCCCCATTAAACTCATATAGCACTAATTCTCTGTGCCATACAATTTAGCACTTGGTTTACATGTATTAGTTTTATTGTCTCAGACAGTGAGTTTCTAGATGAGGGAGAGCATGTCTTCGCCTTTTTTTTTTTCAGAGACCCTGATGATGGGATAGTTGTTTGCTTGCTTCAGATTATGAGTCTTGCTAAGTTAGTCTAGGGTAGCCTAATTCTCCCTTAGCATTATGGTGTCCCTTAGCCCCCTAACCCTGCCTCAGCCCCAGTATCCTTTTCCCCTCAGCTCTAGTGCTGTCCCACATGTAGATACCTAGTTTCCTTTGTGGCAGTCATCCCACTGGAGAATACTTTCTGTACCAAAGTTAACTCTATTTCAGCCTTCCTTGGGCCTTCCAGGGTGACAGTTGACTAATCTCTTAACATAGTTTTGCTAATGTGCTAATGGGAAATGTGGAAGCTCTAGCTCCTTCTCTCCCCAGGTAATTTTCACGAATTTTTCTCAGGGGTCTTCTGTAGACAAGAAGCAAACACAGTATGTTGTGTATCAAAAACAAAAAAACCTAATTAAGCTCAAAGCTTAAAAAATTTTTTTAAATTGTTTCTTTTAAGACAGAAATCAAACTTTTCCGTGATTATAATCAAGTCCCGTACATGCAAGTTTCCAGAGTATATGGCTTCTTTAGACTGGAGCCTTTCCATAAATCTCATCTTCGTAGGTGAGATAGTCATTAAAGCAGGGCCCTGAAAGCTAACCTTCTGGCTGTGACTTGTGAGCTCAGTTCTAGGTTTCCTATATTCTTAGGAGGGTGACTTTCTTCTAAGGAATTCTAGTTAGGGCTGGGTGACTGCCCTTTAGATCAATGGGAATATTTTTTCTAATGAGAATATTCCTTATCATTGCAGCCTAAGGGCTTGATTTCTAACTGTTGCATATATGTTAGTCTCATTGCCTTGAAGACACTCACAGTTAGTGGACATAATATGTCTGATGATTCTCCAAAGAACACTGAGGAGTAGTCAGAGAGGTAGAAGTATAGGCTGCCATAGGAGTTTTCCTATGGCTCATGGAGCTATTAACTTCCTAGCATTACCTGAGCCATATGTCCCATGTAAGGACTCTTCTGCTACTGTGAAGAGAATACCATATTTAGAAACTCTTTCTCTATAAAACTGGCCCTCAGGAAATCTGCTTCACCCTTTTCCACCTCATTGGCTCACTCCCAGCTTCCCTCCACCCTTTCCATTAGTCATTAAGGACTAGGTTTTTCTACTTTTGGGAAGGTACCAGAGGTCAGAGATGACTGAATCAGAAAATCAAATGGGAATCTTGGAAGCACTTACATTCAGCTCCCACCCCCTTTACCTTGCCTCCTGGGGGGACACATGTGTGCAGAGATGAGAGCCTTCAGACTCCTTGACAAAGGACTTGTGGAAAATCTGGAGATGAGACACTGGCCGGAGGAAGAAATGAACTTGCGAAAGAGAGACAGTTCCCCATTCAGATGGAGGCAGCTAAGACTGTCTTCAGGATGCCTCATTATTCCTATCAAGGTAGCATTTTTATTCAAACCATCTGTGGGCTTGTGAGGCCTGATTGGACTTGGCGTTTCAGCCTTGTGCTCCTGCATTACGCCTGACACAAATGTGAGGGGGTGTGGTGGGGGTGCTGGATTGGGGGGAGGGAGCTCCCTTCCTCTGAGCCCTGGGCCTCCCCTCTGCTCCCAACAACTGGAGCCCAAAGCAGCCCCTACTCCTTCCTTCTCTCTCTGGGCTCTACTAGCAGACAGTGTTGTCTGTAGGAGGCGGCCTTTCTGTGCCCAAAGTTTTGAGACCTGTCTCTGGTCCACTCTCTTTTTCACTATTTATTTTTAAATTTTATTGATGTGTTTCATTTTTACATTACAAATATTTCTGGATTACGCTACCCTGTAAGAGCTCTCTTGTAACAAAGTAAAACATTGAGGCAAAACTCACAATATAGTGACCCTCATCTGAAAGGCATGCATCATTCCATAACTAGCCCCCACCTAATTCCTCTATTTTAAGTATATTTTTCAATTAGTAGAAATCTATTTTTTCTTCTTCCCACTCCCAACCCCACTAAAATATAAATCCTTGTAACAAATAGCCATGATCAAGCACGACAAATTTCCTCACTGGCTAGGTTAATATATGTATACATTATATATTTTAACATATTTTGTATATT
>CM053585.1:68441082-68458891 GCA_028646515.1 Pseudochirops corinnae | reverse complement strand
ATTTAAACATATTTATGTATTTATTATATACACATAAAGTGTATATTACATACAGCATATTTTATGTATTTATTACACACATTATCTTGTACATTATAAATATGTATATACATATATATTTATTATACATATTTTAACATAGCCAATGAGGAAATTTGTTGTGCTTGACTATGGCTATTTGTTAAAAAGAATTAATTTTTTGGTGGGGCGGAAAGAGGGACACACACACACACATACTCATATATGTATGTGTATATGTGTATGTCTCTGCACACTAAATCTAGGGGGAGGTGGCTAGCAGGCTTCACCACTGATCTTCTGGAATCATTCATCTTTACTGTTCATTGTAACATCTTATAGCTTTCAAAGCTTGTTTTCACAGTGTTGTTATTATCATATTGGTTTTTCTCTTGGTTCTGCTCATTTTTATTCTTCAAACCAATTCTCAAAATTGTTCATTTTTATGATATTGATGTTAAAGTACACATTGTTCTTCTGGTCCTGTTCCCTTCCCTTTGCATCTGTTTCTGTGTCTTCCCATGTCTTTTTGAAATGATCCACTCATAATAGTACTCCATCCATTCATATACCACAATTTATTCAGTCATTCCTCAGTTGATGGGCATCCCTTTAGTTTCTTTCTATTTTTGCTACCACAAAAATTGCTGCTCTAAATATTTTTGAACACAAAGGACCATTTCCATTCACTTTTAAAAGTTTTTCTCAGTATGCCAGTGGAATTTCGAGCTAGTCAGTCTACCTCTCTAAGCCTCCCTTCCCTCTTGTACAAAAAGGATAATATCATAGGCTCCACTGCATATCACAGGTTTGTTACAAGAATCAGATAAGACCCTATCTGTGTAAGCACTTTGCAGAGTATAAAGAGAGCATGTGGAAAGGCTATTACTTTTGGTGTTCTTATTCTAAAGGTCTTTCCAGTGTAGGGAAAAAGGTCTGTTGTAAGAGTTATTGTCCACTGCCATCTCTAGAGTTCAGGGGCTGAACTTCTGCCCAGGGTAAGAACGAAGAGGGGTTAGTGTTAGTGTTTAAAATCAGAGGAGATGAAGGGAGAAGGGTTGATTTATGATTGGATTCCAGTGGAAACACAACTTCTCTTAGTGGCATGGAGCAAGAGCTTGAGAGATGCTGGTCCTGTGGTTGCCTTCCCTTCTGAAAAACACTTCCAGTGTTTTTCAGAACACTTCTCCCTCTCCTCTCCACCTAGCCAAGTATATGCATTCTTCCAGCCCATATTCAACTTCTCCCTCCTCCTTGAAGTCTGCCCTGGATACTACTGCCTAGCTAATTTTCCCCTTCTCTGAATTCCTGAGGCATTTTTTATTTGAACCACACAATTTGTCACTTAATTATCTGCTACATTATATTGTTACCTACTTAACTGTTTCATGGGCTTAGATATCCAGTTGGACTAAACTTCTTTAATCTAAAGAGGCTAGGAACCATTTTTTTTTCTTTTTGCCTCCCCAGCAGCTCCCTAACATCCATCTGGGTACAAAATCAAGCCTTTCTAAATGAATCCAATGCAAAGATTCTTCCTCTAGTAATATGAGGCTTGGATATTCAGGGAACAGATAGGTGATGAACACAGCTAAATAGATAATAAATAAAAAGGATAATAAAAGATAAAAAGATCCTTTCTTTTTAAATCTAGTTTTATTTCTAATTAAAATCTGCCTTCTCTTCCTCCCTCCAACTGAAAAAAAAAAGGTAGAATAAAATTCCTATAACAAATATACATAGGAAAATATAACAAATTCCCAGCCTATAACCATTCTTCTATTCATTCAGGACCTCAATTCCCCCTTTTCTACATCTTTCTAATTTATTGCTCTTCATCTGCTCCTTTTCTGCTGTCCACAGAGATGCATAGATCTCTCCCATCTTGAAAAGTCCCTGCACTAACACTAATTCTCCCATCAATCACCACTCATTTTGCCTACACCAACTACTTGTATGAATTTGCTATGTTCACTCCCTAGGATCATAGTTGCTGAGCTAGAAGAGAACTCGGAAGCCAGCTAGTTCAATCCCCTCTTTTTTGTTTTTTTTCCTTTTTGGAAGGTGGAAGGCCGGGCAGTTGGGGTTAAGTGACTTGCCCAAGGTCACACAACTAGTAAGTGTTAAGTGTCTGAGGGCAGATTTGAACTCAGGTCCTCCTGATTCCAGGGCCAATGCTCTATCCACTGTGCCACCTAGCCATCCCAATCCCCTCTTTTTTACATGAGGAAATTGTGGTTCAGGGAGAAAAAATACTTTTTCCAAGGTCATATGGGTAGTTAGAGATAAGATCTGAACTCGGGTCCACTAACTACAGAATGGATGCTCTTTCTACTTTGCCACACTGTCTCTAGTTCCTCCCCCTAATCCCAGTTCTTCAATACCTTGAAATTTCTTCTGTCCCCATTATTCTACTGAATCTGCTCTGCTTAACAATAACTTTTGCATTGTCAAATTTAATGGCTTCTCCTCAGAACTAATTGTCCTTGACCCTTTTGTAGCATGTGACAATGTTGATGACCTGTTTTTTTTCTAGAAACTTTCTCCTGTCCTGATTTCTATGATGCCACATTATTTTCCAAAGTTTAATCCTTGGTCCTCTGCTTTAGATTCTCTCACTTGGTGATCTCATTATGCTCTGAAGGTTATACCTTTTCTCAGATGACTCACAGATCTCTATCTCTGGGCCTGAGCTGTCCCCATTTCTAACTTACAGAGGAATACTGTGTAGATGGATATGTTTAAAACAAAATATAATTTGCTTTACAAACCAGTTCCCTTTTCTAACTATCTCATTTCTTTATCAATATTCTCCTGCTTGTTCAGGATAGACATCTTGGTGTTATCTTTGATTTTCCCCTCTCTTTTGGCTCGTCCATATGTCAGCGAATCCTGTTGTTCTTTCCTTCCAAATATCTCCGTCATTTATTTTCTTTCTGTTCCCATGGCTACTGGTCTAGTCAAAAGCAGAGGAATTAAAGCTGGAAGAGACCCCAGAGATCAGATAGTCCAATCCTCTCATTTGGCCAAGGACAAATGAGGCAGTGTTGCATGGTAGAGAGAGTACTGGACTTATGGAGATACAGGTTTAGATTCCACCTTTCACACTAGCTGTGTGACCATGGACAAATCACCTCAATTTACTGAGCCTCAGTTCCCTCATCTGTAAAGTGGGGATTATAATACTTTTTGCACTTCTGCTATGGCAGTGGTTCTCAACCTTCTTGATGCCGTGACCCTTTAATACTCATATGTGGGCATATCTGCATGTGGGCAGACCTGCCTGGAGACAGATAGAGGAGCAGTGTCTAGGTTCCTAAGACCATTGGAAATATGTTTTCCAATGGTCTTAGGTGGCCCCCAAAGGGGTCACGACCCACAGGTTGAGAACCCTTGTACTATGGGCTTGTTGTGGCTCAAATAGGACAATGTATTGTTGTAAAGCATTATAATAAATGTCAACTATTATTATTAATTGAGACTCAGTGAGACTTGGTCAAACCTTGGTCATATCTTTGACTTGGTCAAAGATGCCTAGGTTGTTAGTGGCAGTGTCCAGACTCAAACCTAGACCTTCTGACTTCAGAAAGTAGCAATAGGCAGTGATAGTACTACACAGTTCAACCCTTAATCATCCTCCATTTTGTGCATGTGAATCTTGTCTTCTCAAGTAGGCTGTAAGCTCCCTGAAGGCAGAGACTAGATCTATTCCTTACCCCACCCCCATCCCCCACCACCCCCATTCAAGCTTGGCATGGCACAGAGTTGGGCTCAGTACAAACTTTGATTGATCGGTGGATGAGACATGATATAGGGGAGGGAAGGGAGACTGAATTGAGATTGTTTTGGATAGACAGACTCTTGGGGCCCCAATCCCTTCAACCCCTTCCCTTCCCCCTTGATGTCTTCAGCTATAAGTAATAAAGCAGGAACAATAGGGGGTTTCTTTCTAATTAAAGGGAACAGTTAGTGTTTCCACTTCAAAGCTCGGAGAGAGGGGACTTTTGTTCCCCCTGCCCTGAGCCTGGGAGCCAGGGAGCCCTGGGCTGGGGAAGCAGAGCTCTAGGACCAGCCAAGCATTAAGTCCGTGAACCTGAGAGCCTCCTGTTTGCTGGGAGAGAAGCTCAAATTTAAAACAACAACGTAATTTGGTAACTTCGGCCCTGATAAAACAGTCAAGGGAATTTCTTCTCTTCCAGAGACTGAAGCCAGTGTTATTACAGGTGTGTGCTCACACACCCACACAAGACACCCACATCATAATACTGTATACTACATATTGTCATATGCTTACATACCACCTAGCTCACATATATCATGTACATACAATGCACTGGTATGTTACGCACGATATACCTATTACACACATGCCACATACACACAGACACATATGTACATATTTGTCATATGTGCACTTCGCACACAATTTATATCTCTGCATTTTATAGCACAGACAACAGACCATATATAGCCCTTTTGCTCCTTTACCGATAGCACACATGGACATACCATCTACCCTTCCCTCAAAATACATATCCCTTCTCTCCTCTCCTTCTCATTGCCCGGTAAAGCTCAGATTTCTGGGGACTCTGGGTCAAGTCCCCCTTATACCACTATCTCCATTTCCTCTATCTAGCAGGGAGTGTCCATCCTTTGTTCTGCCTTCAGGTGATTCAGCTAAGCTGCATAGGTCAGTTAGCCTCCCTATGTTCCCCAGTCACACAGGGCCCCTAACCAGAGCTATAGCTTGCCCCCTCAACATAGCCACCAGTGGACCTCATAATCCTGCCATTGACTAAGCCCCTGACGCTGGCCACAAGCCAATTTGCTGATCACGCCACTGATTTCACAAATAGAGACTTTGTTAGAGAGTGGATGCTTCTGCAGAGCCCATCTTCACTACTGGTGACAGCTCAGAATCCATGTCCCACCCATGGGTGTCATATTGGTATACAGATGATGGCTCCCTCTGGAAGGAACTCTCACAAAGGTATTCACAATGCACTGTGAAGTCTCACATTTGGTTACCAGATGGTCATAGAGTTAGAATTTGGAAGGGATCTTAGATAACATCTATTGAAGGAACATGGAGTTCTAGATCTGGGGCTGGGAAGGACCTTAGAGGTCACTTCATCTAGACCTCTCAATTTACAGATGGGAAAAAAGAGGCCCAAATGAGCAAAGTGACTCACCCAAGGTCACACCTGTAGGATACAGAGGTAGAATTTGAACCCAGGTTCTCTGACTCTTACTCCAACTCTAATTCCTACCACAACTACTACCACTACTACTACTACCATTACTACTACTACTACTACTACTACTACTACTACTACTACTACTACTACAACTACTACTATTGCTGCTGCTGCTGCTGCTGCTGCTACTGCTACCACTGCCACTACTATTACTACTACGGCTAAACTATATCTACTAAAGAATACCTTACTTAAATCCAATTCACTTGTAAATCACCCCATGATGTCATTGTTCCTCCTCAAAATGAAGAGCAACAATAACTATAATTGCTACTACTACCGCTGCTGCTACTACTACTACTACTGCTACTACTAGAGCTACTACTACTACTACCACTATTACTGCCACTGCTACTACTACCACTAGCTATTTGTACTAGTACTAATAGCTAATATATATAAATATAAATATATATATATATCTTTAAAATGTGCAAAGCACTTTTACAAATATTATCTCATTTTATCCTCATAGCAACCCTGGGACATAGGTGCCATTCTTACCCCTCCTTTATAGGTGAGGAAACAGGCAGATAGAGGGTAAGTGACTTGCCATGGACCACATAGCAAAGGAAGGGTCTGAGGTAGGATTTGAACTCAGGTTTTTCTGACTCCAGATCTAGCATTCTATCCACTGTGCCACCTAGCTGCCTCAATACTGGCATTCTTTCCACTGTGCTACAATGTCTCTTATATAGATGCTGTTCACCTCATTGCCCTGCCCCTTCCATCCTCCACAGTAAAGCAGGCTGCTCCAGTAGATGATACGATCCCTAACGAGTGACCACCCACTACCCTCCTTACCTTACTCTGTCTTTCCATTCTTCTTGGTACCTGATCCATAGTTTGGGCAGAGAATCTACAAAGATTGGAATTTGGATTAGGAATAGGGTGGCATAAGAAGGTGCTAAAGAGACTTGCTGCCTGATTTGAGGCTTATTTTGGTCCCACCCTTACCCTTCTGCCTTTATTTATTTTTTTAAAGAGGACTCAGGTCTTCCTGACTCCACGTCCAGTGTTATATTCACTGATATAGGCATTCCCTTCTTACTTGGTGGTCATGAATTAGTATTAACTCAGCTGGGCAGGGCAGCTTTGGACAGTGGAGTCAGCAGGGAAAGAACATTCCCCTCCCTAGTTTTCTGAGGTTTGGTTTGCCATCAGAGGATGGGGAAGCCTTATCTTGCATACAGTGTACTGGGGACTCAGAAAATACTTGATGCTGCTGCTGCTGAACACAGACACAGGCACAGGTACACACAGAACCCTCTCTCCTATACACTTTTTCTCTCTGTCCTGACTGTATGTAATGCCCTTGGCCCCCTCTGCCCCAATGTGCCAGTGCTACTTCCTTGCCTTTTCTGTTATTCCAAAGAAGAACCCCAAAGTGCTTGTCCCTGTAGTTTGTTCTCCCTACCCCTGAAGTCTCTGGCCTGGTACATTTTGACCAAGGCAGTTTCCTTAGCACGTGATCCCGGTTACACGGGTCATGGCAGCCCCACTGCACTCTGCCTAGTCCCCCTGATTATTTCTCCTTAATTGAGCGTAAAGAATGTGTGGAATGTGGAGCTGAGTCTGGGAGCAGGGACTGCATCAGCTCCCCCTGGGCATCAGGGATTCAGGATTCTGGTTTTGAGGGCCCACAGATAGGCTAGTGACTTCTCAAGTGTATGTGTCTGTAGCATTATATGAATGTCACATCCTAAAACAGAAGCTTCACTCTTGTCCTTCCTCTCATACAGTGGGTTTGGTTCTCTTGGGTCTTCTGTCTGGTTTCCTGATCATCTCTACCTCCGTGTTCTTCCCTCTTCCAAAATTTGGTTCAGGACCCACCTCATTCAGTGGACCTTCCCTGTTTAACCTCATTCAGCCTTGATCCACCCTCCCGTCCCATTCCTCCTTCTTGGGGAGACAGTCATAGGAATTAGCCCTTCAGGAAGGGCTGAGCTCTTTTCCTAAAAGAGGCACTATTTTAGGAGTTGAACAATGGAGGGTAGTAGCTAAGAGGATGGAAAGACAGCTTAGAAGAAGTCTTGAGAGGTGGTTCTGGATGGAGGCAGAGGCCAGGGATAATTAGTCTCTCTTCCCTTGGGATCTGTAAGAATTTAATGGCCTTGCTTGTCTACTTGGAACCCTGTCTTCCCTTGCCTGGTACCAGCGTGTGCATCCGATGGCATAATACTCCTAAGTATCTCTTCCCAGGATTGGATGATGCAGTATTTGCCTTGCTGAACAGATGTGCAGCAGTTGGAGCATGAACATATAGACTCAGTGGGGATGAGATGTGCGGAGTGACAGGGGGATGAAGTTACATGCTGTGTCCACAGGCTCTGTTCAGCCCAGGGAGGAGAACCTCTGGGCTTCCTGGCCCAGAGTGTAGCCCAGGCTTCTCCATGGGAGTGAAGGGCTGGGGACGAGAATAGAGACTTGGAAAAAGAGAATGAATAAAGAAAGCAGAGGGATTTTTCCCTTCCGGGAATGCAATATGCCTTAACTCAGCGATTCCTTTCTGAGGACCTGGCTGATCCCCAAAGATTTCTATACAAAGGTTTGGATGAAGATGAAATCTTTATCCCAGGTTTGCTGATTATAATATCCCTACCCCAGTACACACACAGACACACAGATACACAGACAGACACACACTACAGACACACACACACACACACATACACACACACACTCTACACACACACACACTGCACCCACCCACCCACCCACATACATCCACACACCCACACACACACAGTGGGAATATTTAGCCTAGCAAAGAGAAGAAGAGGTGTTTGGAGACTTGATAGTCACGTTCAAACCTGTCCTCAGTTCCTCTTCAGAGAACTCTGACAGGGGAGGCTAACAGCTGTTCTCTATATCTCTTGAGGCCTAAATAAGAGGAAATGGTTAAGGCTCCAATGGGAAGGATTTAGGTTATATTTAAGGAAGGCCCTCCTGACTCCTTGTCTTTAAAAACTTTTTCTGAACAGAGGCTGGGCGACAAAAAGACCAGCTTGGAGGCAGGGGGATGGATGAAATTGCCTTCCATGTTTCCCTCCAACCCTGGAGCCTCAGTCTGCTTTCTGTCTGCCTCCTCAGCCCACTGGTATGTGGGTCCCTGGGGAATTCTCTCTGAGCATGGCAAGGCTGAGAATGTGCCGATTATATTCTGCAACTTCTGGAAAGTTCCTGCTGTTAGTGATTTGCAAACTTTTCCCAAGTTGAAAATTCAAAACAAAGTTAAAAGTAAGTGGGACTTGCTATGGCACTTGGTGTTTTATCATTGAGGGTGTTTATGTGCAGGGTTCCCCTGAGCACAGCCACGAACCCATTCATCTTTACGGCATCCCTGAGTACCAGGTATTATCGGGGCTTAGGGTAGAGCCCGGGGTCCCGGCTGTGAATTACATTTTCATCTGTTTTCCTGAAGTAAGAGCATGGCCTCACAACCCCATCTCCATCTCCATGGTGCCCCCAGCGGAGGTGATCTCAGGTTGAAAACTGCTCAGGCCACCAACAAGGAAGAGTCTCACTGAATGCAGGCTCTTGATCCCCTGGGCTGAGGCTGGGACAATTTGCTGAAGGAGGGTGGATTCTAGGAAACCATTACCCAGAAACCCTCTATCCCCATCTGTGTCCACATTCCTAATCGCAACAGCAGCGCTGGGGCCCAACCACATCTGGGGGCCTGACGGCCACATCTGCATCCTCCCCCACCCAAAGCCAACTATTTCTGTTCCTACTTTTATCTGCATCTGTAGTGTGTGCATGTGTGTGTGTGTGTGGAGAATCTGTGGATGGCAGATTCCTAGCCACAGGGGAGACTGATTCTCTTGTAGTCCTTGGCTCTAGTTGTTACTCAACAATGTGGGGATTGGGTATGTGTGGTAGTTGGGGGTGGCAGAGAAGAGGGGCTGCCTCTACTCACTTGTGCTATGAGGACAATGACACTCAGAGTCCTGGGAAACTGAGGGGGAATCCAAAGCCTGAGACAGTCCCTGGGTCTTCTCTAAGTGGTCCTCTTTCCCTCACTCCATTTTTTCACCTCTCTGTGCTCTCCGCAGCTTGGGTTCCAGCTTCTGACCTGAAGACAGGATCCCTGCAAATTGTGCTGGGTATACCCTAAGGCTCCTCATATCTCACCTCCCACACACATTTTAGTCATTTGTGAGCTTGTAACTTGGAGTCTTAAATGGTTAATAAAAGGCTCAATTAGCTATTTGGGCTATGGTAGTGAGAGTGATGTTGTTGAACAGTTCTGTTGAGGTGCAGTTGAAGTAGTCTGGGAGAATCTTTCAGACTCATCCATGGTTTGACCAGCAGGTCCATTGGGTAGTACTAGGAACTGGGCCTGCAGGGTTAATGCAGGGCTCCTTGGAACCTGCTGGTCAGGTCATATCAGCTAGGAGAGGTCTTTGGAAATAGTTGTTCAGGTAGTGGCCTAAGGGCTGTTTCTAAAACTATGAAAGCTCAGGCCTACTTTTTTAATTCTGTCCTACCCGACCAGACCCTCTGAATTTAAAGGGTTCTTGCTGATCTCTGACCAGGCTTTCTCTGTCAATACATCATGGCAGGGATTTTTCTCCAGTTATTCCAGGAAACTCAGAGGAGATATGCAAGACTGGGACTTCCGGTCTTCTAAGTTCTGCTATTGTCCATTGAAAGATTAGACAGAAGTCCTCATCACAAGGCCCCTGTTGCAGGCTATGACCCAAAGTGGAATAGGAGGGGGAAGAGAGCAGCTAACTTGGATAGAATGTTTCAGGACAGTTATTCTATCTGATGTCCCTTCTTTGGGGGAGAGAAGTGATGCCAGGGGAGATTGTGGGGGTCAGCTATATGGCATGCCACACAGCTATGATGGCAGCTAAACTTAGGTGCAGTCCATTAACATGGGCTTGAGAAACTGTTCCAGGATGCTTTAGGACAAGGATTCTTAATCTATTTTGGTGTCAGAGACCTCTTCAACAGTCAAGTGAAACTTATGGATGCCTTCCCAGAATACTATTTTTAAGTAATTGGAGGAAAAGCTAAATTTCAGTTAGAGGCTAGTGAAAAAAAATATGCAATTTTTCCCCCATTCAAGATCATGGATCCCTTAATATCTATTGATGGACCCCTTAGGAGTTTAAGAACCCCTGCTTTAGGAGTAAGGAGCAAAGGAGGCCATAACTGTGTGTGCATGTCTCTGAATGCAACTATTGGCATGCAAGTTTTTGTAAGCCCTGCATGTTTTCAGCCTGCTGGGCAGTGAAGAATAAAACTCGCTGAAGGTTAACTGCTGTCTTTTTGCATGTTAGTAGATGGGCTTCTTCATGATATAAACCACTGCCAGACCTGGCTCTTCTCACAGCTTCTGGCTGCTCCAGGGCATTTGGATATTTCCCTGGGTAACTTGGAGGGTTGGGGTATGTGTGTGTGTGTATGTGTGTGGGGGTCCTGTCTGACCCATGTGCCTTTGGAGGACCATCTTCTGGTTGAAGGTTTTCAATTAATGTATTAATTTTCTTGCCATTCTCATGTTGCCAGACTATACTTGTCTTTGAATTCAAAAGATGTCTCTCAATCATTTCTCAAGGAATCTAGTATCTGACCTGGAACAGTAGTCATATTGATTTACATGGGCATCACCCTGTGGTCTAGAGGTCTTAGGGAGGGATAGGCCCATGGTGGTCTAGGGGAACTTGGAGTTAATAAGCCTTGGGTTTATCTTACTGGAATTAGCACATCCCATTCAAACTGTGACTGTCTTGTCACTCAGAACGGAGCTGTCCCACACAGTTCAGAGAAGCTTGAGCCCACTTCTGAGCTCTCACCAAAGATCTGCACAGAAATCCATATGGATCTCATCTGAAGGGGTTTGGTTTGGCTTCCCCAACAGCCATGACGTCCCAGTGCAGACAGAAAACATTGGAGCTCGAGCCCTAACCTCACCCTCAGTGATGCTGTTGATGGGAGCTGTCTGTCACTGCAGTAGAATCCCATCCTGGGCCTCAGCCCACTCTAGACCTTGACCTTTGAGGGTAGCCTGTGTTGAGCTGAATCATTTTGAATTTTGAGCTAACTGGGACACAGGCCTGCCCTGGTTTTATTTCCCTGTTTTCCTTTGAAGGGGATGAGGGAAATATTTAATTGGCTGAGTGATTCTGTAAATGGTTATCCTACCATTTAATCAGAAAGTTTCCTGATTGGCTGAGAGGGAGCCGGATTGTAGAGTGAGCCAGTGAACTCTATGGTGTCCATAGGAGCAGATCTTTAGAATTAGCTGGCAGGTTTTTAGGACAAAAAACTCCACTCTTATTTAGTCTTAGCCCTCTGAATGGACCCTCTGGCTGGGGGGTGGGGCCCTGAGCTCCAGGCCTTCTGTTTAAGAGAGGGGCTTAGCACAGTCTTCTCCCCATTTCCTAACAGCTACTCTGCTTTTGAACTTCTTTGGACTTTTCCATCATACTCCCAGAAAGAGTATCTCTAACCCCTTCCTCCTCCCTTCACTTTTTAGCTTCCTCTATTAGACTATAAGCTCATTGAGGGTAGGGACTCATAAACCAAAAACCTCAAACAAACTTGTATTTATATCCCCAGTACTACTATATACCTGGCACATAGTAGATGCTTAATAAATATTTGTTGACTGATTGTAGTGGGAACCAGGTGTTCTGGCCTAGGGGCAATCAGGTAGGCCATTTCTAGGTTAAGAGAAATGTGGCCAGATAGAATTGCTTAAGAAGCTTATAGGCCACCTAGTCTCAGATTAGGTAGTTTTTATATTCTAATCACTCTACCTTGCTGCATTATTTCTGAACATGTATGTTCTTTGACCTTGTGAAAAGCAAACAAAAACCCCAAACCCGACTGTAAAAAACTAATTCTTATGTTCTGGAGTAAATAGAGACCAAGCCAAGTTATGGTGGTAGCTATAAAGAAGAAGTAGGAGTAATCCGCATTTGAGCGTGATGGATCTCTGAACTCAAAGACCCAAGTAACCTCAAGGACTAGGAAGGACCAGAGGGCTCAAAAGCTCAATGTGGGATTTCATCCCTCTTAGAAGGCAAACTCCTGGAGGACAGGGACTGTTTTCTTTCTTTCTTTTTCTTTTCCCTTGTATCACCAGAGTTTAAGCACAGTGCCTAGCACATAAAAAGTAATTAATAAATGCTTGCTGATTGATTGATTATTTGACAATGAAGGTTTAAAAAAATAGTGAAAGGCAAAAGACCCTGCAAGGTCACCTAGATCAGATCTAAGCAAAGATGTTAGTGTCCACAGAAGCTGATGGATGCCATTCAGGGATACATGACACCAAGTTTGGAATCCTTCACCCCTCTCACCTCAAACCATTTCCTAAGCTCCACCATTCTCCTTGGTCTTTGCTTGCTGGAAGGAACTATGTGCTGAGGGTGTGATCCAAGAGGGTTATGGGGAAACATTTGTGCCCCCTGAAAGGTTTCCTACACTTTGTCTCCCTGGAGCTTGGGGCTAGTTAGGGCTAGATTTTGGATGTGGGCTAGGTTTTGGATTCAGACAAAGATGAGAAACAGGATTTTGGTTAAGGTGGAAGTTGAATTTAGGAGGCTAGGGGTGAGGGATTGGAATAAAAGTTTAGGTTAGGGTTAAAATAAGCAAACTGGCTATGATGTTAAGGAGATAAATCTAAGCCAGAACAGTCATGTCCCCAAATGACACAACTTTGGGGCCATCTAGCACTCTCCAAGGTTTCCAGCTCATCTTAACATGGTGCCTGCCATATAGTAGATGCTTGATAAATTATTTTTGATGTGACCCCGGAGAGAAGGAATTCTAAAGGATTGTGCTTGAAAATGTTTTGGGGGTGGATCCCTAGGGATTGATTCAGGGCTGTTCCTACTTCAGTCTTCCCAGTCCCTAATCCACTTGCCTTTCAGTCTTCTTGTCCTAGACACCTGGATCCCCCACCTAGGGATCCCAATTCCTAAATGCCAATATCTCCCAGCAGACCTCAAAAGCTGAATCCATCATGCCTATACCCAGACCTTCCCATCCCCCCTGCTTTTGGTTCACATCTCCTGGGGGTAAAGGGGGAGGCAGGATCTTCCATACCCAGCTCCATTCTTTTTCCTCAGCCTCTCTCTCCTTTCCCTCCCGGGGCTGGAAGAGGCCAAAGAAAACAGAGAGCTCTCCCCCAACCCCCCACTTGCTCTCACTCTCGCTCTCTCTCCTTCACTTCCTGCCTCGGGAAGACGTTTTTACTCCCTCCTCCGCCCTGGCCCCAGCCCTAGCCTTGGTGTCATATTTCCCTCTGGAGCCTCCAGTACATGATGGGGGGGTGATAGGGGAGGGGGTTGGAGGGGTAGAGGTAAGATGGGTGTGAAATGGGGGGCTCCCAGTCTTGTCCAAGTCCCTTACCTTTCTCTCCCCACCCCACCCCACTGCTTTCATCCTTAAGTATAAAACCCTCTGTAAGCACCCCCCCCACTAAAAATAGAAACAAAAATGAATCTTTGCCAGTCTGCTGGGGAAGGGAAGGTTTTCTCTGTGGGGAAAGTGGGATAATTTCAGTATGGACACACACACACATACACACAAACACACACAAACACACACTGGAGACGCCTTGGGGTTTACAAAACACACCCCTCCAGTAAATGAATCTTGACCCCCTACACTCCCAGATTGGACGTCCTGAGGCAACCAATGCCCTCTCCCTCTTTGTATTCCTGTTTGAATAGTTATTTCATAGACTTTATGGGTTAGTATCATGGGGACAGAGAGAAGACCCAGAATTCAGTTTTGCTCAACTCCTTCCATGAAGGATGCCATCCAATCACTGAGTCCAGCTCACATCTTCCTGGCCCAGATCTCTCCCCAGCTCCCCGAGAGGTCTGGATTGGATTCTATATCAATTTCCTCTGGTACTTGGCTCCTCTCCTTTCCACCTCCTACTTCCTAGACCTAGTTAGGTTTTCTTTGAGCTCCTCAGCCTCAGGTCCCTCCTCTAACTGGATTGAGCTATCTTGACTCTGAACTTTAGGGTTTCCTGGTCCCTGGATATTGGCTCATAAATATAGACCTGAGAGAATTTAGAGGCCAGCTCAACTCCCTTATCTTACAGGTGAAGAAACTGGGACCCAGAAAGGAAAAATGACTTGACCAAACTAATTAAAAGACAATACTTGCTTCTCTTTATTTTGCTAATTTTTGTTTTTCTTTATCCTGCATACCTTGGTTTCTCTTTTTATTTGCCACCTGGTTGGGTTTGGAACCTTTTACTATTTATTTGCTCCTCAGATACATATGATTGAGGAGGTGAACTCAGGGTTGTTCAGACTGCCTGGGTGCAAAGCAATAATTATTTAGGTGGGGTGATAAGGGATTTCCCTTAGGGCACCAAATGTAGAAGGTTGTGAAAGCACTTGGATTCCTTCTGCAAAAAAACCCAAAAACCCCAAAACTACAGAGGTTGATCCTGAGCTAGCAAGAGGAATTAGAATTGGAAGCTTCTCAATGACCTACTTTTCCTTCTGGGGCTCTATCTCAGGGTAAACTCTTCTCCAGCAGACTTGAGGCATCCTAGGAAATGGTGTACTGGCTTGAGGGCACATTTCACATGGCTTGTCCCATAAGTTTGTGCAGATCTAGGAATAAAAATTGCTTGTCAGGTTTCTGGCTGGGTTCTGGTCCTAGCTCTCAGAAGCTCATTGTGGTCAGTCATTTATCTTTTCTGTTTTGGAATTTTTGTTGGAAATCTCTCAGGAAGTTTGAGACTGCGAGATGATGATAAATTATTCTTTCTCTTAAAATATATGATATGATGTAGTAGACAGAATGCTGGACGTAGTTCAAGAAGATCTGGGTTGGAATCCTGCATCAGGTACTAGAGATGTGGTCTTGGGCAAGTCACTTTAAGCCTGAGTTTCCACATTTATAAAATAAGGGGGTTGAATTGGATGACCTCTAAGGCACTGATCAGCTCTAAATCTACGATCCAATAACCCTGTAATTTTCTCCCTCTTTATCTCCAGTTTCCTTGGCTGCCTTCAAGTCTCAGCTGAAGTCCTATCTTGTTCATGAAGTCTTTCCTAGTTCTCTTTAAGACCAGTGCCTCCCCTCTGGGGAGTATCCCAAACTATCTTTATCTTATTCATGCATAGTTGTTCTAATTCGTGAATAGTTGTTTGCATATTGTCTCCTCCATCAGACTGAACTCCTTGGGGGAAGTGACTTTTTTTTAGCCTATCCCCTCAGTACTTAGTACAGTGCTTGGCACGAGGCATCTAATAAATGCTTATTGACTTGATCCCATACACTCGAACTAAGGGCAGGGTTATTAGGGAACACACATGCTAGAAGAAACAAATCTATGCAGCTTCAAAAATCTTTTATTGAAATGCATTCATGAACAGATGTGTAATAAGTATTTATTGAGTGTCTAGTGTATATCAAGCATTGTGCTAGGTGTTTGTAATCAACCTGGAAAATAGAATGTGTTTAACTGGGGAATAGCTAAAGGAATCCCTCTTTATTATGCACTAACTGTTACTTTCCTCTTATGCTGTTGAAGGTTTTTCAAAGCTTATTTGCTTCCTGGTATCTGGTTTCCACTTTGATCCTAGTTCTTCCTCTCCTCTGGTCTACATCTCTGACTGCCCCCTCGGCCCTTTGACCCAGTGTTGGTGTTCATGACAACCATTACTGATGATCTGCTTGGCTTTGGTATCCTCACATCCGCTTCCAGTTACTTCTGTTGGCATCGACTGCTCTTCTGGATTCAGTTACAGCTATGATCCTATAATATTATTCTGGCAATCCAGCTCTCTTTTTTCTGGGTTCCTTGGTCATCTCTCAGTTATTGCAGACTCTGTCTGGCTTTGAGATCACTCCTAATATCTATTTACTTGAATATTTCTACAGTTGGCAGTATCACACACACACAGATGAAAGCCCAACAGTGATAAGAGAAAATGGCATTGATTTCTTCTGCTGTCTAAATTTTGAAAGCTTTTCACTGCATTCCAATGAGTATTCATAGAGTGATATATATATTAAAAATATATTCTTAAATTTTTATGGATCATTTTTATGCTTGGTGATTTCAGATAACAGTTTGGTTTGTAAAAAATGCTATGGTTCCAATACAGGTATTATTACCTCATTTTTCATATCTTTTTTTATGAGGTTCAGATAGAATAATCCCATGACAAGTTGCTTGCCTGCTGTCTTTCTTTTATAGTCAATGCTCTATGGACTATTGAACAGGTGAATAAAATAACTGCTTTTTACAATTGACCGACAGTATCAGGCTATGAGTCCATCTTTTGCTGGCTCGTTGAAAGCATCCTCAGTACAATGCTAGTAGACAGAGCAACAGATCTTACTTGTACTTCAATCTGTTTCTGAGTGATTTTGATTCCCCTAGCTAGGTCTATATACTTTAAAAGCTTTCCATTGTATGTAGCTTAGAGGTTATCGGTATTTGGTATGGTAACATCTATTAAAATATTGCTTATAAATTTTTATTTATTTTTATGAAAAATTTTATGTTTATTTTCAGTTTACAACATTCATTTCCACAAGATTTTGAGTTACAAATTTTCTCCCCACCTTTCCCCTACCTACCACCCCAAAACAGTGATCCCACTGAATATCCCCTCCCCCAATCTGCTGTCTCCTATATCCTCCCCCATCAACCCTTGGACTTTCTAGTAGAGCAAGATGGATCTCCATACCCCAGTGCCTGTATATCTTATTTTGCAGTTGCATGTAAAATAATAATAATAATAATAACAATATATAATAACAACAACAATAATAATATTATCAATAATATTATCAATAAAATTCTCAATAACAATAATAATAATAAATTTTAAAAAAACCATTTGATTTTAAAACTTTGAATTCCAGATTCTTTCCCTTCTTTCCTCGTCACCCAGCTTTACTGGGAAGATAAGCAATTAAATGTAGGTTGTACATGTGTAGTTATGCAAAACATTTCCGTAGTGGATATATTGTGAAAGACTGACTATATTTCCCTCCATCCTATCCCACCCCCTACTTGTTCTATTTTCTACTTTGACCCTGTCCCTTTTCAAAAGTGTGTGCTTCTAACTACCCTTCCTGAAATCTGCCCTCCCTTCTATCATCACTACTCTTATTCTCTTCCCTCTTCCTTTCCTGTAGGGTAAGATACCCAATTTAGTGTGTATGTTATTCCCTTCTTAAGCCAAATTCAATGAGAGTAAGGTTGACCCATTCCCTTTTGTCTTCCTGTTCTTCCCCTCCATTGTAACAGTTTTCTCTTGCCTCTTTTATATGAGATAATTTACCCTATTCTGTCTCTCTCTATCTCCTCTCATTATATTCCTCTCTCCCCTCTTAATTTTATTTTTTAAAAATCATCCCTTCCTATTCAATTGATCCTGTGCCCTCTATGTATACCTGTACACATATATACTCACGCTTACATATGTATTCATATGCACATATACCCTCCTATATAGACATATATATGTATACATACACACATACACACGCACACACACACACACACACACACACACACA
>CM053585.1:68419037-68440582 GCA_028646515.1 Pseudochirops corinnae | reverse complement strand
TCTCCTGCCCCCCCCATCCACTCTCCACCCTGTCCCTCTCCCTCTACAGAAATGTGAATATTCATCGGCCCTCCCCCCAACCCTGCCCTCCCCTCCATCAGCTCACCTCTCATCCCCCTTCCCCCAACTCTTCTATGTGGCAAGAGACTGCATTACTTTTACATTTGTATCCCCAGTGTCTGGTACCTAATATGAACTTTATTCATTCATTTGTTCGTTCATTCATTCATTCATTCATTCAGCACTCACATCAATGTCTGAATTACATCTACTCTTAATATCATTGCAGGCTAGTGGTAATTAGGGCTTCCAAACCTGGAAATGCTGAACATCTCTCTCCATTGTCACCTTCTCCTTGTCTCTTTTATGATCTTTGTTAAGCTCACGTCCCCAAAAACCTCCCACAACTCACAAATGATCTTCAGAGAGCTGCTTTTATCCTCAAACCTGAGAGTCTGGATTTGGGAATTGTGTGGATATAGCCCAATTGTTATTGTTGGAATATGTGAGGATATGAATATTGTAACAGTAGCTCACATTTATGTAGCCCTTTGTTTTAATCAGATTATGAAAAAGCCCTTTGTTAAAACAAAGGACTACATAAATATGAGCTGCTATTGTTAGAATTTTCTTTCTTGGAATAAAAGGCAAAGTAAACATCGATGGGTTAAATTTTAGCAGGAATGTTACTTGCTCCCATCATCAAAAAAGTCCTTCCTGTAGGGAGGGAAAGGGAGCTAGTCAATACAAGTGGAAAGGGAATCATTCTGTCTGCTCCCTATAACATGACCTCCCTGTGCCACTCTATTACCACCGGGCCAGGTGGAGGGGTCTGTGTGAATATTCTGTATATGTTCCTTTCTAACACCCACTTTGGTCTCTTGGGAACAGCATCTAAGAAAGAAAGTTAACTTCCTAGTTACCGTGGTATTTTATTCCAATTTGAATATATTAAAACTCAGCATTCCAGCTGTGCACATCCCTGGGGCCATTGAAATAAAAGGTTTTCAGATTTAACCATTAAAGTTTTAACTGGCTAATAAATCTAGGTATGTGTGTGTGGGGGGAGTTGTTACTAAACGTTTACTATATTGCTCTCGCCTTTAACTTCAGAGTGAATTCAAAGTGTGGGTTTCCATGAAAAAGACATTACGTTATGGTCAAAGCTGATGTCAGACCACAGTCAAAACATGGATCTGGTTCCTCCAGACCTAGCCATTCATTTTTCTCCCTGGCCTCTTTAAGAATGGAATTGGTCATTTCTATATTACAAACCTATACAGTTGCTGCAAAGCAGTTGATAACAGCCTCCCATTCCAATGGGTAGAACATGATTAAATCCAACTCAAAGTTTGCTCTTGGTCTGAACATCTTCAGGGTAATCTTCCCAGGACCAAATACAGGGGAAATATAACTATAGTTAAGAAAATTATAAGCTACTACTTTTTCAGTGTCTTCTGGGAGAGTCTGGTAATCAGCATAACTTTTGGTTTCTAGCTTCTTTTTTCTGTCATTTTTACTTCTAAGGAGAGAGAAAGCAACTCAGTGGTAAAATATAGCTTGTAATTTGCATGAAGGTAAAAATATAGAGCTTAACAACCATCTTTACTTAGGAGTTGGACAAAAGGGACAGAAGCCAAATAAATTGTGGCCATTTGAGGGGGAAAAAAAAGTTTGACAGACATGTTGAGTTATATCAGCCAGCAGGAGGTCATAGTTGCCATTCCAGATGTGCTATATTCTTGTATACTGACAGCTTTCAAGCTTGTCCCATTGGTTTAAAACAAAGTCCTGAAATAGAGTTTTGATCCAATTTAGGATCCCATTTACTTACAAGACTGACTGGCTGGTTAAGTCTGTTAGGGGATGTGAGGACTTGATTTCTGACAATCCATGCCCATGAATCTCATAGGTGGGAACCTACAGTCTTTTCTTGGAAACCTCCCTAAGAGAAATGTTTCACATCACAATGAAAGGCAAAATAAATTGGATGAAACAGCTGGCTTTTTTTTTAAAGGAGATTTTATTTTTAACTCAACAATGTTCAGTTAATGTCTTTGAGGACCTAACACTTTGCTCCCTGAAATATAGCTCAAACAAGTACAGTAAGGCACAGAGAAGACATTTTTAGTCAATTCAAACCAGAAAGAATGTTTCAGTTTGACTAAGAAAAAAAAAAAGACTTCTTGTTTTGGAGAAGCCTCTGTAGATTGGTACTGACCCATTCCCCTCTCCCTGGGGTCATCTAGGAGAGGACTATGGCTATTCTGAGCATTCCATATGTCAGTTCAGATCCCTGCCCCCTCCCTGAAATCCCGATAATCACAGACACTTTGTACAGAATCATTTCCTGGAATCCCTCAGGGTTGCCTTCTGTAAGCCTCTGGGGTTGAAGAGAGGCCCTCCCAGCTCAGGTCTGCATTAAGCCTTGCCACACAGGCTGCGCCTACAGGCGGCATTGGGAGAAGTCAGTTTGGAACCAGATTGGAAGGGAGGAGGCTGCCAGGACAGACCTTGTATGTTCCTACCATCTGGAGAAAACAAATCTAGAAACTTCAGAGCACTCTCTCAACTTTAGGATTTGGAAGGAGAATTTGGCACTTCCTCTCACTGGCTGAGACATACTGACATTCTATGCCTCTAAGGAGTTCATCAGCCACTGCAATAAAGCCCTCCCATATCAGCCCTTTTCCCAGTGATAGTTTCCACATCAACTCTGCTGCTTTTTTTTAATGCCTTATTTAACTCCTCCCTACCCCTACCAGGCAATGAGGTTAAGTGACTTGCCCAGGGTCACACAGCTAATAAGTGTCAAGTGTCTGAGGCTGGATTTGGATTTGGGTCTTCCTGACTCCAGGGCACGTGCTCTATCCATTGTGTCACCTAGCTGCCCCCCCCCCTTCCAACCTTCAGGCCTCCCTCCCTTTAACTTTTAAATCCCAGCCTTTCAAGCTCAGGACCAAGAGAGAAAGAGTGAACCAGAAACACAGGCTCTCTCTCTCTCTCTCTCTCTCTCTCTCTCTCTCTCCCTCCCTCTCTCTGTCTCTCTCTCTGTCTCTCTGTCTCTCTGTCTCTCTCTCTCTCTCTCTCTCTCTCTCCCTCCCTCTCTCTGTCTCTCTCTCTGTCTCTCTGTCTCTCTCTCTCTCTCTCTCTCTCTCTCTCTCTCGCTCTCGCTCTTGCTCTCGCTCTCGCTCTCTCACTCTCTAAGGTGGAGACAGAGAAACAAAGGCAGAGGTTGAAACAGAAAGGACAAAGGAGTTACATATATAAATAAGATGCTGCACTTAGGAAGCCTCACTCCTGAGCTTAAAGCTCTCTAGGAGGAAAAGGTTGTGCCTGGAATCAATCAATCATTAAACATTTATTAAGTACCTACTATATAGCAGGTACTCTGCTAAGCCCAAAGAATACAGAAAGGGGCAAAAGACAGTCCCTACCCTCAAAGAGCTTACAATCTAGTGAGGGAGATAACATAACTATATATATGTGTATATATATAAATATAATTAACAGAGAAAGAGTGTTTTGTTTGTGGAGTAGCTGGAAGACCAGTGGTCTGGGATAAATCTTTTTCATCAATTTTCCTCCTCTTCCATTGTTACTCTTACACTCCTCATCATGGTTATTTTATACCTTCTCTTTTCAAACCCTCAATCATTGTATTCTCTGGGAGGATGAGCTCATTTCCTTTTTTGTAGAGTATCACAGAATTTGAGATTTGCAAAGGACCTCAGTGGCCATCCAGTACAAGCCACAAACAAAAGGAATCCCCATGATAACATCCTCATCATTTGCTTAAAGACCTTCAAGAGGAACCCACTCCTTCCCTA
The DNA here is from genome assembly GCA_028646515.1 of Pseudochirops corinnae. NCBI lineage: Eukaryota > Metazoa > Chordata > Mammalia > Diprotodontia > Pseudocheiridae > Pseudochirops > Pseudochirops corinnae. Next base: position 68,436,752 of record CM053585.1, on the reverse strand, counting down.
GCCTATTCCACTCTCGAACAAGCATTATTATTAGGAAGTTTTTTGCTGACATCAAGCCTTAATTTGTAACTCAACACTCATTGCTGCTAGTTCAGCCTTCTGAGGCCAACAGAACAACTCTAATCCCTTTTCCACATGATACTTGCAGAGGGTGATCATGTTCCCACTGATTCTTCTTTTCTCCAAGCTAACCATGCTAAGTTACTTCAAATCATCCTTATATTTCAGCAATCAATCTTTGACTGAACTCCCTAATGTAGTTTCTTCTTTGCTTTCCCTACAATAATCTTCTGGTCTTTTCTTTGTAGTTCCAGCTTTAGAGAGAGGGTATCTCTCCTTGACAAGGACAACAAAAGCCAAGCATGCATGGCCAGCTGGGGCTTTTGATCCCATCCCCTCTCATCTCTTCCAGGGCTGTGGTCCCACAATGATCCTATGTCCCTATTTATCATCTTCAGTCTCTCATTTTCTCCTCTTGAAGGGTTTCTTTGTTGGGATTTATATTCAGGAATGAAATCTTCAAGATTAGAGGACCTGAAATCTCTGTTCCCAAATTTTCGATTTGCTTGTAATTATAGATTGAGAAAAAGCAAACAAACAACAAAATCCTTAGAAGTTGTTAGTCTGATACCTTTGTATTACAGATGAGGAAACCAAGGGCACATAGAAGGGACTTGCCCAAACTTACATGGGCAGTAAGAAGTTGAGGTCAGATTTGAACACAGATGCTCTGCATTTAGAGCCAAATATCTCAAATATCTTCTTCAGGATAGAAATGAACAACTTAGTGTATGTCTCAATTTGTCATATTGTTAAATTATAAGATAGCATTTGTCATTATAAGATAAAATTATCATTATTGTCATTATAAGTCATAATGGGCTTTATAAGATAGAATTTGTCATATTGTTAAATTAAAAGAGAGACTTCTAGGAGTTCATAGTATCATTATTCTGAGCTGGAAGGGACATCATAGGCTATCCAGTCTAACTCCCTCATTTTACAGATGAAGAAACTGAGGCCAAGAAAGGTTAATGACTGACCTCGGGTCACATAGGCAAGTTTTGAACCGAGGTCTTCTGATTTTAGAGTCATCATTCTTTACCCTACCTATACCACACCGTTTATATATTCATACTGTAAAGTAGATCCTCTTCTAGGAGTAGAAATTGTTATTTTTGTCGTTGTCATTCAGTTGTTTCACTTGTGTCTGACTCTTCGTGACCCCATTTTGGGGTTTTCTTAGCAAATATACCGGACTGGTTTGCCATTTCTTTCTTTAGCTCATTTGATAGATGAGGAAACTGAGGCAAACAAGGTTAAGTGACTTACTCAGGGTCTCATAGCTAGTAAGTATCTGAGGCCAGATTTGAACTCCAGTCTTCTTGACTCCAAGCCCAGGACTATTTGTCATATTGCTAAATTCAGAGATAGAGTTCTGAGTATGAAGAACTCTTGAAAGGCTGTTCATGAAAAGATAAGATGGGGAAGGGGATGTAGCTGATTCCCCAGTTAGGATCACTCACTAGGCTCTTCTCCATTCCAGAAATGAACTAGGATTTGAGGTTTACCTGAGACCAGAAATAGATACTTATTTGGAAGGGCTATTGGAGGAAATACAAAGAGAAAGGTTATGTTCTGAGAAATATCAAGAACTTCTCTGATGAAGAAATGATCCAGGAGCAATGGCAGTCATTAGTATTGTCAACTAGTCCTAGAATATACTTACAATAATAGATGAAAGCGCAAAGCTGCAACCAAATGTAGATTTTGCCTTAACAACTGGTTAAAGATTATGTATTTGCCAAGCCAACCTAGGCAAAGAATAGATCCAAGTAAAACCATGCCTTTCAAGGGACAGCAACTTTTGATGACTAGGGAATCAGTAAAAAGGCGTCTGTGAGGTCAGTTCAATATGGTCTAAAGGTACTGGGAAGGAACTTTGGGTCTAGATAGCATAAAGTCATCCTTAAGCAGGGTTTTTAAAACAAGATTGAGATAAAGAATTAGGATGGGGACAATGGTGCCCCCACTGAACAAATGCCAGTCAACCATTGTGGGCTAGATACTTGTTAACTCTATGACCATAAGTAAGTCCTTTTGCTGAGCCTTGTTTCCCTTATCTGTAAAGTGGAGATAACAGTGCCTAGACTGCCTGCTTCACAGGTTTGTGGAAAGGAGATAATATGCATAACGTACTTTTTGAATAACTCAGGTTTCCAGTACTATACCAACTCCTCTTGGATATATAATTGCTGTATTTGCTCCCACAGACATTTCTGTTCCTTGAATTCAAATCCACTCAGAATGCACAAATATCAGTAGCTGACTTCTAGCCTGGCCCATTCCCCTGATAATTAGAATTAGGAGAGCATCCCTTTTTACCTTGGCACCCAGCCAAGATGGGCCTCCCCACAGTATAGCATGGGACATTCTCTCTGAGAGCCAGGAAAATCTCAGGAAGGGTGAAGCCTTCTGACCTGGGAACATTTTTTTCAGAAGAGAGAACTAGACCTGAGCACATAGTCATCCATTATTTGAGTTGGGGTAATGAACTCCAACCTTTTAAAGGAAAGGATTCACAGAAGGCTGCTGCTGAAGTTAGCAGAGACTAGCCTTATCACTCTGCAGCCACAAGGTGAAATTCTGAGAGAAGGTAAAAGAAAAATAGTCCGAGATGTCCAAACACTTTCCTTCTTCTTTTCTTTAGTATTCATCTCTTAGCTGGAGAAAGAATCCAGGAAACTGATGAGTGTGTGTTTCCTTGGCTTGAGCCTATCTATGAATATGAAGACCACCATGTGGGGATATGGACATGTGATAGTCAAGAGGGAACCTGCTGATGATTAGATTACTCAAAAAAAGAGAAAAAAAGACAGACTTGTGATTTCTTTGATGGAGGCAATTCCCCATAAGGTTACTCTCTCTTCCAATACAGATTGGCTGCTGTTCTACCATTTATAGCCTTGGAGAGAATGCTGGGATACTGAGCAGTTAAGTGGCTTGCCCAGGACCACATCAACAAAATGGGGAAAAGGTAGGGTTCAAACCTAGGTCTTCGTGCCTCAGTCAGTCTGGATCTCGATCCATTATGCCTTGCTGCCTCTCCATTAAATAGATTAGATGAATGCCCAGACTAATTGCTGCTTGTGATATTGGGTCTACCACTCACTGTCTGACCTTGGGCAAGTCACAAATTCTCTGGACCTCTGCTACGTGGTACATTGGATAGAGCTTTGAGCCTGGAGTCAGGTAAGACCTGAATTTAAATCCGATCTCAGAAATTTACTAGCAGTGTGACCCTGGGTGAGTCACTTAACCCTGTTTGCCTCATTTTCCTCATCCGTAAAATGTGTCAGAGAAGGAAATGGCAAACCATTCCAGTCTCTTTGTCAAGAAAACCCCAAGTGGAGTCATGAAGAGTCAGACCTGACTGAAACAACAGGACAGCAACAATTCTTTACTCATCAGTAAAATGGAGGGGATGGAGTAAATGATCTCTAAAGCGCTCAGGATTTGTAATTTCTACAACAGCTATCACCTGTCATACAGAGGTTGCTCATCTCTACCCCCATCCCCCAAGTAAGTGACCATTCTCAAGGCCATCACTATGGATAGTTTTCCTCCATTGCCCCTCCCTGGAGAGTAAAGGCCAGTTGAACCAGAATTATTATTTGAATCAGAGAAGTAACCACAGACCCTCCATAAGGCCCTCAGAGCATCGCTGTGGCCACAGAATCTGCCTCCTTAGCCTGAGCAGGCAAAGACCATGGCACTGAGTGTGGCCGTGAGCTGGGGGCAATCTCCCAGAGTCTCTGCTGGCCCATGAACTTTATCTTCCCCTAAGGAGGTAACAACATGACTCTCCTTACCAAGAAAACACTTTTCCTGCTTTCCTTCTGGAAATGGTCATTTAAAAAGTCAAAATGGTCTTCATGGGGTTCAAGGGGTTTATTAGTTTTAAAAAACCATGTTCCAGGTTCAGAGAGAGAGAAAACAGCTGCCTTCTTTTCACATTACGTCAATCCACAGGCGCCTGTAATTTACATTTTTCAACTCAAATGTTAAGGAATAATGGAATGGCTGCTTGAAGAAATCAGATGAAATAAAAACTGGAAAAAATGTGTATTGTACATAAACCAGATCTGTGAGCCTGAGGTGAGACGCTCCAGATGACCCAGAGATTGATGAATGACGCCGAGCAGAGAGAGCACAGGTCAGTTCAATGTGACTCTTCACAGTCACTGGGACTCATGTGCTGGCATTTCATTTCCCATGCACGACTTCCCTGATGGTTTTCATTGGGAAATTTTAGAACCACTGAAGTTCTTGTCATAGGAGAAAAGTATCAGGGGGCTCAGGGGTTTCATTGATGGGGGATGGTGCAGTTATGAGATCATGGTGGGGGTGGGGGTGGAGAATAGATGGAAAAGGATTCTGAGAGATGTTCACCACAAACACTCATTAGGGCAACATTTCTGTTACTCTGCCCTCTGGACTCAGCCTTGACTTCCCCACAGCAACAGGGAGTACTTCTCTTTCCCTCTGGTTGAGTCTTTCTCAACAGTCTTTCTATGTGGACAGAGGTGGGGGTGAGTTGAGGAGCTTGTAGGGAGATGTGTTAACAGGCTTATTTCCTGACACCCTTCTAATAATAAGGCTTTATTAAAATGAAAACAAAATACCACTGCTTAGTAACAAATCAAATATGTATATAAATGAAACATCTCTATAGACTGTGTTTGTGTATAATATTTTTTCTGTGTCATAAAATCATAGAAACCCAGAGCTGGAAAGGACCCTAAGAGATCGCCAAGTGCAGCTCATTCATTTTACTGATGAGGAAATGGAAGCCCAGAGGATTTGCTCTAATTCATATAGTTAGTAATGCAAGGACCAGAATTTGAACCTGGATCTCTTGTTTCTTCATCCATTGCACTTTTCTTTGCACCACATTTCTTCCATAAATTATATTTCTTTTTATGCATTGTATGTTGTCTATATATAGTGTGCCTTTGTGTGACATGTCCTTACCCTGACTCTCTGTATACTGTCCCCATGTGCCATTTCCCTATGGAATAATAAACCTCCTTTAGAGAGAGCATAATAGAGAGACACTGTGGTGTAGTGGATAGAGGGCATGCCTTAGAATTAAGAAACCTTGGATTCAAGTACTATCTCTAGCACCTACTGGCTGTATGACTCTGGACAAGTCACTTAACCTCTCAGTGCCCTAGGCAACTCTCTAAGATCATAAACTGCAAAGAGATAGCATTGATAGAGGAAATTTACTCATTTGGCAGTTTATTTTGCTACTGAAATAACAGGTCCAGTTCCTGTCCCTTTTATTTTTTATAAAACATCCATGACATAGGTGATAGAGATATTTTCATTTTGTGGATGAGGAAAACAGAGGCTCGGAGAGCTTAGATGATCTGACCAAAGTCTTGCAGGTAATAGATGCTGAAGTGATGATTGGAACCCTGATCTCTCTATTCCCAGTATCCAAGTCCAGTGTTCTTTCTATTCTAAAATAGTGCCATGTCTCTGCAACTTGTATACCTAAACATTTCTCTGCGTTTGTACTCCCCATAATGCAGCAGAGAATATAGAATAATTTAGTCCTGTGCTGAGGACATTCTGTCCCTCATCCTGCTGGGGGACAAAGGGCTGAGGGACACACTCAGAAGAAAAGGTGATAATAATAATAGCTCATATTTCCGTAGAACTTTATGGTTCACAGGGGCCTTTCCTCCCAATGACCCTGTGGCATAGGGAGTACAAATGTTCTCGTTATGTAGATGGGGAGACTGGAGCTCAGAGAAGTCAGTGGCTTGCATGAGGCCACACAGCAGTAAATGGTGAAGGTGGAGCTTGAACGCTTCTCCTCTGACTCCAGAGTCATTTGTCTTTCAACTGACCACTCTCTGCTTCTCTGATTATCTCTACTTGATCCTCCTTATGTGCTGTTTGTCCATAGTTGTTTGCATATTGTTTTCCTTGTTAGACTATGATCTCTTTGGCAGGAGGGATTGTTGGTGTGTGTGTGTGTGTGTGTTCAGGGCTTAGCACAGTGCCTAGCAAACAGTAGTGTAATATTAATGGGATATAAGATCTTCCCTGCCCATTAATAAGCCTCATGCAGAGCCCATTAAGGGAAACTTGCTTAGGGGAGGCTTGCTTGTAGGAAGGCTTTCACACCTTTTGTTAATTTCTAATTAGGCACTGAGTCATGAGGGTTATGATACCCTCTGACTCTAAAAAGGGTGTACATATACTCTGAGGTTAGCATTTTGCTTTGGGGCTCACTCATTGTAAGAGTATTCCTTGTGATTTGGCCAGATGAGACTCTGAGTAGTCATTAAGGAGCTCCCCTGCTTTGAAAAACCCAAATGTTGGTACTTCTTTCTCTGGTAACTATGTATGTATTACCTTGGTCAGACAGTTGGATCTGTGCTAATTTCTCAGACAGTTAGAAGCCCTGTCTGTTGGTCTTTATTTCTCGGCTTGTATTTTCTGTATTTTCTCAATTTTTCTTTGTTTGGATTTTCTCTGAAGTTCAGGGTGCTGATTTTTCCCCTGAACTAATGAATGTAATTAAAAAGATTGTTGACTCCTTGAACAGTTATCTTTTCTAGTAAAAGCAGATTTAAGAACTTGCGCTGGCAGCCATCCTGGGTATGCCAGTGTGGTTTCCAGTACAAGTAGATAACTTAATAAATGCTTGCTGACTTGGCTTGGTGACTTGACTTTATCATACCCCCTTAGATAGAAGCCACAGCTATAGAAAGATGGAGAAGCAATTTCAGATCAGATCCCTCCAAGGGTCTGTGGATAAGAAGTCTTTATGTTCACTAACCTCTAACAGAAATTTGGCATTTCCTTCCATCATGAATGTAGGCAACAGATATTCCAAGAAGGAGTCCATAGGCCTCACCAGATTGTCACCAACATGATCTGCGATTAAAAAAAATATTAAGAACCCCTGGTTTGGAGGGACTTGTAGAATTTTCCTAATCCATTTGCCTAAGGATACTTACTAACTTCTGGTGCAGGGATGGCAACTCTGAGAACAGTTGGTCACTCTCAGGACCTGTCAGTTGCTTTGGAGCTGGTTAGGCACCGTGGAGGCTGGTCACCTGAAGGACCAGTTGTTGCCTGATCCCTAGACACTTGTCACTGCCTCCTGGTTAATGACCTTCTGGCTGGGACCTGTCTGGACTAATTTCTGCAATTAGGCAGGTTCATTTTCAGAGGCTGGAATGGGAACTTTTCTGAATTAGCTTTTATGGTTCAGAGCTTTTAATTTGAGATTTAAAAAACATCATTGCTGGCCCAAACCAAATAAACGGCAACTAATGAAATTCACAGAAGTTCTCTGAGAACACTTCTCACTGGTGCTCCTGGATGATTTATTGACAGCTGGTTGTAAAAACAATCTTATTAAAGGTCATAATGTTGGGTAAAAAAAAGGTCCTTTAATTTATAGCATAATTAGGCTTCCTCCAATAGGCACACTGCCAGAGCTGTCACTTACAGCTTTGAAATAAGCACTTGGTGTTTTTAATTATATCGAGGAGAAGGCGTTCAAAGTTCCAGTGGGGCCCTGTGACTTTCTCTTTATGGCCCTTTTATTGCTGTTAAAATAGTCAAAACAGGGGGTTGATTAGAGCCCACCGATGTCTCCTGATTACTGGAGAGCTTGTGAGGGGGAGGGACTGAGGGATGATGGGTCAGAACAGGAAAGATTAGAAGGAGGATGGTGGGAGGGAGGGATAGAACAATAAGATTGGCCTTTTACATGGAGGGAGGGACAGTGGGATAAGGCTTTGGGATGTAGCAAGCCCATCCCACACCTCCAAATATGTGTGGATTGAAGGATGTCTTTAACTGGGCTGGGGAGAATATACTAAGAGGATTTGGGGAATGCTAATGTTACAGGGAATAGGTCAAGCATGGAGCAGGAAATATGGACCAAATGAGGCCTTTTAAAATTGCTAATGTGGACCTAGGGGAGCTCAGGAGCCTAGCAGAAGAGGTAGGGGTGTGAAGGGTAGAGGAAGTCAGTCCTTCAAAGTAAAGGGGCCATTAGGTCCATTCTCTCTGTAAGTGGAGGAGGCAACAGGGCTATTATTCTGGTTTAAGTTATTTAATATCGCCTTTACACCCAAGTTCTCAGTCAGCACAGCCTATTTATTACTCTGGTGTTGAAACACATTTTTGTGATGCCCTGGGAAACTTCTCTAATGTACAGGCTTCCAACATCATTCCAAATTTTAAGATCTCTTAGGACTGGACTTTGTGCTTATCATAGGAGCAGAAAGCCAACCTGTGTTGCCACGGATGGACAACAAGCCTCCAGGGGGATGAAGCACCAGGGATATGTTTCCCCTTACATCTATCTACCTTGCTTGACATTTGTGTTAGGCTCTAGGGGTTGAGAACTATCTCCTCTGGTAGATATGGATGGACAGAGGACAGCTTTGAGTGTGTATTTCTGGCATAAAGAACTGGAAAACCATTGTGATGTCAAATGCTGTTCCCTAAGAACAGCATGAATATCCTTTGAAACTGAATAATTTTCGATCTTCCTAAATGACATGCTGTTCTAACTTTATTGTCTAACTTGCTCAACTAGTTAGAACTGTGTTATGCTTGTGTATATCTAAGTATGTGGGTTTTTTTAAACTGTTAATTTATTTTAAACTTTAAACATTAAAAAATCAATTAAGTTAAATTAATAATCACTTAAACCCTGATATTCCAGTGGTATACAGGAGGTTATTGAAATAATCACTTAAACTAGGAGAATAAAAGCTCGCATTTCTTCAGTGTTTCGGGATTTACATCATGCTTTCTTAATAGCAATCCTATCAGGTAAGTAGTACCAGAATTATCCCAGAACCAGGGAGGTTATGGTGTTGCTACACACTGCCCAGATCAGACCATATCTGAAAGTACTATGTTGTGTTCCTGACTCCATATTTTAAAGAGGATATTTACAAACTGCAGTAGAAGAAAATAATTTGTGTGGTGAAAGGTCTGAAAACCATGCTAAAGGAGGAAAGATCTCAGTATCCTCTTACTAAATTAGGGAGTTTAACCAGTTAATCTCTAAGTTTCTTTCAGCTTTGGCATTCTGATTCTAAGAAACTTGGAAGGAACTGGCAGTGGTTCTCCTGGAGAAGAGAAAATTTAAAGTGCTGTCTTCAAATGTTTGAGGGGTTATATAGAAACAGACTGGATTTATCCTGTGTTATTTCAGAGGACAGAACCATGATGAACAGGTTGAAGTTATAGTGAGCAGATTTTGGCTCAGTGTGAAGAACTTTCTAACAACTAAAGCTGTCTAAAAAGGAAATGGAACACAAGGTAATGAGTTCCTTTTAGTATTTAAGTGATGGCTGGATGATCCAGATATCAGGAATGTTGTGTAAGGGGGCCTTGCACTGGGTGATATGACTCCAATTCTAATATTCTTTGCATCTCTGAATTTCATACTGTTTCTTGGAGACTTAGGGTTTCTAACCAAGTGTGATTATTTTAAATGAGTTAATCCTTGTAGCCCTAGCTCCAGCTGTCCAGTGTACGAATGCTTGAAAGATTGCAGGAGAAAACTAACTTAGCTGGGATGATTCTGGAATCAAGAGAGTTCCCCAGTGATCTTATTCAGGGGTTTCTCAGGCTCTGTGCTATCTCCTACTTTGTTTATATAGAATGATTTAAGAAGCTCATGTGAAAAAGTGATTAATAACTAAGCCTGAAAAAAGCAGACTAAGATACAGTGCCATGAGGCCAGGGGCTGAGCCCTCATAGATTCCAGAAACTGGACGTTTATACATAGTATGGGTGTGGGTACTGACTGCTCAAGCATTAGGACTGAGGAAGGGGGTCAGCCAAAATGGTATCTAGATTGAGTGCATTAACCCTGAGAGACATATCCTTGGAGTTATCATTGTTTGGACATAGACTTGATTCTCCAAACCAAGTCTAGCTCTCAGTTCAGATCTGTATTTCTGAGGATTTCTCAGTGGCTGACTCAGTGGGAAAAACTGATTAAAGGAAGTTATGATTGTTACTGTCTCCAGGGAGGGGGGGTCTGAGATAGTGGAAGAGTGGCTGTCAGTGATGTGGGAATCTGCCTCTAAGAAAGAAGTGATGGTTATGGACAGAATGTGGAGATGTTCTCAAGGGTATCTATCTATCCATGTAGCTATATAATAATAATAAGAGCTAACATTTACATAATGCTTACTATGTGCCCTGCAGTAAGTTCTTTATAGTTATTATTTTACTTCATCTTCTCAACAATGCTGGGAGGTAGGTGCTATTATTGTTCCCATTTTATAGATGAGCAAATTGAGGCAAACAGAAGTTAGTGACTTGCCCAGAGTCACGCAACTAGTGTTTGGAGCCCGACTTGGTCTAAAGTCTTCCTGACTCCAGGCGCAACACCCCACGCACTATGTCCCCTACCTGCCTCTGGATACTGATATCTGTCTAGTTATAAATCTAGATATAGATAGATTTAATATATTTTCTGGGCAACTCCTGGATTTTTGCTTTTGTCACAAAGATTTGCTCTTTGAGAGGAAGTAATAATGATCACAATAATATTAACTAACATTTATATGACATTGACTATGAGCCAGTCACTGTCTTCAGTGCTTTCAAGTTATGACCTCATTTGGTCAAGTTCTGCCCGTAGCATCAGACAGCTCAGCTCCAAGTCCTATTTCTACCCCCTAATGCCAATTACTTACTCGTGCCTGACCTTGGGCATCACTTCTCTTCTCTGGTAGTCTGTTTTTTTCTATGTAAAATGAGATTTGGGACTAGAAGATTCCAAAGGTCCCTTTGAACGTTCCACAGCATTTGTATCTCCTTGGTAAAGATGGAAATGGAATCTGGATCCATAAATCTCAGCCATTTCAAATATGGTTTCTTTTAAAAGGTATCCAAATACTTGGGCAAATGAAAGGGAAAAGGAGTCTTTTATATAGTTGAAGCCACAGTAAAAAGGAAGAGTGCTAGATGAATCTCTCCTAAGAAACAAATGAGTAATAAATATGCTGGGATATCTTTTAAAATATTTGGAGACATATATACCTGTGACATGATGCCCTTGTCTCCTCTTTGCTTAGAAGCTGGTCAGTGTCTAAACCAAAGTTATTCATCATTTTCAAATTCCAGGTAATCACATTTCCTGATGAATCTTGGCAACCCAAAGTGGGGGTTCTTATGAACTCTGATCCCAGTTTGCTTCTCACTGAGGAAATAACTAACAGGTGCCTGATTTTCTCATCCATGAATCGGCAAGGTCTGGTTCTCTTAAACAACAAAAAAATTTTCCTGCATGAAATCCCTTAATAATGGTAATATTCTACTATCAGACTCAAAACTAAAGGACAATTGTTAAAGATATATTTCAAGCTATGAAAAGCAGACAGCTGTCTGCTCTGGCTCTTGGGTCATGTTTCATGGTTATTCTCTACTCAAAGAACCTTTCTTCCTATCTATTCCTTAGATTAGGGGATGAGTTGGAGATTAGTTTCAGGTTAGGGTTTGGACTAGAGTTGGGTCTGGCTGGGGTTTGATTCTATTTTGGCTGGGCATGGATTGAGGTTTGGATTGGCATTAGGGTTGTGTAATCTATCAGTTGACGCTTTACAAATCATAGAAAGGTAGAGCTAGCACTTATGTAGAAGAGTTGTCAGGTTGCTAATTTCTCCAACATACATAGGAAACTCTCAGCATCTTTCCAGCTTTCTCTGTCATCTATTATCTGACTCCTCTCAATTTTTCATCTCCTCATTTGTCACTCATCTTCCTGCTCTTCGTCTGTCAATATTGACTTCACCTTGTCAGTCCACTGGCTGTTTCCTTGGGTACTGCTATTTCCTTGACTTTGTTGGTTCTCTGTTCTACTATATCTAATGCATAAACTCACACAGAAAAGGACTCCATCTTCCTTTATCTCAGGTGCTTCCTATTGGTTAACCCCCTGAATCTGTTTTGTACCTGATAAGGGGTAGGGTTTGGATTAGATTTGGAGTTATTATTAGTTTAAGACTTTGGGTTAAGATTGGATTTAGGGTTGTTTGGTGTTGATAATTGGTTAAAGTTTAATACAAGGGTGAAAGATTTAGGTCAGGTTTTCTTTTGATAACCTCAAACTCTATCTGTGTCTTACAGGTCCAGTGCTTCATTTCCTGTTGAGGTAAGATGGTAATTGTGGAATGAGTACCAGCCCTTGAATCAGAAGCCTTGGATTACAATTCTTTTTCTTATACTTACTATCCATGTGAGCATGGGTAAGTAATTTAATCTCTCTGAGCCTTAATTCTGCAGAATGGGAATATTGGTAGACTACTCCATGGAGTTATGGGGAAAATCCTTAGTAAACCTTAAGTCACTGTACAAACGAGTTATTGTTGTTGGTCCAAAGGTTCATTCAGATTAGCAAATGTTGACCCTGATCCTGCTGCTCTTGTCACTCAGGATTTCTGTGGCATGAGACAAGGGATAAATAAAACTATTTCTCTGGTATTGTCTTGGGTCCCAGCACTTCAGCTGCCCCGTTCACCCAATGACCAGATTCCAGAGATAACTGAGTTAGCACTGGGTTGGGGATTTTTGTCTGTGTTTTTGTGCAATTGAGCTGGTGGGGTTGAATGAGGAGGTTGACTCCCCTGCTTGTTCATTTTCATTTCTGGGAAAGACATGGACGGGAAGGCAGTTCTGGACAAGGGAATGGCTGCTGGGGTTTATCTTTGTCACTGAACAATTGGATAGACTTGGGCAAAATTGTTTTGCTCACAGAATTGAGGCAGTGAGTGCAGCAATTTCCTGGGTCTTAGAGGAGTGTCTATGAGTATCTACAATTGGTTGCCTGATTCTAGCACCTAGCATGAGGCTAGTCAATATTCTATATGTTGTAATCATGTGAGTGATTATGGATCTTGATTAGGAGAGTCTACAATCTCTCTAGGGATCTATAGAAGCTTAGATTTCCCCTGGAAGATAATAAACTTGGGAATTCTGGAGAGGCAACAGTCTTTCCATCACTCCTGTACCACCTGAATTTCTTGTGGTCATTTTAGAGGGCCAAGTCTAAGATCTGCTGCTCCTTCATGTGACTCTGTTCCTTATTTTCTTCCAGTCCTAGTCCTCTCCAAGAGACTAATTCACCCATAACCCTCTAGAAGGCTAGATTATTGGACTCTCAAACTTGGGGTTGCTTTCCCAGGGGACTTACATCATTCAAATAACTAATAATAGTAGCATAGGGCAATGTCTAGATATTTCCTTCCATTTTAACTTGGGGGGAAAGGAAAGACATACCTACTGTGGGCCAGGTACTGTACTAAGCAAATGTGATCTAATCTGATGCTCATACCAACCTCTGCAGTAGGTGCTGTTATGAAAATACAATATAGTTCAGGATACTGAGGCAGATGGAGACTAAGTGACTTGCCTAGGGTCACCCAGCTAGTAAACATGTGAGGCAGGATTTGAACCTAGGTCTTTCTGATTCCGGATCCAGTGCTTTATCCACTATCTATCCAGATAGTCTATCACTTTCTCTTTTTTTTGTTTGTTTTTCTTCTTTTGTTTTTTTTTGGAGGGGGTGGGCAGGGCAATTGGGGTTAAGTGACTTGCACAAAGTCACACAGCTAACAAGTCTTAAGTGTCTGAGGCTGGATTTGAACTCAGGTCCCCCTGACTCCAGGGCTGGTGCTCTATTCACTGTGCCACCTAGCTGCCTCTATCACTGCCTCTTAATATCACTCTTGATAGGTATGGGAGCCCTGGGAATGGCAGCACCTCCCAGACCAATGGTCCTGCTTAGCCCTCACAGCTGTGCCTGGTGAGGCAACTCTTGTGGAGAAGGGACCAGACATTCCCACCAATTGTCAACCAATTGCCACACACAGAGCACACAGACAGACTAGTTGAATCACCTTGAGGGGGAGACTTCAGGAAACCACCCATCTCCCCTCATACCCAGGCATCATCTTGGGAAGCAAGCCCTGTGGAGATGCAGCCTGGCAGCTACTCCTTCCAGAACTGCAGCCATGGCTGCTGGCGACCCAGAAAAGAAAGCTCTTGCCATCAAAGTCCTTGGGACTAGCAAACATTTCAATAGTAGAAAGTGATATGATTTTATCAGTGGAAATGATGTTTAAAAAGAAGCATTACCATCTGCTTTGCTTCTATACTTTAAGGACCATGGGATCTCTCCATGTGACTTCCATATGTGTTATCTTCCCTATTAGAATGTGAGTTCCTTGAGAGTAGGGGCTGTCTTATTCTTTTATTCGTATCCCCAGGGTTTTGCCCCTCTTAATAAATGCTTTATTCTTTCCTTCCTTCATTCTTGGAGTACAGAGGTGAAAGAACCTGTACAACTTTGAGGTACCTATGTACTTGCCTCTCCCCCCAGGGGAGATGACTGTGTTACTCTTTAGGTTTTCCCCTCTGGAACCCAGGTTTATTCAATTCTGGTACAGCCTCTGGTCTGTGTTGAACTCTTGGAGGAAATACTTAAGATATGACTCTCTACTGAAGACTCCTTTTTATAGGTTCAGTGCAAAGCAGTGGCACAGATGGTAATAGCCTAAGGCAATCAAACTGTCTCCAATCTAGGAGATTTAATCACTCATCCTCAATGAGGTGTGAATGGGTCAACAAGTATCCAGACCCTGGAGAAGTGCTCCCATTGAGGTGTTAATGGACGTGTCTTCACCCTTGGAATCCACTGGGAGATGGAATCAAAATCCCAAATCTCCTTGGGAAATTTGCTCTACTTAACTGATGCTGTGAAAGTAGCCAACAAACCGTAAGTCTGGGTGTAGAAGCAAAGCAGATGATAATGCTTCTTTTATAACATCATTTCCACTGATAAAATCATATCATTTCATGCTATTGGGAAGTTTGACTTAAGGGAGAGTAGATGTAGATAATGCTTTGTCAAGATGGTAATATCTAGTTGAATGGACAACTCACAGCAGATATGTTGTTCATCAGTAGACACTGTAAATGGAAAATAGATTGGATTCAGAGATGAAAATTGGGCTAGACTGGAAAATTATACAGTTCTTATAAGGTTCTCAATGGCCGGTCTGGTTCATTCGTTCGTTCGTTCATTCATTCATTCATTCATTCATTCATTCAACATCAGCATTCCCCTTGTGGTAGGTAATAGGTAAATCATCCAACACCACTGAACACCGAAAAATATTCAAAGGATTGAAACTGAGAATTGCTGAGAAGGCAATGACGATGGTGAGAACAGAGGCAATGTACTCCAAATGACTCATGCTGGAAAAGTGACCTGAAGGATGCCATTAGGGAAATTTAGTACTAGGGAAAAAAAGATTGGCTGGTCATATAGGGGGAACATAGGCTTACATGGGAAGGAGGTCCCTGGTGGGTTGAGTGGCTCCCATGAGGTTGATTTCTAGAAGAGTCTCACAGGATAAGTGGGGATGAATGGGTTTTTATCTGCTTCATTGGAGGAAGGACCCTCGTTCATGAGATCACCCAATCACAGTGCTTATTTAGGATAATGTTATTTAGGATGACAATAGAGTGCTTTGCTTAGAAGAGATAGATAGATTCATAAAGTATTAAGTACTTACTGTGTGCTAGGCACTGTTTTCAGGGGGTTAGGGATACTAACACAAGGAAGCAAGACAATTCCTAGTATTGATAATGGGCAGCATAACACATGAAGAGAAGGGGGAAAAGGGGAGTGGAATGTTTTCTAAGTTTCTAGAATGTGGCCTAGAGGCCTGCTTGTGGAACTGTGCAACTTTTCTATGTACTCTCAGCTATCATCAGTCTCCTTTCATTCACGTATCTCCACAATCTATTTCTCCATTTCTGGACTACTGAGCATTGCTGGAGAAAGTCAGGTAGTGAAGTGGCCCAGCAGAGAGAGTGCCCTGCCTAGAGTCAGGAAGACCTGAGTTCAAATCCTGCTTCAGATGCTTACTATCTGTAAGACCCTGGGCAAGTCACTTGAACTTTGTTTGCCTCAGTTTCCCCATTTGTAAAGTGGGAATAATAATAGCACCTACATCCCAGGGTTGTTGTAAAGATCAAATGAGAGAATATTTGTAAAGTCCTTATCATGGTGCCTGGCACATAGTTAATACCACGTAAAATATTAGCTATTATTAGTAAATCATAAAATGGGCAGATTGAGTCCAGTGCAGGTTCATGCTCCCTAACCTTTTCTGGAGCCTGACTTAAGTGTGGTGTTGTGGAAAGGGGAAGGGAAGAGAATCAGCATTTATATGGTGCCTGCTTTGTGCCAGGGATTGTGCTATGTGCTTTACAAATATCTCATTTGATCCTCACTCAAGCCTGCAAGCTGGATGTTTTTCTGTTATCCCACTTTATAGTTGAGGAAAATGCCTGTCTTGTGGTGAGAGGACTGAGGCTCCAATTCAAGGTCTGTTACTTACTTTGTAACTTGGGCAAATCACCTCAGATATCTGGCCATGAATCTCCTCGTCTGTCAGATGAGGGATTTGCATGAGATGGTCTCTAGGTTTCCTCCAAGTTCTGGTTCTTATACTGCTCAAAAATGTCATCCTTTTCTCTACCTCTGGTTGACATCCCCAAAGGGTTTCCATTATTTGTTCCAAACCCTTCCCATGTGCAGCATTATCTCATTACCTCACTTTAATAAAAAATTCTTACCTCCTACTTTATTGATCAGATAAAGGTTCCCTCCCCTTCTCAATTTCCCTCTTCACCTAGAAATTTTTCTCTAACTATGCTTACCCTCATCTCATTTTCTCTTGTCTCAGAGTAAGAAATATCTATACACTTTCATAGGATCCCCTCACGTGCAGCTAGGTGGTTCAGTGGATAGAGTACTGGACCTGGAATCAAGAAGACCTGAGTTCAAATCTAGCCTCAGACGCTTACTAGCTGTGTGACCCTGGGTAAGTCAGTTAACCCTGTTTGCCTTCGTTTCCTCATCTGTAAAAAGAGCTGGAAAAGGAAATGGCAAACCACTCCCAATATTTCTGCCAAGAATTGAACAGAAATGGGGTAAAAAAGACTAGGTCACGACTGAAGCCACTAAACAGCAATAAGGTCTTCTCAGCCTGCTCTCTTGATCCCATCCTCCCCCTTGGCATCTAGGGCCTCACTCTGATAATTATCCTCTATTCTCTCTAATGCATCTTCAATTCCAAAAACATTCAGGTGCATGTTATAGGTCCTGGGGATACAGAGAAAAAATGAAATTCTTTCCTTTATGGAGTTTGCCATCTACTTGGAGATACAATACAAAGGAATATATATTTAATTTGGGGTTGAAAAGAGCCCTGGTAACTAGACAGTAACAGGAAAGTCTTCAAGGTCTTTTTCCATAGACATGCTTAAGTCTTTTCTATCTAACAAACAAACAAAACCTCCAACACTCTAAAGACACTTTTCTCTATTTCCTCCCTTTCACCTCAAAACTTCTTGAAAAAGATATTTGTACTTATTGCTTTGACTTCCTCATCACCCATTTTCTCTATAGGTTTTCATAATCTTCTGCCCTGTCTACAATACTGATTTGTTCTCTCAAAATTCACCAATGACTTCTTTTTTTTAAAAATTTATTTATTTATTTTTAAATTTTATTTTAGTTTACATCATTCATTTCCATGAGATTTTGAGTTACAGATTTTTTCCCCATCTTTCCCC
>CM053585.1:68402680-68418537 GCA_028646515.1 Pseudochirops corinnae | reverse complement strand
TTTCTTCCACTTCTCTTATTTGGTTTTGAAAATCCTTCTTCAGCTCATCTCTAGCTTTAAGGCAATCTTCATGTTTATTGGAAGCCCCTGGTGGGGGAGCTCTGGCTGCACTGTCCTCCTCCCTCTCTCTGCCTTGTTCTTTCTTTTCCCAAAAGAAGGAATCTAGGGTTTGGTTACTGTTCTTACTTTGCTTCTTATGCTTATTCTTATTCATGTTTGGTCAGTCCGTGGGTTTTTTTTTTTTAATCTCTGTGGGGCTCTGCTTCCAGAGGGGAAAGCTCTGTCCCAAATCGCTGGGGTCCTCCCAGCTGCCGTAACTCTCAGGAAGTTGCTGGGTCCCTCCCCCACTTCTGGCTCACTGAAGGAAAAAGGACCACAAGACCAAAGCCTAAGACCACGATCCGGATCCAGGCTGCTCAACGCGAGAGCACTCGGCCTCTGAATGACCACTTGGTCCCCTTGCAGTCTACAGGCCGAGGGTGCTGAAGCTGCAATGCAGAGGTGGGTGCAGAACCTCTGCCTTTCACTTCTCAGCCCTGGAGGCGTTTCGGCCAGACTGCTTTTCTCCCACTACCTCGCAAGCTCCACTGACCTAGTTCTTGACACTGCCACAGCTGCCGCCAATCCAGTTACCCGAAGCTCCAGCCAGGGCTCGGCTCCTCTCGTCCAGCTGCCTCCGGGGCTTAGCCAGGGCTTCAGGCCAGCCTGGTTTCGGTTTGCAGTGCTGATATGGTTCCTGGTAGCCAAGCTGACTTTAGTGGAAAGTATATTTGTGTGCATTTTGGAGTTCTAGGATTAGTTTAGAGTCATATTTTATGGTATTTTGGGGTACCTATATGAGAGCTGCGATATGTTGCTGCTCCTATGCCGCCATCTTGGCTCCCACCCAATGACTTCTTGATCAACAGATTCTGTGGCTTTTTCTCAGTTCTTATTCTTTTTGGACAGGGCCGCTAAAGTCAGGAAGACCTGAATTCAAATCTGGCCTCAAATCCACACTAGTTATATGACCCTGGGCAAGTCATTTAATCCTGTTTGCCTCAGTTTCCTCATATGTAAAATGATCTGGAGAAGAAGGAAATGGCAAAGCATTCCTGTATCTTTGCAAAGAAAACCCCAGAAGGGGTGTAATGGGATTTGAAGATCTTCCATGCCCCTTGTATTGGCAAGCTTAAAGGTGCTCAGCATTTAGTTTCAAGTTCATAATTGTGTCAAATATTAATACCCAGAACTTGTGAATCCCACAGTAGGATGAACTTGCTGAAGTAGCAGGAAGGGATGGGGCAGGGAGGAGCTAATACCATATACGAAGAGAAGCCCAGGGAAGAGATTTTGAGAATAGAATTTGTGGTGGCAGAACTTCTGAGAGCCAGCCAGAACTTTTGCTGAGAACTACTGGAATGAGAACTGCTTGGAGCTAGAACTGCTGGGAGCAAGCAGGGTGGAGTCTGAGCAGCTGCCGTGAGTAAGGAAAGCCTCTTTTTGCCTGAGGGAGTCTGTTTTGTTTTGAAGGCTTAGGAATGTGAATGTTCACTACATTAACTGTGTATATCAACTTCATGGCTACTGTAATGACTTTGACTTTCTGGTTTTGGGACTTGGCTTTCTGGTATTTGAATAAATGCCTTGGCTCTGTCCTTCATGTGGAGAGCCTGTTACATTTTGTGATTCACAACTACACCAGCATATTTATAGTCACTTTGGGCATTGTAAATATTGCATTGTTGTTACAGGGGGTCAAAAAGAGTTGGACAACACCAAAAAATGACTGAACAACAACAATTCTTCTTGTTATATCTATAGCATTTGACCTTGTTGTATTCTTTCCTTGGCTTCCAGCACATTTCACTGTGATGGTCTTTTTAAAACTCTAATTACCTTTTCACATTCCCTAATGCTTTGTCCTTAGCCATTTTTCTTTTTCTTTTTCTTTTTTTATGTAGCATGTGGGTATTGATCAGGGTACTTTAGATCAGTTGACACCCCACTCTTCACATTTGATGAAATCACAGAAGATAAAGGGTAGATAGCAGAAAGGAGGTATAAGTTTTTAAAAATATAAAGAAGGGTTTAATTCTGTTACCTTTTTCTAAAATATAAAGAAGTTTGATAAAAATTAATGTCATTAGAGTACAATGAGTTATTGGTGTGAGTTAACGTGATCACATCCATTTCCCAAATTTGTGTCTTTCTACTAGTGTATCCTAAGGGCTCTCCTACCCTTCCCACTTCTACTTTGCCTAGTGGTGAGAGAATGTGCCTCTGCTTTACCTAAGGGAGATAGGAATGTTTTATAACTACTAGATGCCACTCAGCAAATGCCTTTGCCTTATGTTGTTTGTGTTTGCTGACTGATTGAAAGTAAGTGAACTGGTGGAACCTCAGGAACCAAGTTTTAGGAGTTTGCATCTGCTGAATATCTTGAAACTGGGGAAATTGCCTTCCTAGTTAAGTAAGAGAACAACTGGTGGGTTAGGAGTCAGGAAGATCTGAGTTAAAATCTGACCTCAGATACTGATTGTGTGACCGTGGACAAGCCACTTAACCTCTGTTTGTCTCAATTTTCTCAACTGTAAAATGGGCTGCCTTGCAGGGCAGTTGGGAAGATCCAGTGAAATAATATGTGTAAAGTGCTTAGCATTGTGCCTGGTCCACACAGTTTACCACGTAAACTCTTATTCTCTTCCTTCCTGCAAGTACAGTTTGAGGTGGGCCCAGAAGGAGCATTATATTAATATTCTTTTCCTTACTAATTCCTCTCCTCCTGAGGCTTCAATTATCACCTCAAAGCAGATGACTCCAAAATCTGTATCTCTAGTCCTGACCTCCCTTCTGAAATCCAAATTTGCATTTAAAGCTGCCTGTTAGAGATCTCAGCCCAAATGTCCCTCTGGCACTTGGAGTTTGACATCTTTGAAGCTGAAATCATCATAATTTTTCTTTCAAACCTGCTTGTCCTCCTAACTAGTATTTCTGTTAAGGGTACCCCTCAAAACCAAGAAGTTATCTTTAGATCTTTTGATTTCTTCTATTTCTTTCACACTATACTTCTCCATCCGTCTCCAATCCTTCATTATTAATTCTACCTTCATGATTTCTTTAACATATCCTTTTCTCTCTATTTCACTGCTACAACCTTAGTTCTGGTTCTCATTATTTCTCTCATGGACTATTTTAGTAACTTGTTAATGAGTCTCTAGTCCCCAGCATTTCTCCTTTCCAATTCACCCTACACCCTTATGCCAAATTTATCTTTCTAGAGCACAGCTCTGATCATATCATCTCCCTGCTCAAAAACTTTCACTAACTTCCCATTGACTACTGCATTCAATCCTAAATTAATTGGCACTTAGCTTCTTGAACCCATTTTCCCAGATTCATGTCCCGCTCCTCCCCTACTCATGAATCTTATATTCCAACTAAGCTCGGCCATGTATCATTCCCTGAACACCCTGAATATACCCTGTATTCCCCATGTATCTACCTTTGCTCCTGCCACTCTTCACTGGAATGTTTTTCTCCTTCTTCCTCATTTCTACCTTTTGAAATCATCCCCATTCTTTAAAGACTCATCTCAAATGCCACCTGCCCCCTGAAGCCTTTTCTGATTCCCTTTATAGGTAGTGACCTTTTCTGAACTCATTACATTTTTCCTTTTTTAAAATTAAACTAGGGGCAGCTAGGTGGCACAGTGAATAGAGCACCGGCCCTGGAGTCAGGAGGACCTGACTTTAAATCTGGCCTCAGACACTTAACACTTACGAGCCCTGTGACCTTGGGCAAGTCACCTTACCCCAATTGCCCTGCCTTCCCCCTTCAAAAAGCAAAAAAAAAAAAAATTACTTTTAGTTTTTAACATTCACTTCCATAAGATTTTGAGTTCCAAATTTTCTCCCCATGTCTCCCCTCCCTCCACCTCAAGATGGCTTGCATTCTGATTATCCCTTTCCACAATCTACCCTCCCTTTTATTGTCCCCACCCTCTTATTCCCTTCCCTTCTATTTTCCTGTAGGGCAAAATAGATTTCTGTACCCCATTGCCTCTATATCTTATTTCCCAGTTGCATGTAAAAACAATTTTTAACATTCATTTTTAAAACTTTGATGAACTTGTTACATTTTGCCTTAAGTTAATGTACCCTATTAGAATGTAAGATCCTTGAGGTCAGGGACTTTGGCTTATTCATTTTTATGTTTCCCTTGGCACCAACCAGAGCCTCTTGTATGCAATAGGTGCTTGATAAGTGTTTAAATGAGTGAATCGTGTTCAGGTATCATCTTTCTCTTTCTCTTCCTGTTTCCTCATCTTCAACTGTTCTCAGAATCACCTTCCTTAGGCAGGATTGGAGTCAAATTCCTCCTCTACTTCCCCTGCCTTTGCATATGCTGGCTTCTTATATTCCTGTTTCTCTTAGTTTTCTACCTTATTGTCAGGAAATAGAGCCCCTTCCCCACATAGTTATGCCCAGATTCCATTCCTTAAAGGGACTTTGGAGAGGAGGGTTGTTTCCCTCTCGTGATGGCTTACTAGCTCACACACCATTTCTTCCCTAGTAGTGTGATCTATGGCTTGTCAGAGGTGTGGGCTCTCAACACTTACGGTGCATAAAGGGCTTTTGTTCTTTAGAATGAAAAGAACCTTAAGATAAATGTCAGTGAAAGGAGAATCCAGGGAAGTTTTAGGGACTCCAGGAGACTCCTCTTTGGGGATGGGTAAATTAGTGCTAGACCCTAGGGAAAGATGAAATTCAATTCAATTTGATATTTATTGTGTCCCCTGGGTAGAAGACACTGTTAGCTATGACCTCTAGGGAGGGATGATTAGGAGGGGAGTCAATCACTGCCAGTCTAGTCTGTGGGTGAAGGTAGGGAGGCCATTAGCTTGGGGGTGACATGACACTGTGGGGGAGCATGGTATACCTATGTGGGAAGATCTGTGGCCAGAGAAGTAGGAGTTAGGGAGCTGGTAAAAGGCAGGGCTTTGGGATTGCTAGTTTGGGACCTATGTCAAAGGGGATGGAGATTTTTCTGAGCATGGAGTGGGTTTGTGGAGGACACTATAATCCAGGCCAGTGACACTTCTTACTAGAACTAACTCTTGAAGAAACAGAGCTGATATCCAGCTTCAGTTATCTCTCTAAAACAAATTAAAATTCACTTATACTATCCCTTCTTCACTTCTATATTCTCTTTCAATTGTTTCATAGACCTCATTGTTATAAGAACCCCTTAATGTTATAATAACTCTCCACAGAAAGCCATTGCATACCTCTTGATCTTTCCTTTTTCACTTTTCCATCTCCCTTTGCACGTCTCACACCTGAATCTATAGAAGGACTAGTCTGTGCACACTAGAAACTCTGATGTCAAGGCCTATGACTATGGGAGGTCTACTTAGTTGACTATTGTTGGGCAAAAAGGCCAAATCCAAATAGGTGCTCCTTAGGCCATCCTGGGGAGTAGAGATTAGGTTAATCTCCAGGGAACTTTCTCTGAATTCTCTCTCTAATGTACCTCTGAGAAACAGGGTGCCTTTGAGGCAGGAGAGGGAGCATGTCCTCACTATCCCTCAGCCCTCACACTTTACCCTAAGCTCTGGGCAAAGGATAAGCTTGATGAAACCTTAGAGATCATAGATTTCTTTTAACAAATTGATTTTAGACTTAATTTCCAAATAGAGTGGGCATTTCTATATTCATACATAGAACAGAAAACTATTATGTACAACTTGCTTTTATTTTTAAGTATATAGTAAATTGAGCCTTTTCAAAAGGTTTCAAAGATGTTCTATTTGTTTGTACGTCTTTCTGCACTTCCTTCTGCCCCAAGGAGGATGAATGGAATCATAGGGGAGTTGATTGGCATGTCCTTTCCATTGGCAATGGTAGTAGTGATTTGATTATGGTTTCCAGAGCAGGTGGTAGAGTGAGAGACAGGCAGAAGCAAGGTGAATGACAAGAAGAAGGGTGAGAGTGGAAAGGACAAGGTGTTAACTAGATGGAGCTGGCCATGTGAGTTTGTGGCTTCATACTCACCAGTCACCAGAGGGATGGCCCCAAAGTTGAGTGGTGTGCTGGTAAATATTTAACAACCTGCTTTCTAGAAAGCAAGACACACTTTAACATTTATTCTGCAATATTAACATTTTTTCCATCATTTTCTTAAGTCTGGATAATCAACAAAACAATAAGGTCCTAATTGATAACATTTTCCAATTTCTGACATACTTACAATTTAACAACCAGGTCTCCCATAAGAACTGGTTCTAGCACACCCTTGCCCCAGGGTGGTGACTGGATACTCTGATGATTCAGAGGGTGTTTTGGTAGGGTGAACAGTAAGAAGATGACTGAGATCACATAGACAGCTCTGAGATTTGAACCCAGTCTTCTGATTCTGAATCTCCTCACACACTTTTAGCTCTCTGTTGGCTGTGTGTGTGTGTGTGTGTGTGTGTGTGTGTGTGTGTATGTGTGTGTAGAATGTGCTGTTTGGCCACTTATCAATAATATATAATAAAATTGATGCATTCACATCTTTTATCTTGGATCCAGCCCAGGCTCACCCGCTTTCGTGTATTATAATTACATCCATGTGACCCTCCTGGTGGGAGAAGGTTGGGGGTAGAGTATGGAAGATTGTGAGTCTGAAAATCTTTTCTAGACTAATAAACTGTTCCTTCACACACTTTTTGCTGGACTACTCTCTCCCTGAGGCTGACATCACCCTTACAGTTTCCAAAAATCTCCCAAATTACCCACAGTCTTCTCAGCTCCCGCTGTCGTCTAGAATTACCCACTCAAGATGCTGTCCTCCTTGTCAGTCCCACCCACCCCTGAGCACCAGTATCCAGGGAAAGACCTCTTTTACTTTCATCACTGATGTCACTGACAGGCCTCCGGCCCCTGGGGTTGGCTCTACCACTGCCTGTAAGCTGGAACATTGTCTGACTCAATCTGGCATGATCACCCAGGCCCCATGCCATTCATTCATTCACTCAGCAAACATGTAATCAGTGTTTACTGTCATCAGCGCACCGTACTAGATACGAGGAGCGTACAAAGTTTAGATTAGATGCAGCTCCCGCCAGTAAGGAGCTTATGTTTAAATAGGGAGACAAGAAACAAGCGCGGTAACTGCGATACATTTCACAGTAAACGCAGAACACTTTCACGGGACAGCCTCTGATGTGACTGAGCATGGCCAGTGGGTCTCTGCATAAGAGGCTCATAGCCAGGGTGAGCTAGGAGTGAAGGGGTTGTGCCTTAGCTTTTTTGCTAGCTGGCTAGTCATGGCTAGGAGGGCATCAGGGTATCATTGTGACTACCTGGGAGTGTGTGTGTGTGTGTGTGTGTGTGTGTGTGTGTGTATGTGTGTGTGTATATGTGTGTGTACGTATATGTGTGTGTGTGTGTGCATGCATATATGCACATGTACACATAGTGTAGTGATCAGCTCTAGGATGTGGGAAAATGGAGAGGTTTCCCAAATACCCACAATAGGCTTCCAATGCCACAATTATATTCACTAGCTAACTCCCAAACACCAGCGTATATGGGTGTGTGGAGGGAGAAATGAAGTATCTTCTGAAGAGGCCTTTGTTGGCATCAGAGTGAATTATTGGACCGAGTCCATGGCTCATGAGTAAGCTCCTTAAAGCCTTGATAGTAGAATTAGGCAGTGGTATCCCCATAGTCCAGGGGTTAGATATTAACTTCAGGGGCTGCCTATATTAGTCATCCCATAAAGATGAGGGTACTAAATTTCCTCCAGGGTTTCTGAGGTTAGGTGTGCTGACTCACACCTCTACAGAAATGGTGTCAGCAGGTAAGCCAAGGAACAGAATGCTGACCGTGGTGCTGATATGTTGGGGCCCTCAGGCGCTTTATAACATCTATACCTGATTACAGGAACCAGTCAGTATATCCTATTTGTGGTAATTGTCCATAATGGCATTCCCTGCTCTACCCCTTTCCCCTAGCTGTGATGAAATTTCAAAATATGTAGCTCTGAGTATATTAACTAATAACACATCACTTGAAGGACTCAATTCCTAAAAGAACTGTAGCCCCAAAGTATCTGGGGATTTGGTCCTTCATCCATGGTTTTGTCAGCTTCATGTGTCTTATCTTTGGACTAATGCAACTATCAATATCCTAGTACAAGTGTTTTGTGTCTTCTGTGTACTATGGAGGTCAAAGTCCTTTGTGGGGCTATTCTGCTTTGTGTATGTCATTTGGGCTTGAGGAAATTGGAATCTTGCCTTGGTGGATTGGATGGCCAGGATTACAAATTGGTTCAGTGGCAGGTCATTGCTTAGATTCCTGTTTGAAATTCACCATTCTGACACCAAGCCCTTGTTCATCATTGGAGAGAGAGGATGGAAGGAGGATCCAGAAGGCACCTTAGAGGACATTTAATTCCACCCCCTCACCTTACATTTGAGGAAACTAAGGCACAGAGAAATGAGTGACTCACCCAGGGTCACACTGATAGTAAGTGTTCAATGTATTGGATGACTCCATGTTTTCCTGGCTCTAAATTCAACACTATCCTTTAAGACAGATTGACTATAAATAACTGCTACACACAGAATTACCAAATTCTCCCACCCCCACCTGAAAGTTCTAATAAGAAACCCTTGGGATAAGAGTAGAACTGAAGAAATGGGGCCTATGAATCAAAGGAAAAATTGAGAACTTCTTTAATAGGTGTCTGGATCTCCCTAGGTCAGCTAGAAGTTATATTAATAGCACTCTCTATAGGGACCTTATAGCTAATCTTCCCCCGCTCTGTCCCACCAATCTAAATGGTGAAGCATTTCCGTATTACACCCTGGTGGCTCTGAACTCACCACAGGCCAGATGACCCAGACTTTAGCTAACTTGTTGGTGTAACTGAGGGGCACTTTTGGATGATGTAGTTTCTAATGCAGATTAAAGTGAAATTTTGGAAACCATGAGGGTGTTTACCATTGTCATTAGACAAAGTTTATAGTAAAACTAAATTTACACATGTTCACCAATATACATAACTGTTGCTATGCTATATGAAAGCAGAAAAGATTCCAATCCCTATTGCTTTTACACAACAAAATTTGTAAATAGTTTTTTTAAACTATGTCTCTCATCTGCTCAATTGGCTTGTCCTGCCCACTGAACCTTTGCCTAATCCTTTCCCTTCCCCCTACTCTTCAGTCTTGTTTTAAGATTACCAGATGCCAGGGATTCAGAACCCATTTTCACTATGTTTTTTTCTCATATCCCATGTGAGTCTCCTTAGCAGTCTCCCAGACAAAATGGTAAATAAGCTATTGTTTCTCATAAAGACTATGCACAGCCCATTGTCCCAGAGTTTCTAGAGCATCCAGTTCCCTTATACTCAGGACACCCAAATGTGGAGCAGGGAATAATTGAATATGCTACTTGAGGCCTCTTGCAGTGATGAGTAATAATAATAATAAAAAAGCTAACATTTACATAACATCAAAGAACTTTAGATGCATTATTTTATTGGATCTTACAACAACAACCGTCTGAGGAAGGGGAAACAACCTTTACTATTTCCATTTTATATTTAAGATTGAGACTTAGAGTGGTTGTGATTTGTCCATGGTCTCATAGCTATTAAGTGTTCCAGGTGAGATTTGAACCCGGATCTTCTTGACTTCACATTCAGCACTGTGCATCATGTTGTCAGTCCTTGGCCTCAGTGCAGTAGAGAGGCAGAGGTAGAGGGGCAAAGGCAGAGAAAACTCAGTATGTTATTGACATATCTGGGACCTTTGTCTTTTGACATGTATGACTATTAATATGTATGTGATGATTTAAACAGCGAAAAGATACTAATGAAAACTGTTGATTGATATTGATGCTGTTGGTTGTTTTTTACTAATAAAGAATAGTATTATGCCAATTTCCTGGGAGATAGGCAGAACACTGCTTCCAACTGAATAACCACTAAATCTAATAACCTGAGCAGATTTGAAGTGTAGTAATTAATTCATTTCTGATTAGTCACTAGTCTGGGTCAAAGAGCAAAGGGCAAGGGGCCATGCAAAGGGCATAGGAACAGTCTTCTCCCTGGATATCTGATTGGTTCTGGGCCTATTGAAGAGTCCCTGGAAGAGTTCAAGGCGTATGTGTGTGTGTGAGTATGTATGTGTATGTGCATGCGTGTGTGCGTGTGTGTGTATGTGAGAGTGTGTGTGTGTGTGTGTGAGAGAGAGAGACAGAGAGAGAGAGAGAGACAGAGAGAGAGAGAAAGGGGGGACAGGGAGAAGCAGGGAACAGCTGCTTTGGTTTAAATATTAATAACATGAAATGAAACATGTGCGGTGCCCGGCATGCCAGAGCCCAGCCAGTGCGTTTTGCATCTGATCTGAGAATGTCCCTCTGCATTGGGGTTTTGGAAAAATGTGGTCAGTGAATTTAATATACTTTTTGGCAAAAGGAAGACAACAGTTAACTTGTCTCTTGAGCTCCACTTATGTGGGCTCCCTGGAAAGCAGCAGAGGTAGTGAGCGCTGTTTCTGTAGCTCTGCCAGAAGGACTGGAGACTGATTTCTGTAGCTGCCTCTTTTCTCCTCTCAGCACAGGGTAGGAGTTGGGGGTGGGTACTCTCCTATTCTACATATAGAGATACCGAGGCACCGAAGGGTAAAAGGATCCAAGTTAAGAAATGTCATGAGTGACTTTGCTATCCTAGGTCATTGTCCTGTAAGACTATAGACCATACCTTCTGTCTCTCTCCACACTCTTTCCTCATGCCATCCCTCCCCCCTACCATGTTCCTCCCTCACTTCCCCACTCTACCAGGATAATGACTATGACCTGGATCCAAGCTGGCTTGACCATGACTACATTTGGTGGCCAGGAGATTTTGCTTTGCCTTCATGGGATTCAGTCCCTGGTGGACTCAGTGAGGATTAAAAGAAATTGATGCTTCTGATGGATCAACTACTTGGGTGAATCATTACTGTTTGCTCTTTATTGCATCCCTCTCTTCACTCATTCATATTTTAATTTTAAAAGCTTTGGTAAAATGTCATGGAAATAGTTCTCTCCTGATATAGTCTCTCCCTTGGTTGCCCTTCCCCCCCAACTCTCCAGTCCCCTTCTGCCCCACCTTACTTCTCTGAATTAATCTCTTTTAAAATTAATAAAGTCTTTGTGACATCACCGAGTCTGTGGCCGAGGGCAGAAGGAAATGCTGGAAGCCAATCTTTCCGAGCCGGAAAGTCAGAAATGTGAAGTTTGCCCAACAAAGGTACCCTGTGCAGGCAGGCTAATGTGGCGACTCTGGAAACAAAGCTGGCCAAGGTTTCCCCCAAATTTATCTCTGGTTTTGAACAGCCTGATAATGTGCTGAGTTAGGGGACTGAACAAATCATCTGTCAGGAAAAGCTAGGGAGCCTCTGGGGAGGCTAGGCATCTCTGGGGCCCCCCAGTCTGACTCCTGACTAGTTTTCCAGCAGTTACTGGCCAGAGATGGGAGTTTCTTAGGGCCCCAATGCCACCAGGCAATCGGGGAGGAAGAAGGGCAGGGTAGTCAGGGACAGGGCAGAAAGTAGTCAGGGTTTCAGACCAGAGCCAGCCAGAGAGTGGGTGCTGTGGTCACCTCAGGCTCTGGCACTCCAATCCATCACTCCCCACCCCTTCAACCCCAAGGCGGCAGCAGGGCTGGGGAGAGCAGAAAGTCCCTCCTTCTCTGGATCCAAGGCAGCAGCAGGCAGAGTGGCCACAGTGATCCCCTTCATGTGTCACCACTGGCTGTGAGCTCTGTGTTTGGTTTGGCAAAACAGCTATTTAAATAGCAGTGAAATGTGTCACTGGAAAAAAATTAGCTCATGTTTCCTTTACCATTTCTTCATGATTTCCATTAAAAGTGTAACCGCGGGTAATAAATTAGCAAGACCTGTAAAAGCCACCATAGGAAACCAGGGATACAGAATGTGTATGTAAACCTTACCTATGAAGTGAAAAGTAAGGGTTGTGTGTGTGTGTGTGTGTGTGTGAGTGTGAGCACATGTGCATGTGCACATATGTGTGGTGGTGGTGGTGGTGATAGGGGTAGAAGTACCTCATATTTTAGTCTTCTTTCTCTGAATCCTCCCTAAAATGTTGATGGGATGGCACCATTCCAGGGCTTCCTGTTGGCAGAGGCAGCAGCAGACAGGGTAGACTGGTGTCACTTTGTGCTGGGTATCCTATAGAGTTTGTTGACATCTCTGTCCACAACCAGAGTTATATCTATACACCACAGCCCAATTCTCCGTTCTAATTAGCTCTGAGGGAAGCAATGTCCTTCCCCACAACTCAGACTCTTTCCTTGGGAGATCTGGGAATCTGAGCCTTGGATAGGTTTTATTTCACAGATGGAAAGACTGAGGAACAGAGAAAAGATGATTCCAGTAAGTAGTACTAAAATGAGAGAAGATGGAACTGGGAGTGTAGTCCAATGTCGTTTCTACTTCATCTTCTCCACTTAACACAATGTCCATCCAGCTGTGTTGGGGATATTGTCTCCGAATCATAGGGCATAGGATTTAGAGGTAGAAGGGGGGGATATTAGATACCACTTAGGTCAGTCATCTCATTATATAGATGTGAAAATGGAGCATTGGAATAACTGGACTAAGGTTATACAAGTAGCAAGGAGTACAGTCAGGATGGGAGTAGGGAAGAAAAGGCATTGCAATCAGGTTCTGTGGTGGAGAGAGGCAAGTGAGGGAATCCAATTGAATTCAATGGACATTTATTAATCATCTGCTGTGTGTAGGACACTATGTTAGGTTGGGGATACAAAATCACAACAGTAACAACAATGGCAATCTCAAATAGTCCTTGGCCTCTGGGAGAGTTCAGTATTATACACCTGGGTGAAGAAGGGGATTTGATCAGGTATTGGTGAAGCATTGGTATTGAAAATCAATTGCTTTTTGAACTCGAATTGCTCTAGAGAACACCCTGTTTTCCCTTCAGGTCTCCCTTCATCCCCCTCCTCTTTTTTTCCTCAAAGACCACAAATTTATTCTCAAGTCTCCCTTCCCTAAGTATACCTTTATAGCCTTGTGACTATGTGAATTCCATTTTCCCCATTTATGTGAATTGTCCCTTGTGTCAGGAGGTAAAGATTAGGTTGTTCTGTGGAGTGGAGGTGGGGTGGGTGGGATGGTAAGGGAAGGATCTGATTTCACACATTATGTGGCAAGATTTGTGCTGGTCTGAGCCTGTTAGGAGGAGTTCGAAAGGACTGTGTAGATCTGCAGAAACCCAGAGAACATCAGTGCTATCCACTTTTCAGGAAGGCTGTGTAGGGCATCATGTCCCA
Source organism: Pseudochirops corinnae (assembly GCA_028646515.1). Taxonomy (NCBI): domain Eukaryota; kingdom Metazoa; phylum Chordata; class Mammalia; order Diprotodontia; family Pseudocheiridae; genus Pseudochirops; species Pseudochirops corinnae. Next base: position 68,405,205 of record CM053585.1, on the reverse strand, counting down.
GTTGATTGCTTAGAAAACAGTCTTTGATATGAAGAGCTTACTGTGAATGGGACTGGAAATGCTAGTCAGTTTTTAGATTCTCATTGATTTTCGTTAGGAAAACCCCTTTCCATCTCTTTCCATAATAGAAACAAGATCTCAGTTGGGAGGGACCCTGGAGGCTAACTGGTTCAACCCATACCTGAACACGCATCTCCTCTTGCTTGAAGGCCTCCACTAAGGAGGAGTCTGGAGGCTGCCCCTGCCACTTGGGATTAGCTCTAATTGTTAATTTTTCCCCCTTCCTTAACAGTACTTTACAGTAGTCCCCCTTCTACCCTCAGACTGTGGAGATAGTTAAGTCACCTCTCAGCTCTCTCACCTAAACTAAGGAACCTACCTGGTTTTTCCCTATAGACCTTCTTGGATTGCATAAAGCTGGGCTCTTCTTGGCACTGACTCTAGCCTTGTCTTGTACCCCTTTAATGAAGAACAAAATGATATAGCTCTGATAGGAGCTGCTGTATCCCAAGGCCACAGGGGCATCTGGGACAGTTTTAGGCTGTTTCCTGGAGTCTGTGGCTGTGGATAATAACTTTGAATATCTGCTGTCTAGGGCCATGAGACACACAAGGCCTTCTACAGCTGCTGCTGTCATTACTGTCTTCTAACTGTCTTTGCAATTTAAAAAATGCCTTCAAATGTATTTGTATATATATATATATATATATATATGTCTATACAAGCATATATATATATATATATATATTCACATATATAAATTTGATTTTCACAAGTAGCCAGGGCAATGTAGTTAGAAATATGTGTATTTCTATCTCTATTTTTATCTTTACCTCTGTATACATAACTCTCTCTCTTTCTCTGTCTCTCTCTCTCTCTCTCTATGAAGAGCTATATATATACTCTATGAAGAGTATATATATACAGATGTATATATATACATCTGTATATATATATATATACACATTTATATAACATATGTACATTATATATAATCTAGATGTCACGGTAGATAGAATGCTGGGTCTAGAGTCAGGAAGATTCATTTTCCTGAGTTCAGATCTGACCTCAGATACATAGTAGCTGTGTGACCCTAGGCAAGTCACTTAACCCTGGTTGCCTCAGTTTCCTCATCTATAAAATGGGCTAGAGAAGGAAATGGCAAACAACTCTAATATCTATGCTAAGAAAACCCCAAATGGGGTCATAAAAAGTTGTATGTGACTGAAAAATGACTAAACAACAACAACAATACATAACCTTATCCATTTGTACATGCACACATTCTCTCTTTCTCTCTCTTTCTCTCTCTCTCTGTCTGTTTGCAGGATAAATAAAATATCCATTATTGAGATGGAGAAGCTTAGGTCCAGAGAATTGAAATGATTTGCTCATTGTCACACAACCAAAATAGTAGCAGAGCTAGTACTTGAACTCTGGTCATTTGATGCCAAACCTTGCATTCTTTTCACCTGCATAGTAGTGAGAAGGCCATAGCAGATCACACAGAGCAGCCAGAAGAAATGGTCCCTGGTGAGATGGATAGAGAGATAGCTAGCAAGCTAGCTAGATAAGGTATTCATTAAGTCTAAGTATATGCCAGGCATTGTGCTAAGTTCTGGGAATAAAAATAAAAGCAAAAAAAAAAAATGCAGCCCCTACCCTCAAGGAGCTTTTATTCTAAAGGGAAAGACAAAATATAAAAGGAAGCTAGAATGATGGATGTCCATGTGGGGGCAAGTCAGAAGAGTCTGTAGAGTCAGAAGAGTCTGTAGAGTCTGAAGGGGAACTTGGAGAGATTGACCATGGATGGCCTGAGCACTTCCTGAAGTGCTGATCTAGGGCAGAAACTTAGTCACCAGAGCTGGCCACAGGGGTGGAGGCATCTCCAAGGTAAGAAAGCAATTGGCACAAAAATAGAAAGTCAGGAGTAGAATTGTTCTTCCTAGCCTGTGATCTGCCTCTCGGACCCCATTGCCTCAAGTGAAAAATGAGATGAAAATTCCTTCCCTGGCACCTCAGAGAGTTGTTGTGAAGGGTGAGTGAGATGATAGATGTTAAAGTATTCTGCAGACTGTAGAGTCATATATAAACAGGAGGCATTGTTATTAGTAGACATTTAATAGATGTATGTTGAATGAATGAAAACACATGGATGATTGAATATTTTCCTTTTCATCCAAATCTTTGGGAAATGTATAGTTATAGCTTCTGGGTCAACTAAATGCCGCAGCTGGACACTTCTGACCTTTGTAGACTTAGAACTAGGAAGGAGAGAGGAAAGACCAACCACTAGAAAGGTGGTTGTCCACATATTAACGTGTTGGTGGGAGACAGCAATGGAATGAAAGAAAGAATAACAGGAAGGAAAGTAAAGAAAGAGATTGAGAGTTAAGGAGAGATAAAACCTTGAAAATTGTAGTAATCATATTCCTTTTTTTTTTTAAATTTTTATTTGCTCATTTACTTTTTATTTACAAGATTCAGTTCCACAATCACTTGAGTTTCAGATTTTCTCCCCTCCC
>CM053585.1:68360414-68402180 GCA_028646515.1 Pseudochirops corinnae | reverse complement strand
CATATGTACGATGTGTCTGTGATTGTGTACAGGTTTTGCCTGGTTCTGCTCTTCTCACTTAGCATCAGTCCGTATAAGCCTCTCCAGGTAATTATGAAGTCTGTCTCCTTCCCATTTCTTATAGCACAATAGTGTTCCAAGTAATCATATTCCTAATGGACATAGTAGATTTGTTTACCAAGTTACCAAATTCCAGAAATATATTTTGAATTCCATAAGGAAGAAAAATGCTCCCTTTTTTATGCTTTGCCTACAGTGTGCCCAGACAGAATCCTCAAGGCAAGCTTCCACAGCATTCTAAATCTCAGCAGACCTTGGCCTGAGCTCCAGGCTAGGGAAAAAAAAACCCTCAGTCCCCAAGGTCCCAAGCTTAGAATGGCTAATTAACAATTGCCAGCAGATAGCATAAATCACAACTTTCTCATTCCTCCTGGGCCCAGTGCTGGAAAGTATCAGAACTGTGAAAATACTTGGAATGTTTCTCTTTATTAGTGATAAAATATTGGACGTCAGCAAATGGCGCTTCATGCCCTGCCTCCGACAGTTGGAGTGGTAATTGTGATGAATGGGGGTGTAGGGGCCAGGGCTGTAGGCATTTAAGAAGGCTCTGTGGATTGAAAATATTAAAACTGATTAAAGGTCAAATACTTATGAATTTATCAGCATTGTGTACATTCTCCCTTGACAAGGACTACCTGTTCAATGAGATAGGAAAAAAATTGCAATAGGGATCATGTTAAAATCCACTCCTCCCTGCCCACAACTAACTATGTGCTTAACTCACAAAAACAATTAAATAATATATCATGCTTGTGCAGCACTGTATAGTCTATTAAGTACTTTACATATATTATTTGACTAGATCCTCATAAAAATTCTATAATACAGAAATTGTAGGCAATAATTACCTTGTTTTTTTGAAAAAGAAATGGGCTTAAAGCTCCCATTGAAGGGCTAGTGAGGGTTGCACAGTTTAGTCAGTGGTTGAGTTGGAAATTGTACTCAAATTTCTTCATTCCAAGTCTAGTATCCTTTCTGTTGCCCAAAAGAGAAATGTTCCTTCCAGTCAGGAGAGTGCTAAGCTGAGCCTCCTTCTTCCTCCTACCAAGTGAAAGAATCCAACTCAGTCTTACCTGGAGACCGGTTTCCTTATTTTGCCTCAAATAGTTAAGAGGGTACTAAACTGAAGAAGTAGGATACAGTGGATTTGGAGTTGGAGAATCTGGTTTCAAATCTTAGCCACATCCCATCTGGGTGAAGTAGGGCAAGTCACTTAACTCTCTAGTTCAGTGATGTCCAACGCAAAATAGAAACATACCTGCAGGCCATGTTTTGACTTAGAAAACCACAAATTAACATTATCTATATTGTATTGTATTTTTACCTATTTTTTTTTTTTTTTAACAATTTCTCAGTTACATTTTAATCTGGTTGGGATACTTGTAGTCTTCTGGGAGTTGGACACCTCTAGGCTTCAGTTCCTTCTTTGTTAAATAAGGGTTTTTGGCCTTGATTATTATTAAGATCTCCTTCAGATCTTACTGATTCTCCCTGTCTTATCCCCTTCTGATTTGGCACCAAAGAGTCCTGGCCTGACTCCATATCAGCTATCTAACCTTGGGACACTTCATCTGTTGGAGAGTATAGATAATAACAGGATTACAGATCTAAAAGCTAGGATTACAGATTTAAAAGCTGGAAGGGGCCGGAGAGACCATCTAGTACTTCGTACTTAGCACAGTGCTTGACCCGTAGTAGGCACTTAATAATTCTTGGGACTGACTCCTTTACTTTTTAAGGAAAGTTTAAATGACTGGTCTGAGGTCACATAAGGAATAAGAAGTTGTAGAATTGAAAACCAAGGATTCTGACTCTGAATCCAGAGGCCTTTCTATTACTCTATGCTGGCTTGGATAACTGATCTCAGGGTTGTTGTGAGGAGAATGTTTTGTACCCAATGACTTGTTATAGACATGTGAACCCATTCTTCTTTTTTTTTTTTTTTTTGGAGGGAAGTACAGGGAAAACCGGGGAGTCTGATTTGGAAAGAGGGAAGAACAACAATTCTCTAATCCCCGTCCTACATCCCCTTCTCCCCAAAACCTTATGCAATGCAACATGGGAAAGTGAGCCAAATTACTAGCAGGGAATGAGTTTCTCTTTTAAATTCAGCTGAGGTTGACAACCCCATACCAGGCAGGAGTTGGACTGTTCCTCATGGATGTGTGCATGTGTATGAGGCAATTAACCCAGCTGAGTTCACATATATGTTTTAATGGTCATTATTTAAGTATTCACTAGAGCCAGGGTAGGGTCAGGCAGAATAACTTCTGTCTTCATAACTTCTCTTTTCACTATATGATCCTTAGGAAACCCCCCAGGCTAAGACTGAGGGTGAATATGATTCTTAGAGATTTGGTTTGTACATGGTGCTTTATGCTCTGTGCAGGCCAGAAAGCCTTGGTGATGCTCCAGTAGGGTATTCTCTTTGCAATGCATGCCCTTGTATGTTCAATGCTTTTCCTCCAAAATGGAGAATACCGTTCAGGTTTTCATAACTTCCCAGTAGAAACTGGAGCTGTCCAGAAACATTCTCCTTCTGACTTGATTGGAAATCCCTTTTTTGTTCTTGATTTCTTCACTTTCCTCTGTAACAGTTTTCAGATAGGACCTTTGTACAGGGCATGCAGGAGCCATCCCATGGATATTCCTTACCAATAGAGTCATTCAGAGTCTTGGGATCACAAAACCTTGGAGATGGAAGAGTGGGCCCTCAGAGGTCAAAGGTTCAACCCTGTACCTGAAGAAGAATGCCAGACAAGAAGTCACTCAGCTCTTGCTCAAAGACCTCTGCTGAGAGAGAACTCAATACCTCCCAACATAGCCTATTCTTGTCTTGGATAGCCCTAATGATTAGAAAGTTTCCCCTTACATCAAGCCTAAAGCTCTGTCTTTGTAAATATTGCACACATGTGTAGAATGTGTGTTTACCATTGGAGGACAAGTGGTGTCGATCACACTGGGTGCGGGCATTGGTCTGAGCCAGTATTCATGTCTGGTGAGTATAAGCAGGGCCTCTGCTCCCTCCTGGGGCATGCAGAGCTAGAGAGAGGGAGGGAGGCTGGGCTGGTTGTGTCTGGAGAGTGGCAGCCCTGATATTTATGACTATGATGGTCCTTCTCTAGTGGGCCTGCTTTGGAACATAAATAAACTTAATGGGCTTCAAGTTATTGTGACAACTGAGTTTAAACCCTGGTCTGTGGCTCAGGGCCACGAAACTCCCTCCCCAGAAACTCTGCTAGCTCAGCCTGATCTCCTGGGCAACACCTCATTCTTCAACATAATGGCACCATCGACTCAGTGGGACCATATACAGAGACCTGGGCTGGGTGCTTGGGGGATACAGAAGAAGGAGGAAGTAAGGTCTCTGCTGTTGGGAATCTGGCCTGATGGAGGAGGTATGGGTTGATTAGGGAGTTACAGGATGCTGTTTCCATCGGTCATACAATCTTTTATCCTACCAGTTACTCCCTGAAATTGCTGCTGTGACCCAGAGTTATGAACAGCCAAAGACTGTTAACCAGGTCCTGGGAGAAACAGGAAAAGGTCTACCCTGTTTGGGAGGTTAAGCTGTTATCCAGGGCACTGAAATTGTGTAAGACTAGTTAGAGAGACTTAGAACTGGATTTTTTTCTTTCTCTTTTCTTGGAAGGGACTTATTATGTTTGGTGGTGGATCCAGAATTCTTGGTGATCCCTTGTGGGGTGCGTTTTTGTGAATTTCTCTCAACGTGGGTATTGCCTAGAGCCTTGTACTGTTGGATTTCTGTTCACTTCCCTTCCTCCCAGCTAGGACCTCACCTCCATGAGTAGGAGGAGACAGAGACAAGGTACAGGACAAACCCTATTCCCTTAGCGGTCTCAGCAAGGGAAGATCTAAGGTTCATCCTTCTTGGTTATACCCTTGTAGCACCATTTAGGATAATTTTTTGTTTTTATTTCTGATGTATTCCCTCCTTGCCTATATAGACAGAGCAGTAAAGTTTGCTAATGATCAACCTGGATCATTCTGACCCTAAGGCAAGTTTAAATTTATTATTATTATTTTTACATGTATCCTTTGGCTTGGGCTACGTGGCCTCTGAGGTCTAGGATCGAGTGGGTTGATTTGATCATTTCCACTGAACATATTCATCATATTATTTTCAAATCTCTTTGTGCCCTGTCTCTGTAGACACAGACACAGCCCTATTGGGAGAGCTTCATTCATCCGGCTCACACATGGTACATGCAGAATTCTTTTTCTTTACTTTTCCCATTATTTCCATCCTTTTATGTTATTCCCATACTTCAGCGGTCTGGAGGGAAGTTGAATGTTTGCTGTTCTGGGATCATTTGAAGCCGGGCATGCAAAAAGTACTGAGGCACTTTCAAGTCTGCCTGTAGGAAATCTGTCTTGGCAACCAGACAACTAGAATTAGTTATTAAAGGCATGTCAAATGAATAAAGACACCTCTGTAAGGAAAACCACAAGAGCATTTACTTTTTCTAATATGAATAGAGAGCTAATAGCAAATCACCTTTAATTTTCCACTCTTCCTTCGCCTTTTGGCTCGTAGGTCAAATCCAATAAATAGAGATACAATTGAAAATCTTTTTAGCTATCATAGCACAGCCCATATGCCCACTGCAGATGTGCACTCAAGAGCAATGCCTGGAATTTAAAGGAGAGTTTTCAATCTGGCATGGCTCTTTTCTCCTGCCCTGGAAGTCAGAGTCAGAGCCTACTATGCCTTTCTGGAACGTAGGAAGCAGTGAGACAAATGTCTTGCCCAGGGAACTAAGCCACACTAAGGAAGAGATGAAATATATAAGTTAACTCCATTTGACTGTTGCCATTTACTGTGAAAACAAGAGGGAAGTAAAAACATCAAGAATGCCCCAATCGTGTCACACTGGTTTTATGTCCCTTCATTTCTTTTTTTTCTTTGAAAAATATTTATTTTTCATGACATCTGTTATCCCTCCCTCCTACTTTTTCTTTCATTCTCAGTGAGAAATTTTTTTTTTTAAAAAAGCAAAGCCCTCATAACAAGTCAGGTTATATTGTAAGGATCAAATGAGATGTTTACAAAAGTGCTTTGGAAACCATCAAGTGTGATATATATGTAAAGTATTATTATAGATACTAGAGCTGACCCAAAGATCACTCACTGCAGACCCATTAATTGATCCATCCACTTCATTATGACCAGTATTTATTGTCAATGTAGATTAATGGGGCACTGGGTTTGAAGGTCTGGTGTGTTGATGAGTTGATCCTGTGGGTTACTAAATACTATAGAAAAATGAATCCTTTCACTGAATATGGGGTTTGGATGCCTGGCTGAGAACCCTTCTGTGATGCAGTTACGTCCTATATCTTCCATGGTGAAATCTCAAAGCTAGGGCCAGGGGAAATGAATGCAATGCCACAAAGTTCCCTTCAAAGAAGCACTGGCCCCTGTGTGCCCAGCTCCAGCTACCCTGGAATCAAAGTTTGCAGTTTTACGTGAGCACTGGTTTTAGAGCTGGAAGACCTTGGTTTGAATCCTGGATCTGCCACTAACTCCATTCTCATCAAATCACTTGTATATATTTCGTATATACTTATGTGTGTATGTGTTGTTTGCCCCATAGAATGCAAGCCCTCTGGGAGCAAGAGCTATTTCATCTTTGTCATTGTATCCCCAGCATCCAGGATAGTGTCTGGTACATTTTCTTTTTTGAACCTGATGCATGGGTTCATTGCTGGAGAAAGCTCCCAGTGCCAAAACTCACTCTACTAACATAGATCTGCAAATGCCCTGCAGCTTATGGCCTTAGGAAGTTGCCTGGGGTCTAGTGGCTAAGGTCAAGTGACTTCCTTGCTTGGGGACCAAGAATAGCCAGTGTGAATCAGAAGTGGGACTTGAACCTGGATCTTCTTGACTCTGAGGCCAGCTCTCTACCCACTGTGGCTTCTTCTGGCTTGGCATATAGTGGCACTTAATAAATGCTTATTGATCAATTGATTGATAGCCATGACCAGAAAAGGTCAGCTGTAGGAGGTAGCCCTTGAGCTGAACCTTAATGGGAACTGAAGATTCCAAGAGGCAGAGATGAGAAGGCAGAGCATTTCAACCTGGGCAAAGGCATGAAGGTGGGAAATGGAATGTTGTATAGGAGGTACAGTAAGCAGACAAGTTTGGCTGGAACATATAGTGCATGAGGGAGGAGTAATGTGCAGTTAGTCTAGACAGGTTGGAGCCAGATTATGAAAAGCTTAAAGTGCCAAATAGAGGACTTTGTATTTTATCCTAGAAGCAAAAAAGAGGGGACCACTGAAGTTTGTTAAGCAGGAAGGTAATTTTGTCAGACTTTTACTTTAGGAATATCAGCTTGGCAGTTCTGCATAGGATCAGTTAGAGGGGGAAGAGGCTGAAGGTAGAGAATACTTAGTGGTTATTGCAATGGGTTGAGCAAGTCACTAAGCTTTCTTAAGCCTCAGTTTTCTCATCTGTAAAGGAGAGGATTGAACTAAGGTCCCATCTAGCTTCAGCTCTATAATCCAATGGTCTAGGAAAGAGATAATGGGGTCTTGAACTAAGGTGGAGGTTATGTGAGTTGAGAGAATGGGATGGATGGAAGAGACAAGGAGATAGAATTGATTAAGACTTGATAACTGAATGGCTATGGAGTATTGGGGAGAATGAAAAGTCAAGGAGACCTTGCAGGTCACCAACTTGGCTAACTGGAATGATAGTAATGCCCTCAACAGAAATAGGAAAGTAAGAAAGAGGGGTGGGCTTAGGAAAAAGCATAATGATCTATTTTGAACATGTAAAGTTTGTCATTTTCTGGAGTTGGACAAGATGGCACTCAAGGTGTCAGGTTCTATCATAGTATTCTACTGTATGATGAATCTTAAAACTGCTAACATATCTGAAATGCCTTTTCTAATTGATACCCATGATGCTGGCTTGATCAGTTTATTTGATCTGGGGCTTAGGCATTGCTTTGGGAGAAGTGGCATTTGCTTAGGCATGATATTTTAAATTCTAGCCATGGGCCCAAGAATGGGTTAAAGATCCAGGCCCTGTTAGGTGGACAGCCAAAAGCAATGGGAATTGGCTAAATTATCCAGAGAATTCAAGCAGAAAACCAAAACAAAACATTTTTGCTTCAGCTAGTTGGATATTTCAGATACAGTTAGCTTTTAATTAATCAAATAACCAACAGCATTGAGGTCTAAATTATTTGGATATTTTCTTCAATCTTACCCTTGGGTCAAGCTTTCAAGGGGCAAATGAAGCAAAGAAAGTGTGACTTTGTCAATGCAGTGCCCAATTCGAATAGGGAAATGGAATCCATCCTTCAGTGGTCCATTGCCAAATATTTGGATATTTGGTTTCATGTGGTAAAATAGTCTGTTGAGTGAAAACAGCATGGTGTAGTGGCAAAAACCCTGGTTTGGGGGTTGGAGTCAAATCCTACCTATTATATTTACTACCTGTACAATCTTGGGCAAATTACTTGCCTCTCTAGACTTCAATAACATGAAAGAGTTGGACTAGAAAGCTTTGGACATTCCTTCCAGCTCAAGATTTATGATGGATGGAATTCTTTACTTCATTGTTGGAGTGTTGTGAGTATATATCTTGAGATTGCCTTGGGGTGGTGGAGGTGGGGAGAAAGACAGTGACTACTGAAATGGAAAGTTGATGAGTGGATTGGAGAGACCTGTAAGAGGCAAGTCAGACACAGAATTGGAGAGATGAAAAGTGTCCAGTATTAGAGAAATCCTAGTCTCTCTGTATGCTGTATACTTGGATAATGTCTAAAGTATATTCAGTTTTAGGATGCCCCATTTAAAGAGACACATTAATAAGCTGAAGGGTTCCCAAAGAAGGGCAAACAGGATGTTAAAAGGCCTCAAGGTTACATCACAGGAAGATCACTTGAAACAATGGATGAATTTTTAGCCTAGAGGAGAAAATGTCACATACTCAAATGTTATGTTCTTCAAGAGTACCTGAAGGTTACTATCTTGAATAGCTAATGATGGTTAGAAGTTTTAAGGAGGATGTGTTGTCAAGCTTTCTACAAGGAAACACTAACAATTGAAGTCTTTAGGTAAAATGGTCGCTTATTATACACATTAGAGGTGTTCATTTTACATATGAGTTTGGCAAAACCAGGGCATCTTAACCTTTTCTGTGTCATGGACCCCTTAAGCAATCTGGCAAAGTCTATGGACTCAGAATAGTGTTTGTTGTCCACATTCATAATTAGAGGAAATGCTAAATTTCTGTTAGAAGTAAATGAAAATAAAGATATAATTTTTCCTAATTTCAGTTCACAAACCCCCTGAAGTCTATTCACAGCCCCCAGGAAAAAGAACCCTTGGACTAAATGGATCCTACGTTTCCTTCCAGATTCTGTGATTGTGTCGAGAGATATAAGAGGAATAGAGAAAGGGAAGAAAGAGGAGAATTGAGGGGAGGAGGGGCAAGGAAAGGAAGGAGATTGAGAGAGATGAAAGGAGAGATGGGAGAGTGTGAAGAGAGTGAAAGATGGAGAAAGATGGAGATGGAGAGATGAAATAAGAGAGGAGAGTGAGAGACATGAGAGAGAGAGAGAGAGAGAGAGAGAGAGAGAGAGAGAGAGAGAGAGAGACTCAGGACCCAATCCAACAATGATTCTCCTCTGATTCATACTTGGGACATGCTTATAATGCTTTCCACCACTTTCTTTCCCCACATTTCCTTTTTGCTGTCTTGCTCAAACTCTTCAGGTTGAGTTAGTTTATGAGTCTTCTTTCTTCTTCCCAGTCTCCTCCCTTTTTGACCTTTGCCCTCATTCCCAGTTGAGGACTGACCTAAGGGGTGTTTGTAGTCAACTGGATTTCATAGCCTCATTGCTGGTCCCCTACTGAGAGCAGGATCTTCCCAAGAGGTTCTGTGTTCAAGGGTCACTATGTTCTTCCTTGGCCACAGGCCCGTGTATGCAGGCTACTGAAGCCTGTGAGAGCCTGGGAGCCAGTTGGGGAGTGGGTGTGGGTGGGTGGGGAGAGTGAATTCTTGAACCCAAGACACATGGATAAAAGGCGTATCCTGGCTTGGCCCAGCTCTGTATAGGACTGCTTCCTCTTGGCAGATCAGCTTAAACCTCTGATGATGATGATTGCAGTCCCACCGCCCTCCATCTGCTTCATTTCCTGTGCACCCTCTGGTCGGCAGCAGAACCACAGCTGCAGGCTTTTCTCCCCCACCCAGACTTTGGGCCGCGGCAGGAGCCATCCAGATGTGGCAGCATGCATCACTTTGAACCACCAGAGAGTAACCCTGTGGAGAGGCAGCCCTCTCTGCCATGCCATCAGGAGCCTTGCTGCTCCTCTGTGGGCCCTGCACAGAAGGCACCTTCCCTTCTCTTGGGTACCTGGGGAGACAGCAGGAGCAGTGGGTGTCCCCTCTGCCAGGCACAGTCACTTCCCTGGAGGCTGGAGCTTCCACAGATCCTCAGCTTAAACTCGGAGCAAAGAGCCAAACCAGTATAAGTCTGTACATTGAAGGCCTCAATTTCAGATTAGATTCACAAATTTAATTTCCTATCCCTTAATTTAATTCTGCATTTTAGTTTTGTTTTTATTATTTACACGGGTTCTCTTTAATGAATCCAAATTGCTGCCCTCTAGCAGTATTTTGTCTTAGGTTAACTTCTTGAAAACCGATCGGCATTGGAGTTTATTCCGCACTGGGTTCAGTTATTTTCTGAAACGAAGCACAATTAAATTAGAATAATGAACATGCTCTTTAGAGGATTAATTCATAATAAGCAAGCCATGTGCTACAGCTCACAGAAGAAAGGGCACGCGGATCGAAAGCTGTTTTTTTTACGTAAATATGAAAAGTACATTCTGCAGAGCAGAACAAATCAGCTAATGACATCCAGAGCGCTGGCCAGGCCCAGAGCGGCATGAAGCTGGCATCTCCCTTCTTGCTAATGCACATTATGTATACACTATGTTGCCTACCTTGGGGAAGGGAAGGCTGGGAGCCACTGAGGCCAGAAGGCTCCTCTTCTCAGAATCCAAGAGTTAAGCAAAGAGGACTTCCCAAAACCAGCACCTCAAAGCTTCTCAAGCAGTCTCCCAGATAGTTCCCTCAGGGTTTCTCAAACCTTGAAACCTAGACTGCAACCTCCTCCCCTGCCCTTCTCCTCCCTCCCTTAGGAACTCACAGCCCAGGATGGGGCCCATCTGCTGTAGCACTCCCACCCCCTTCTGTGTTGTACCTCCCCCTCTCTCCTGGGATACCAGGATGGGAGGAAGGAGAGGCCCATCCTTCCATCCTGGTTTCCCAGCAACATCAGGGGGAAAAATAAGTCTTTTTTGCAGGAATCCTTAGCCTGTTTTAGGAGGCTACTCTAGTTGATTGTAGGATTTGTTTATAGAAGGTTCCAAAGGAGAACTACCTGGTCTAGCTTTAGATATTTGGTGAAGAATAAGTATCTCTTTCACACCTCTCTCTCCCTATCCCCCATCCTAACTACTAATTTACAGAGAAATTATAAAGATTCTGCTCTGGAGATTCCAGATTGAAGCAGGCAGACACCAAGAGTTGAATGAAACAAAGTAAAGATTAGACAAACATATGAATGGTAAATGAATGCTGAAGGAATGAATAATTGGATGATGAAATGCTGAATGAAAAAATGCTAAATACTGAAGGAATGAAAGTTGTATGAATGAATTAAGCTTTGAATGAATAAATGATAATTAATTAAGACTGAAAAGACTGAAATTGGAATGAATGCTTAATGATTGAATGATAAAGATGAATTAATGAATAATGAATGACTTCATAAATTTCACAAATGAATAAGCAATGCATGATGAATGATTTATGGAATGAATAAGTGAATGAACAGAGAGCAAGTTTTCCCCCATACCTTTTGAAGGATATAAGAAAACCTTCTAGCTGCCCCTGCCTATGGTAGAGTCAGGATTCTGTCTGTTGGGAGAGTTTGACAGGATGAGAGGGCCTGTCTTGGTGCTCAGAGAATGGGCAGGTCAAATGGTAGGGGAGGGAGGAGAACTTGGGCAGGCTGTTGGGAATGCAGTGGAAGGAGAGATCGGAGCTGGAGAAGATCTGGAAAGGGCTGAGGAGAGAGACCTGGAGGGGATGGTTGGAGGGGAGGGGGGACGAGGCACCAATATGGGGAGAAGAAAGAGATTTTCCTTTGACCCTCCCAGTCCCATAATATGTAGATACCTTTGTATGAAGAGGGTCAATGGTTCTGACCTAGGAATGATCTGCTCAGGGCCACAGCTGAAAGTGGAAGCATTCTTTGTTGATTCTGTGACTCCAGGCTAACTAATTTTCCCACAGCCAAGCTGAGCTCTGTGATAGGAATCTCTGTGAAACCACAGGCCATAGGACTCTTCATTAGAGACTTATAACAGATAGATTAGTCTAACTAGTAACAGAGTTCAGTTCTGCTGAATGAGGTGCTGGTGTGGTTCAGAGGTTATTATTATTATTGGTTTTTTTAGAAATAGAAGACCATGACCTGGGCAACTAGTAATGTCCATAAGATTGATGCAGTCTCTAATTCTGACCCACAGTCTCCTCTTAAGGAAGCTGAACCCAGGGCAAGATCCCTGGTGTGTGTGTGTGTGTGTGTGTGTGTGTGTGTGTGTGTGTGTGTGTGTGTGTGTGTGTGAATTCCCAGTGAAGATCTGCTGTGTAGACACTTTCCTGGTATGGGCCTGAGCCCTTACACGAGGCAAGCAGACAAAAATGGCTAGATTCATAGTCAGCAGAACTAGGTTTGAACCTTGACTTTGCCTCCTACCACCTGTGTAACCTCAGGCAAATCACTTAAACTTCCTAGGCCTCAATTTTCTTATTAGTAAAGTGAGAGGACTGGTTCTTAACCTAAGGTTTGTGAACTTGTTAAAATTTTTTTTTTGATAACTCTATTTCAGTCTATTTGACTTCCTTTATAATCCTATGTATTTTGCGCCTTTAAAATAATTATTTTGAGAAGGGATTCATAGGCTTCACGGGACTGTCAACAAGGGGGTCGACAACAACAGAAAGGTTAAGAACCCCTGGACCAAATTCTCTTCTGGCTTTAGATCCAGTGATAATGGACAGATGTGTCATATTACCTATAGCCCTAAGGGCAAGATTTGGTCAGTTCTGGGACATAGGTGAAGGTGACCCTACTCTGGACCCATAGGGCAACAGGATGAGGAAAAGATGTCTCACTTTAAAAAAATCACTCTTCTCAGAGGATTCACACATGGAGATAATATTTTATTTCTGATTTTTAATCCAAGACTTTTGAGTGCTGAAAACTGAAGAGACTTTTGCAGAGCCCTCCCCTACATCTCTAGACCCTTTCTTTTCCTCTTGGGGAGTCTTCAGGGACCGATGTGACCATCTTCTCAAACCTGAGGGCCAGAGGATTCAACAAAGGAAGGCAGACCTGAGGGCCTGAAAATCCCTCAGGCCTGGAATGTAATCAGACAAGACAGGCTAATCAATGAAAGCAGACCCCATGCTCCCTCCATAATTGCATTCCTGCCTTTTCACCCTAACAGCAAGCACTTAGAGTAATTGCATTCCAATAAGGCTCTCTCAGGTCTCCAGCAGCCATGACAAGACCAGCACTGAAACCTGTTGACACACCATCTGCATCCAGAGAGGCCACTGGGACCCAGGACAAGCTGTTTTAAATTCTTCTCAGTTGCCTTTGCTACAGGAGACAATGGACTTTGTAACCGATCTTACCCAATGGCCCACATTTTCTTCCCACCCACTGGCCTGAGCCCTGAAGCCACAGCAGCTCTCTGCTGGAGCTGTCTTTCTGAGGTCAAAACAGTGGCATCTGTTAGCCAAAGCAGGTGGCCCCTTTGGGAATGCCTCACCTTTTCCATGGCCCAGCAAAGCCAAGCTGGGCCAAACCAGCTCAGGAGGTGGAATTGCAAAGTGATTTGAATGAGTAAATGTCTAACTACATTTACATGTTAAGGGTATTATTGGTGCCTTCCTGAAAGGCTTTTCCCTTACAGAGGTGTCTAAGGAAAAGCAGAGTAGGTCCCCAACACTTGAGGAAACTTTATAAATCTAAGAGAGGATCACCTCCTAAAATACACACAACCTCTAAAAAAGGTCTGAGCTTTCTCCAGAGAAAAGATGAAACTCCAGAGTTGATGGGATTAACAGGGAAAAATTCTCAATATGTGATTTGAGGTTCTTTTAAAAATTATCTTTTTTATTATGAACTCAATCATCAATAAACATTTAAATATTTAAAAAGACAAGAAAGAGACATGTAAACTGTGAACTTCTGGCAAAGTAAACACACAAAAGTACAGGAGGGGATTTGAGATTCCTTAATTCCCAAACAAAGACCTGGGTTCAAATTCTATCTGTGATACTAGTTGGGTGATGTTGCACAAATCACTTTTTGTTGTTGTTTTTAGCTTAGTAAAATATTCCGAAGATATAGTTTGAGTAAGATGTACTAACTGGATGAAAGAAACTCCTGTAGGAAGTAGTCTAGCTAAAGTACAGGTGCTTTTATCTTCTATTTCCATCAGCTTGTTTCTGAGAAAGTCACTTAACCTCTCTGGGCCTCAGTTTCCCTTTCTGTTTAAATGAGGGTATTGGACTCGACCTATACAGTCCCATCCTTTTCCCCAAGGATGATATTTGATATCCAATTCATAACCATCTTCCCTTGATCCATGTTCTGTCCCTGGTATACACTCTGCTGCTGTTTTCCTCCTAAGAAACCCAGAAACCCGAGTCTTCTGGTAGGACCCCTCCTTCTGTCTCCCTGGTTTGATCAGGGACACACCAGAGCTGAGGTGCATGCATTTTGATCATCCTTTCTGAGTACCCTATTGCTCCTCTTCTGATAGAATGGATCACTGTGATCTGGAAACTCATTTCTCACTGAAAGGAGGGACAAAAACTTTGGAGCCTAGAGTGTTGCATTTGCATTTATCAGAAATAGTTGTGGGATGAATTTTGTCCTGCAATTGGTCCTGTTTTTCCCCCAGTCTGTGCAGTGCTAAAGTTCCCCTCCTAGTTCCTCTCTTCTATTTTAATTAGTGGAAAAGGCTGCTTTATTTTTGGGCTATTTTTCTGTTCCAATTTTATGGGCCAGCATCAACTCTTTCACCTGTGTTTCTCTATCCCAATTGTTTTCTCTTTCAGAGAGACAACCAAAAGTGGGTAATTTTGTTGTTGTTACTTTTTGAAAGAACACAATATTTCTCAAAGGGCTTGGATAGTTCCTTAGAGTTAAACATTTGTGAGCAGGTTGGTTTCAGGGAATGTGGCCTTTGGGATGGAGATACACCCAGCTATGTACATCACCTTGTTCCTCTCTTATACCTGATGGGTGAGGGCATCAGTGAGAGTCAAGGGGCAGGCTTAAATATATTTGCCCTCTATGAGTGAGATTATAGTCTCTTCCTTATTTTGAAATCAGGATATGATGGATTCCTAAAACTGGCATACAGGAAGACCAGGGATTCCCAGTCTTTTTCAGTCATCTTGGGTTTGGTAAACATTCCCATACCTTCCTTTAATAGGAAAGGAAATACATTCTAGAGTTAATTATGCATATGCATATAGGAAATAAAGTTTTTCCCTAAAGATTATTTTTTCATAAAGAAAAATGTATTTGTTACAGAACAAATTTTGAAAGCATCATAAAGTTATTATTTGTCAAAACACAGTCAAATCAGTTAGCAAACGCCCCAATTCTGTTTCTTGTCAGCTGACAGCTTGATTCTTGGTATAGTTTCTGAAAGAGATACTCTCATATCATGTTCAGCCTCCAGTTGGTTTCTTGCTTTGGATTTGATTGAGAACAGAACTGGGAATTCTGATTCACAAAGATAAGATGCTTTAAATGGAATTAAAGCCTTGCAAGTACTTTTAGTAAGAAAGAGTTAGGTATACTTCTCCAAAGACAACCAAATTTTTGTAACTTTGTTGATTGGAAATTGATTTGGAGCTTCTGTTTGTTGTGAAGATCAAATAACTTTGTTTTTCACTGGATCATTGTTGCTTATTTTTTTCTAGTTCAATATGAAAAGAGCTTCATATCCAAACCTCAATCATTTGGTTTTGGTCGGCAAGAATTATTTATCCAACTATTTCTGTCCAGTTTTTCATTTTTTCCCCCCACTAACTATTAATTTTGGGCTATTTCAATGGGCTAGTATAATCATTTACCAAATTATCCATTCCCCAAATCCCAATTAGATAGTGAGCTCCTTTAGGACAGGGACTATCCTTTGCCTCTTTTTGTATCCTCAGCATTCAGCATAGTTCTGGCACATGGTAGGCACTTAATAAATGTTTATTGACTGACTGAAATATTTCCTTTACTCCTTTGAAAAGTTTCTTTTGAAGGCAGAGTCAAGATGGTTCTCCGTATGCCTCTTCCACAACAACCTAGAAATGTTCCAGATAGAATTTTGACTGGGAAAGCAAAAATAAAAAAAAAAAAAAGACATCATGAATCATTTTTTCCAACCAAGGATAACTAAGAAAGATAGAGAGATCTGTGGATACTGGGGTTGGGTCTGGCCAGGAATGCAGCATCAATGTAGTGGGGAGCATCCCATCACTTAGGAACCATAAGGGGTTTGAGACTGAACAGTAGGGCAGGAAACACTGGGACAGAAAGAGATCCTAGGGGACTCCTGAAGAAGTTTTCTTAAACTGAGTCAAATGTTATTATGTATAACAATATATAACAGTATAAATCTATAACAATATGAGCCATTCTCCAATTGATAGTCAAAAATATGAATTGGTGGTTTTTAGAGGAAGAAATGAATGCTATCAATATCCAGATGAAAAATTCTCTAAATCACTAATAATTAGAGAAATGCATATTACAACAACTCTAAGGTGCTATCTTATGCTCATTAGGTTGGTTAAAATGACATAAAAGGAAAATGACAAATACTGAAGAGAATGTGGGAAAACAAGCACACTAACACACTGTTGGTGAAGCTATGAACTATTCCCACCATTCTAGAAAGCAATTTGGAGCTATGCTCCAAAGCTATTAAACTGTGCCTTCCCTTTGACCCAGCAATACCACTACTAGGTTTGTATCCCCAAAGACATCTAAAAAAAGGGAAAAGGATTTATTTGTACAAAATATTTGTAGCAGCTCTTTTTATAGTGGCAAAGAATTAGAAACTGAAGGGATACCCATCAGTTGGGAAATGACTGAACAAGCTGTGGTGTATGATTGTGATCGAATATCATTCTGCTGTAAAAATGATGAAGAGTTTGGTTTCATAACCAAACCTTAGGAAAGGTGAGATTTTAGCTGGGACTTGAAATCAGGATCTACAGATTTAAAATGACACAATTCCTGCCCTCATGTAGCTTACATTTTGCTGGGGATGGGGGCTGGAGATGTGAGGCATACACAAATAAATAGGATACAACATAGAACATGATTGGGATGAAGGAGAAATCCCAACCAAGTGCTCTCGGAAAATGTAAGGAAGGAAAAGGTCCCTTTCATCATAGAGAATTAGGGAAGACCTTCTAGAAGAGGTGCCTTGTGAACTAGAAGAAAGAAGGGTGCATTTTTATTACCTTGTGACCTTGACACTTAACCTCATTGATTCTTTCTTCATCCGAAAATAAGGGGGTTGGACTAGATGGTCTCCCAGGCCCTTTCCAGCTCTATAACTATGATCCTATGAAATAAAGAAGTTGGGGAGGAGGGAATGAACTTTAATGGGAAGACGATGAGTTCCTTTTGGATGTCAGATCCTTAGTGCTAGTGGGACAGTTAGACTTGAGCTCAGGACTGGATACATAAATTTGAGAGTTATCCGCAAAGAGTGGATAATTGGACTCTTGAGAGCTGATGAGATAACAAAAAAGACCCAAATATATTCAGAAAGAAAAGGGTCTAGGATAGAGTAGGAGAGGGATGATGACCCAGCCAATTTGAAGAGAGTGTCTAGGAGGAAGGGGTGGTAATAGTGCTGACACTACAGAGAAGTCAAGAAGGATGCTGCCTCATTATCATCACTATTACTTAGATTATTACTGCCAGCATGAGAGGAGTCATCTTCAGTCATCCTGATTTATATCTTGACACTGGACCCACATGGCTCCGGATGAGAAAGTGAGGCTGGTGACCTTGCACAACCCTCCTTCACTTAAATCCAATTCACTTGCAAGTCACGGCATCACCTTCCTGATGGCGTGGTTCTCTTTGAGAATGATGGACAAACAACAGCCAACATCAAGTTACTCGTATGGCCTTTCCCAAATGATAGACTTGGAGTCAAGAAGGTCTGAATTAACAGCTTGCTCTATGAGCCTAGGTAAATCACTTTACCTCTCAGCCTCAATTTCCTCCTTTGTAAGATCTACAAGACAGGGATAATGATAGTACTTACTTCTCAGGGTTTTTTGATTAATGGAATAGTGTATGTAAACAGCTTTATGAACCTTAAGATGCTATGTAAAATGTGAGCTATTGTTAACATAGCATCACTGTTCTATGGCAGTCCCTTCGTTATAGACACCAGCATCTTCTCTGTCACATGGAAGAGACATCCTGGCCTAGCAGCTGGAGTAGTGGAATTGGAACCAGCAAGACTTAGTTTCAGATTTCACCTTGCATGTTTCCTGGACGTGTGACCTTGTGTAAATCACTATGCTTCTCTGAGATATAGGTTTTTCCTTTTTTCTGCACAATAAGAATAACTCTAAATGATCAGCCATTACCAGCATAGCACATTGTGTTATTCTTGTGGCTGTTTGACATTGCCTTCATTTTCATAGCTATAGCCATATTCATTGTTCTCTGCTGAGAAATTATGTTTGGTTCTAGTGTTCAGAGAAGCCTCATGAGGAGATGGCATTGGAAGTGGATCTTGAAAAGTAAGATCTTTGATTCTGGAGAGTTAAGGGTTAAGGGTGTTTGTTCAAAAGGAGCTGTGGAAAGTATGGTATGAACAAAGGCAAGGAGCCAGGAGAACAAAAAATTGGATTTTAGAGAGGCAAAGTAAATCACTTTAACAGAATTGGAAGACAATAGTAATAGACAAAGCTGGAAAGGTAGCTTGATGCCAGATATGAAAGAGCTTAAATGCAAGGATAAGGACTCTGGATTTTTCTGTGTAGGTAATTGGGAATCATTCAACATTGTTGAGGAGAGAAAGAGTGCAATTAATGTAATATTTGGGGAAGATAAATAAGGCAGTTGTGTGCAAGAGAGATTGAAAAGGAGAGACAAAGTGGCAAGCTGTTTAAGAGGCTTTAGTAGTGATCCAGATGCATGGCTAATTATCTGTCTGTGGGTTAAACTTTAATGGTATCCATAGGAGTATAAAGAAGAAGATGGACATGAAGATGGATTTTTGAAAGGAAGAATTTGTAGGACTTGATAAGGAAATGACTGAGAGAGTAGGAGGGGTAAAAGTGGAGATTTTGGACTTGGAAGCCTGGAACAATAATCACAAAATTTTGAGGTGTGAAGTTTCTTCCTGTTCCCCTTGCTCCTTCCTTCTCCCTCTCAGAAAAGCAAATATTTTGGGAAATGGAATGTGGAGATGGTTTTGTTTTATTTTGATGGTTTTAGGAGAAGAAAGAAAAGAAAAGGAAAGAGGAATAGATGTGGGAAGACAGGAAGAAGAAAGGAGAAAAAAAAGCCCCAGGGCTTCCTCCCCCCCCTAGAGTTAGTAGATGAAAGATCTTTTCTGATGAAGAATTAAAAAGGGGCTAGAAATTTTCTTTGTAGAAATAGGCAAATAAAGAGGACTAGTTTGTCGGGTAAGAGCAGAAGATGAATTTGGTTCAGATATGCTGAATTTGAAGTAACAGAGGTGTTTTACTCAGTAAGTATTTGACAGTGGATGGAGGATGGGCTGGAGTGGGGAGGGAAGGCTTGGTGGCAAGGAGACCAATCAGCAGGCTGTTTTAATATTTGAGATATGAGGCAATGAGGGCCTGCACTAGGGTAATGGCAGTGTCAGAGGAGAGAATGGGGCATATACGAGAAATGTCACAAAGGTAAAACCAACAGGACTTGGAATACATTAGATATGGGAGGTGAGTAAGTGAGGAGTTGAGGATAACACCTAGGTTATCAGCCTTAGTGAGTGACAGGGGAGAATGGTGATACCATTAATAGTTAATGAGTTGTTCATTTGTGTCTGACTCTTTGTGACCCCATTTGGGATTTTCTTGGAAAAGATACTAGAATGGTTTACCACTTCTTTCACCAACTCAATTTACAGATGAGGAAACTGAGGAAAATAGGGTTAAGTTACTTGTCCAGGATCACACAGCTTGTAAGTGTCTGAGGCCAGATTTGAATTCAGGAAGAAGAGTTTTCCTGACTCCAGGCCTAGTATTCCATCCATTAGTAGTGCTGTCTCTCAGCTGACTATCCTCATGCTACAAGGCTTTATTGCTTGGTGTTCCCTTTCCTGTGTGGGCATTAGGCTGCCTATACCACACCTCTTTCATGTCAGCACTCTGGGGAGCTTTTTTCCCCTCCTTTTCCCCTGTTGGGAAGGACCCCTTAAAGTCCCAAACTGAATTATTTCTCAGGAATCTGAGGTAGGGATAGAATAGAGCGTGAAGAGCCCAGTTCTCTTCTTGAGGAGGCAGACAGCCCCAGAACAATAAACCCAAGGCAGGTAAAGGACAAGGACTGGCTGGTGAAGGTCACCAGCTGCTAGTGCCTCAACTAGTGGTCCTCTGGCTAGTGGCTAAAGGAGACTTTGAATTTGATTCTTCTGGGGTAAGATCCTCTTACACTTAATCGTGGCTTAAGTAAGAACAGTCAGTCAGTCAGCAAGCATTTAGTAAGGACTGGTCATGTGTCAGGCATTGTGCTAAACTCTACGGCTACAAAGAAAGTCAAGGTTCTCAAGGAGTTTATAATAAGTTTTCATTAATATCTCCCTCCCCCAAGATTAGCAGGTTATTAGATTAGCATAGATTATTGTTATTATTATACTACATGATTGGCTGCCATTGGGGAGGTTACAACCCACTCCCCACCCAAAATGTCCTTTTCATTATCATCTACTCTTATATCCTTAGCTCAGGGATTCTTAACCTTTTTTGTGTCATAAACTCCTTTGGCAACAGTCTGGTAAAAAGCTATCTTCAGAAATTTTCTCAGAATAAGATTTTTAAATACCTAAAATAAAATACTTATAATTTTTAAATGCTTAAAATTAAAATATCTGCAAAAAATTGCAAAGGAAAACAATGCCATTGAAATGTAGTTATTGACATATAATAAAAACAAGTTAATAATGGACCTCAGATTAAGAATTCATGCCAAGACCTTTCCTGTTGGTTAATCCTATAGTGCTGTAGTATGGGAATGAGTGAGGGAGGAGATCAAAGGGTGGAAAAAAAATTGGGTGAGGATACAGGAGGCTGAGGATGTGAAGATGGATTAGAAAAGACATCATCAGCAGCAGTCAGAGCCAGATGCCTGGGAGCCGGCCCACAAGGGCTGACTGCTTCTTTTCCATTCTCACAGTTCAAGCACACAGACACAGAGTGTACAGGCATTAGGCCACTGCTATTGGAAAAGCCAGGCACTGCCATCAGTGAAATGGAATCTTTGCATTTCATTCCTCCTCCCCTCCTACTTTCCCCCACCCCAGCCCAGACAGGGGTGATGCTCTCCAAGCTCAATGCTGTGAAAAGAATTATGGGAACTGTGTAGACCTTGGAAAAGAATGAGAAGGAGGGTATTCCTTTGATGACTTGGAGGGGGGGGGGGCGCTGAACCTCAGTGTTGCATGCGTGTGTGTGTGTGTGTGTGTGTGATACCTTGTGAAGAAGACAATAGCCAATAAGGAGTCACTTGGAACAGGAATCATCTTCAGGTAAAGTGACTTGAGGTCTTCCTGACTCCAGGCCCAGAGCACTATATACCATAACACCTATCTCTCCTCCCTCGTATAGTATGAGGAAAAGACTGGTACAAGGAACATGAAGCTAGAAGGGGGTTTCTTCTCCCTGGGGGATTGCAATGGGCATTGGGCAGTTAGCAGAGCAGGGTTGGATTAAGGAGCTTTGCAGCCTCCTGTTTCCAATCACTTGTCAGCTGGCTCTGTTCACTTCCCTATCAGTAGAGACATGATAACCTCCTGGAGAGACACAACAAAGTTTGGTTTCTAGGATCTTCCCAGAGTCAGTGTTATCAACCCCAAAGTTATCACTATCACTGATGTCTTAGAGGAAAATCATGGTAGGATTCCAGACCTACTTTGGGATAGGGGCCAGGGCCAGGGTTAGTCCACAATCACTACCCGAGTTCAGGCCCTCAACACCTCTTCCCTGAACTATTATAGCAGCCTTCTCACTGTCTTCCTGCCCCAACCCTATCCCTACTCTAATCCATCCTTCACTCAGCTGTCAAAACTATTTTCCTAAAGTGTTGATCTGACCATGTCTATCCCCTACTAAGTAAACTTCAGTGACTCCCTATTGCCTCTAAGATCAGATATAAAGTCCTTTGTTGGGCTTTTAAAGCTCTCCATAATATGGCTGCTTCTTTCTTTTCCATTCTCTTACATTTTACTCATATCCTTTCTGGTCTGGCTCTATACTGGTCTAACTTGTGGTTCCTTGCACAGGTAGTGCTGTCTTTGGTCTTTATCCCTTTTCACCAGCTGGACCCTATGCCTACAATTCTCTTTCTCTTTACTTCTACTTTTTAGTTTCCAGAATTTTTTAAGACTCAATGCAAATCCCACCTTCTATGAGAGGCCTTTCCAAATCTCCCCAGCCACTAGTGCCTTCTCTGAGCACCCCTTTTGTCTATTCCCTCTGTATCTTTTATGTACTATAAGCTTTGACCATAAGCTTCTTGAAGGCAGGGACTGTTTCTGCTTTTCTTTGGATCCTCACAATGATTAGTACAGTGCCTGGTGAGGCAGTTAATAAGTGCTTGATGACTAGATGACCCCTTATGGTGGAGGGAGGGTGCAAAGGCAGGTACAGGGAACACATTCATTTGAAAGAAAACATTCTCTTCTTTTTTGGGGTACAATGGGAGAGCTAGGGCTCTATGTAGGGGCTAGGCTATCTCAGCAGGGAGTTCCCTTTCTCTTATAGGATGAGGCCAGGTAGGGTCCTGTAAATCATGTAGTCTGTTAGAGCTGCAAGGGACTTTTGGAGTCATCTGGTCTAACCTTTTCAGTTTGTAGATGAAGAAATTAAGCCCCAGCACAGTAAAATGACTTGTCCAAAGTCATGCAGTCAATAAGTCAAATAGTTGGAGTCTGAACTCTAAATTCAGTGCCTTCACTACCATGCCACACTGCTGCTCATCCCTATCTCCTTTGGAACCCCAAGCTTGTCTTTAAATTATGGCATTATAGACAGTTTCTGCCATTAAAATAGCCAGCTTGTTTAGAAACTCTTAGCTAAGTTTTCAACTTTTATCCAAAGATTTGACACTGTATAGATCGAGGGTGAGGAGCCTGTGGCCTCAAGGGCACATATGGACAGTTGATATGGTCTGTAGAGTTTATTTTCTTTTTTTTAAAGGAAGGGGGAAAAGGTAAAAATCTTTTGCTATGTCATAGTTTTCTTCATACCTCTACCCCATCCCAAAGTAGTGATTTTGACCTTTACATAGACTCATAAATACTGATAGGCACATTCCCATTTTGTCATCATTCTTGCTATAGTAATTCTCCTTATTCCCACTTTCATTATCAGTCAGTCAGCTAATTATTGGTTGAGTGCCCAGTAGTCCAAGGACAGGCCTGTCTATGTTACTCCTTTCCTTAAAAACTTTCTATGTATCTCTGTTGCCTCTAAGATAAACAGGAACTCAGTCTAGCATTTAAAGCCTTCCACAATCCGGCTTCACCTTCCTTCTCCATGTCTCTTACCCACCTTCTTGTACTTGGATTACTAGTCGTTCCCTGGATTCCACCTGCCATTTCCTCTGTCCATCCCTCTGCACATGTCTTCCATGCCTGGTTCACACTTTCTTCCCCTCTGCTTCTCAAAATCCCTAACTTCCTTCTGCCTAAGCTCAGGTGCTACTTCTTCATCCCTCCAGGTGTTAATGTGCTCTCTCTTCTCAAATTACTTGCTATTTTCTTGTATAATTCCCCCATCCCCTCAGGAGTTGCCTCAAAAGAGCAATATTTTTTTAACTCTTTATTGCATTTTCCCAGAGTTTACTCCAGAAAAATTACCAAATACAGCTTATGTGTAGCACTTGTCTGAGTTTGCACAGATGGGAGTAACAGGGTTCCCAGCTCCTAGATAAGCATTCAGGGTAATATACAAGATTGATTCTCTGCCTCCCCCATTATGGTTTTGGATCAGACCTATAATTTAATTAGTGAAGGGGACTTCTGTTGAGGAACTTTCTTTGCTAGTACAAATTTGAGCTTTCTCTGCAATTTATAGTTTGAAAGAGTTGCCTGGCGACACTGAGAGGAGTCACACAGCCATAGGGTTTTAGAATTTGGACTTGAATGTGGATCTTCCTGAATCTGAGGTCAAGTCTCCATCTACTACAAGCTACCTCTCGGGCACAGGACAGACCTTATTTCACTTCACAGAGAAATGCAAAAGATGCAACAGAATGAAATGTCATTAACGAATGTAGAAAATACATAAAGGATCTCTCAGCAGACCATAAGTAATTAATACAGCTTTTCTCCCAGTCTGGTAGGTTCTTCTTTTCCACAGGATCTTAAAGTTCTCCATAATCAGTGCCACTCCATGGTTTGGACTCTTCTTAGAGTGAAATTGAACTTGGGGTTGCCAGTGGGTCTAATTGTGGATATTTAGGTGAATTCTTCTCTCCCACAGGATCTTATGTAGTCCCCACCAAACTTGTAGGGCAGTCTTGAGGTTTGGACTCCCCCCAGAAGGAAAAGGTAAGATAAAACAAAGTAAGGCAAGAAGCATTTTTTTTTTTAAAGTACTTACTATGTTTCAGGCACTGTGGATACAAATGCAATTAAAAAAGAAAGGTAGACCTTGACTTCAAAGGGCTTACATTCTGACACACACAAAAGGGAGATAAAAAGGTAGGGGAAGGGGAGATACTTAAAAGAGTCATGGTGTTGAAGTCTGCAAAGTCAGGACCAGGGCCAAGAGGGGAATAAAGTTTGGACATTCTGGGTCCTTCCCCAAAATGGAGGTCCCTGGAGGATCTCCCTAATGGGAATAGGAGACAAGCGTGGTGGAAGGATGTTCCAGAGTGAGTAGGCTTGGTTGGAAGATGGATGTTGCAGGTCGAGAAGATCTCAGATGCTGAGGGAATTTCCAGGGTGAGCCAGCAGCTGAGACATGGTGGCAAAGTATGGGAAATAGACTTTTCCTGTTAGACCTGTAAGACAGGCAACTACTTTCTTATTGGACCTGTATTATCTCGTGGTAATACCAGGAGGAAAAGTCAAAGCTTTACTCCTTTACCACAAGCTCTAGGGCAAAAATAAGACAGGGAGATTCTAGTTTCTACAAGATTCCTTGCATTGAACTAGATGAAGATTGTAAGCCTCCAATAAGCAGGATAAACATACAATGTTTTCATGATGGGCTCTAGGAAAGAAGTCCTGATCTTGAGTATGGGGCAGAGTTTCAGGCTTAGTGTTGTCATCTAAAGAGGCAGTGCTCCCTTTCTCTGACTACAATTTCTTAGGAGCCAACTCCCTCCCCCCTCCTGTCAACATGGTCATTTCTCTAATTCAGTGTCCTGGTAGACATGAACAATTTCATAGAGAAATATCAATTAGGAATCGGCCCTCTTTAACAATAACATAATTAAACTGATATTCAGTTATCTCTAAGCTGTTTGTAATTGTGAGAAAGGGGAAGAATAATTTCTTCCCTACTCCCTCTCAACACATCCCTTTCCTTAAAGAGCTTCAGTTAGACCAGTAGTTTACAAGAAAGAGAACACTAACACAAATCATCTAAGAGTGTTGAGGAAACAGCTTTCTGATATCAACAGGGCAGGACCCTCTTGATTCAAAACTGACTTCTCTTTTGAAAAAGGGCACCTCTACTGACCTTTAGATCTGGCAGAGCTTGGAATGCAGAAGGTCAGTTGCTGCCTCCAAGCCTTTCCTTTCCTTCTGGATGAACAATAGAGGCTTCTGGAGGGAGGGGAAATTTCCTCTGGAAAATACCACTTCTTTTTTTCTTTCTTTTAAGCAATGGAGAATGCTCTTCTTTTCCCCTGGTGGACACCAGAGAAGAAGGCAATTTCTTTTCTTTCTTGAGAAAAGCAGAGGAATGACTTTCCCTTTCTCTCTCTGCTGGAAGTTGGGAAGTCTGCACAGCCTTGTGTCAAGTGGGCCCAGTAGAGGTATTGTATTAGCATCCTCTTTTTAGAAATAACTATGTGTCTCAGGATTCTATTTTAATTATAGAAGTATCTTTTTTGATAGATTTGTACCTAGCTAAAAATTTATCTGATAATTGTTACAGTTGCTAGTTTTCTTTCTTCACCAAAATTATGTTCTTATTCAATGGGGTTCAGTCTCTCCTACTTAGTGACTTTCCACCATAGAAATACTGGAACCACTACCCCATTACTAAAAGTTTCCAGGCTGGTTAGTCAAATTTAAAAGTCTTGTTCCCAACCTTTTGCATACACAGTTCATTTAATAACCAATTCTCATAGATTGTATCCATTCTAGGTACTTAGCTCTTTGGCTTTTAAACCTGAAGTCAGTAGTCTCATCGAATTGTTCTTCTCTGGGGCCTCTGGGACAAAGGCAGAGTAAGGAAGTAGGTACCGTCTATGTTGTTTCCCATATGAATCCCATTACCCTCTTGAACTATGATCCCATAGCACCAGCTACCCACTGGGTATTTCCTTCTGTATATCCTCTAGGCATTTCAAACTCAACATGTCCAAGACAAAACTCACCCTCTTTTCCCCCAAACCTGCCTATTTCTATTGAGTATACCACCATCAGGTTTGTGACTGTGGAGTGGTCCTTGATTCAGCTCTTGTCCTCACTTCTCACATCCAAACAGTTGCCAAGCCATGCCGATTTTATTTCCACAGTGTGTATGTATTTATATACATCTATACATATTCATATATGTATGAGCACATGCATGCCCTGTAAGTGTACATATATGGGTGCACATGAAATATATGTATATACATGTATAACTATACATATGTATAACTATCTGTATACATATATAACTATCTATACATATTGCATCTTTCTTCTTCTCTCTTCTTACCAAGGCTACTACCTTGGTTCAAATACTCTTCATCTCTTACCTGAACTGTTACATTGGGCATCTCATTGGTGTCCCTGGTTCCCATCAATCCTCTTTCCAATCCATCATCCACACAGCTGCCAAATTAGTATTCCTAAAGTCCAGATCTAAGCATTTAATTTCCCTGCTTGAGAAACTCTAGTGACTCACTCTTTCTTCCAGGATACAATGTGTTAAAATACTCTTCATCTTTTACCTGAACTGTTACAATGGCCCTCTAATTGGTCTCTGTGGCCTCCATCAATCCTCTTTCCAATCCGTCATCCACACAGCTGCCAAATTAGTATTTCTAAAGCCTAGATCTAAACATTTAATTTCCCTGCTCAAGAAACTCTAGTGGCTCACTGTTTCCTCCAGGATACAATGTGAACTCCTCTGTTTGGCTTTTAACACCCTTCACAACCTGGCTCCAGCCTCCTATCCTTCTAGACTGACTGTATATTACTCTGTTTTATCCACTTTGTAGCTCATTCAGACTCTCTTGCTCTTCTCCCCAGGAATGGCATTTTATCTCCTATCTCCACACCTTTGCTCAGGCTAGACTCCTCTTAGACTCTCTAACTTTCTTCAAATCTCATCTCAAGTGCTACTCACTATACAAAGCCTCTCTGGATCTTTTTGGTTGCTGGCACCTTACCTTCCCTGCGATATTACAACCTTTTATATATTTGTGCTTAATGTTTACTGGTTTCACCCAATATAACGTAAGATCCTTGAAGGCTAGGATTGTTTCTTTTTTTGTCTTTGAATTCCCAGAGCCTAGCCCAGTGCCTGGTACATAATAGGCCCTTAATAAATCCTTGTTGAATTGAAATGAATAATAGTAGCTGACATTATCACACAGGCAACAGGTCATACACATACGTGAACACACATGCACACATATATGCACACATTTATCATGTAGAAGTTTACAAAGCACTTCATATATACATATATATTAATTAAATCCTCACAATAACCTTGTAAAGTGTTGTATATGATAGTTTTATTCCCATTTTACAGATTAAGAGACAGAGGCTAAGAGGTGATATTTTCCTTTTCCTTGGTATAGAGATGATTAGCGTCAGAGTCAGGATTCAAACCAAGGTCTCTCTTGATTCCAACACTCCAAAGGAACCCTTGACACCTGCCACCAACTATTTATGGGACTCGAGGAAAATAATTTTACAAAGTCTTTGGGATTAATTCTACTCATTTGCAAAATGAGGGAGGGGATATTGAATTAAGATGCCCTCTCAGGTCCTTCCCAACTCTAAGTTGCTATTAATCTATGAATTATATGAATCTTT
The DNA here is from genome assembly GCA_028646515.1 of Pseudochirops corinnae. Taxonomy (NCBI): domain Eukaryota; kingdom Metazoa; phylum Chordata; class Mammalia; order Diprotodontia; family Pseudocheiridae; genus Pseudochirops; species Pseudochirops corinnae. The sequence continues at coordinate 68,374,541 of CM053585.1, read as the reverse complement.
GGAAATTTAGAAATGCCAATTATAGAGCTGTGTAAGTGACAGAAGATAGGTGATACTATTACTGGCCAGACCAGGCTCTGCCAATAGAGGTGGGTGCCTGGTGACCAGATGGTGCCATGGGCATCAAGCACAAAGCTGCCATATTTGCCAAGTGAAGGTAGTCTTGAGAATCATTACAGGGAGTGGAGATGGGAGGTTTCCAGGAAAGTGCAGTCCAGAAATTGTTCACCAGGTATGCCTGAGTTCAGACTACTTGGGAGAGTTGATGGTAGGTGAGAACTGGGGCTCAGCAGAGGTTGCAATGTTCATAGTGTGATTTTTCTCAACATCCTGGGACTGGCCACATCTGTTTTTAAACTGTGCCCTGCCTCCCCGTGGCTGTGTTGCTTCAAGTTATCTGGAATAGCAGTAGATCATATTAGAACAGAACTTACTTTGATATTTCAAAGATATGTCATTTCATTGATGTGGTTCTCCCCTTTCAACCTCCCCCCTCCCCATGCAGACAGAGATTAGAAATCATGTGGTGTCCAGGCTTCTCATTTTTGCAGATGAGGAAACTGAGTCCTAGAGAGGTTAAGTGACTTGCCTAATGTAACACAGCTAATATGTAGTAGAGGTTTGAATCCAGGTCTTTGTGATTTCAAAGCCAGTCCTCTATCCCCTGAACTATTTGCTGCACCACAATTCCTGTATGACTTTGAGGAAGTAATTTAGCTTCTGTGAACTATAAAACTTCCTTACTGGTAAAATGGGAAGCTAGCTCGTGCAGTGCATAGAATACTGGGCCTGGAGTCAGGAAGACTCATCTTCCTGAGTTCAAATCCACCCTCAGGCACTTCCTAGCTCTGTGATCCTGAGCAAGTCACTTAACCCTGTCTGCCTCAGTTTCCTCATCTGAAGAAAAGGAAATGGCAAGCCACTCCAGTGTCTTTGCCAAGAAAACCCTAAATGGAGACACGAAGAGTTGGACATGACTGAAAAATGGCTGAAGGACAATAAAAATGAGAGGACTGGACCAGGTGGCTTCTGAAATCTGTTCCTTCTCTAGAGCCATGATTTTAGTATCTTTTGTGCTTTGATAGGTGGTCTTGAGACCTATCCCCAAATAGAACCTCTAAGTAAAAATCACTTCCAAAAAGAACTCTGATGTGAAATTTAAAATATTTGTTAATAGACATTAAACACACAAAGTTAACAGAAGGAAATAAGATAGCATGGCAAGCTATTCAGCTTGGTATTTAGAGTCTATCATAGACTCCCTTTCCCAACTTATTTTACAGTATGTTAAGGGCTGTGATAGTGAATGTTTAACAACCAGCTCCCCCTCCTCCACCAATGTACACTTTTGAGTTTAATTCATATTAACATTTTCTCTATCACTTTTAAAAGTTCAGACAAGAAACTTAAGAAATCTTTAAGTCCTGATTTGTAGAGTTTGCTGATTTCTAAGGTGGTAAATGCACCCACTGAAAATTTAACCATTGGCTCTCTGAGCTGGTACACGCTGGCTCCAGCAAACCCCTGAATTTTTCCCTTTCCCCATAGTACAGTGAAACTAGCCCACTTGCTGTTTCTCCAGCTAAGCATTCCATTCCTGCCTGTATGTCTTTGCCTAGGCTGCCCCTCATGCTCAGAATGCCCTTCCTCCTCATCTCTGCCTCATGGAATCTCTAGCTTCCTTCTAGACTCAACCCTGGTACCTCTTCCCATGGGAAGTCTTTCCTTTTCCTCCTAGTCATTCGTGCTCTCTCTTTTCTCAAATTATCTTATACTTACTTATCTGGTGGCATGTCGTACACTCCCAGTAAGGATGTAAGCTCCCTGAATTTCTATGTATCCTCAGATCCTGGCTTGGTGCCCTAAAGATATTAGGGGCTTAATAAATACTTGTTGGAGCTTATCCCTGATGAAGAGGTGAGAAAATGTACTCCTTCCCTTTTTTGTTGGGGAAGTGGGTGCAAAGTGTGGGTTACTTGTTGCATATGGCCTCACTCTCAGTTGATTCTTATATTGCTCTTTCCTCCTTTTTGTGTACAAGAAATAGCTCACTGGGTAGGGGAGGGGATAGGGATACTTTCAAAAATGAGAGCAATGAAAAAACAGAAGAGATCAATAATTCCTTTCTAAAAAATGCTTGTTGAATTGAATTGGATGTGTCAGGAACGCCAGTTACTCAATGCTACTGGACACACTCCCTTGCAGTTCCTTATTTGGAATGAGGGTTTGCACTGTTTTTACCACTTACCACTGGAGTTTGGAAGAGGAAAAATTCTCTTAGAGAGGGTTGAAGGAACATGCCTAATGGGTGCAGTGGGTCTTGTTCCATTAGAGGGGAAAGAGAGGAATTCTTCAGGTGTGGGATTGAAGAGTGTGAGCAGGGAAACTCTGACCCTCTCCACACTCAGATCCCTCCTCCACATACTTGTGGAAGGAATTGTGTCGTTCCAGACAGGGAAGGCAGCCAGTGCACTCCCTTGGAGATAGAAACCCAGAACAAGAGCCATAAGAAATATTTTCTGTCAAAATCATGTTAATGAAATAGTTTATTGAATTATAAAATGTTTAAAAAATGAATACTTGTGACCTCTTAAAAGTTTAAAAGTATGCAGGAAGAAAATGTTGAGCATATAGAAGGAAGATATTGAAGAGACAAACAGAAATCAGTGAGGGTACAGAGGGGAGTTAGAGGTAAAGGAAGGAGGACAAAGGGGGCTGTAGGGAAATCCAAGGTAAGGTGGTAATTCATGGCTTTTTTAAGCTTTGATCAAAACATAACCTAACCATGATAAAAACTATTGATTGAGGCATGGATTGTTTCACTTTAGTTTTTTTTTTTTTTTATCCTTAGCACAACAACTGGCACATCCAAGTTCATAAATAAATGCCTAGTGGAACAATGGATAGAGTGTTGGGCTTGAAGTCAAGGAGACCTGAGTTCAAATTCTGTCCCATAGACTTCCTAGCTGTACAGCCCCAGGTAAGCCATTTCCTGCCTCAGGGCTTCAGTCTCCTTATCTTCAAAATAAGGGAGTTGGATATGATGGCCTATGGAGTTTCTTCCAGCCCTAAATCTATGACCTTATGATTGATTGATTTGTTCATGTACACTGTTGTGGGACCAGAGGTAAAGAGTAGGGACAGAGTAGTGGAGAGGAAGCAAAGGTGATGAATAAACTGTGAATTTCATGGATGTCATTCTGGGTTCAGAGACTTCTAGGACATATGAGCTAGTCCAAGCCATCATTTTTTTCCATGGGAGAAACTGAGGCACAGAATGGTAAAGTTCCTCACCCAAGGTCATACAATGGAGAATAGGACTTTTTAATTTTTAAATGTTCATTTTTGCATTCATTTGGCAGTTCCTCACTCGGTCCTGATAACTTAGCAGGCACGGTGTGTGTGGGTGATATAGAGGGGACTTACTTCAATCAATTCTTCAAAGATCTGTTCTAGTTGGGTGGGTCCACCCTCTGGTACCACACTTCTTAACTGGTCTCTGACTTCCATGGACTTCAGGAGTTGTGGCGGTTAAACAACGAATTCCTGGGCAGCCAAGCTGGTGACAAATTTCTCTAAACTGGAAGTGAGGTTGGCTCTTGGTTACTAGCCCTATATTCGAAGCCTCTTTAGCTCACAGGATCTCGTGGTGCTTGTGTTCTGGGCATAGACTTTGAGGACCCAATGTAACCTTTATGCTGTGCTGAGACTTTGGACTAAGAATTTAAAAGTCCAAATCTTTTTCCCCCAGAGCCTTATAATCAGTTGGGGGAGTGGGGAAGGGCGGGGCCAGAGATGGAGATGAGGCACTCAGATGAGTGAAGAATTAACTCTAACACTAGGCAAAATGTTGTAATTTCCATATGCCAGCCATCCCCATCCCCATCCCCACCCCCATTCCTCTTCCAACCTAGCTGTTTGCCTCCGTTTCCTCATTTGTAAAATGAACTGGAGAAGGAAATGACAAACTACTCCAGCATCTTTGCCGGGGAAACCCCAAATGGGATCACGTAGAATCAGACATGATTCTGAATAACAACGACTGAATAACAACAAAAATGTCAAAAGTACTGGGGTGGTGTGCCATTTTTTTCTTCAGCTCATTTTCCACATGAGGAAACTGAGGCAAACAGGGTTAAGAGACTTGCCTAGGGTCACATAGCTAGTAAGTGCCTGAGACTGGATTTGGACTCAGGCCCTCCTGACTCCATGCTGGCACTCTATCTAACCACCTAGCTGCCCACTTAAAAAATGGGCAGGGTTTTGATAATCTAGTGTCCCAAAGAGGCACAAACATAGGGGTCAAAGAGGAGAGAGTAAGATAAGAGATAAGATGGGAAAAGTGTGTTGGAGTCAGACTATGATGAGCCATGGTGAGGAGTATAGGCTTTATTTTAAATGTCATAGGTAGCCGTAGTAGGTTTTTGAGCAAAGGAGTGACATGGTCAAAGCCTAACTTCAGGAAGAATAGTGTGCGGAAAGCATCTTTAAAGCTTAAAACTCAAATCTCTAACTGCTTCTTGCTACTTAGTGCCTTTGTCCCTAGAGCTTAGTCTTCCTGCCCTCTGTGTCTGTTCCCCAGAGCTTAGTCCTTGACCCACATGCTCAGCGCCTATATTCCCATGTGCCCATTGACAATGACTGTTCAGATTTGGGGACTGATTGATAAGCAAATAATACTGTCCCTGCCCTTCAGGGGCTCCAAAGGGACTTGCAATCTAGTCTACTCTTGGTTATTCATGGTGGGTTGAAAGGCTCAGAGGATTTAGACCTGGGAGAGGTCTAGTAGCTAAATCACCTCATTTTATAAATGAGGAGCCAAGACCAAGAGAGGAGAAATTACTTGTTCAAGATCACGCATATTCATACCCTATTCTTCCTTCATAGTTATGGTGTTATCTCAAATAAGTATTTCATCTAATCTAGGTCTTCGTGTTATCTCCATGCCCTGAGCCACTTTCCCAATATCAGGTAGATACTTAGGGAGTAATAAAACTTTTAGCATCATCTTGAGCCATAACTAGGAAATTCAATCTATGTAAATAAAAAAAGAAAAATCCTGTACTACATTCTAGCCTTGTTTGACCCCCAGACTTCGATATGCCCCTGCTGCCTTGGTGTTTCTCACCCCAGCCTTCACCTCCATTTCCTCTCTCGGCCTCTTTTCCCTCCATTCCTGGCCTCTAATTTTCCTTCCCTGACTCCTCCTGCATCCCTTTCTTTCATCTGCTAGTGATAAATTTGCTAGTTCTCCTGTATCTAGCTTGTTTGTATATATTTGTTTGCTTCTTGCCTCCCACATGCTAGATTGTGAACACCTTGAGGTCAGGGACTGTCTTTCTGTATCCCCACCATTTAGCACAGTGCCTGGCACACAGCAGTGGATTAGTAAATGCTTATTGACTGATTGGCAGTGACAAAAAGATGAGTAGCTTCCAGTTTCCCTTTCTTCTTTTTTCTCTGGGCATCTTCTCTTTCCATCTCTTAGGCTTCCAACCTTCTTTCCTATCTCTCTTCTGTCCTCACCTCTTTCACTTCCTTGCATCCATCTTTTACAGCTTCCCCTACATCTTCTTGCTTCCACTCAGACCACTGAATCGTGGGGGCTTCTGTCCCCCTCTCCCCTCTCCTAGGCCTGCTCAAGGCTGAGGAGGTTTTTAATATTGTAGTTGTCATGGAGACCAACTGACACTGTGGAAAGAAAGATGGTGAGGTGGAGGAAGGGCCACCTTGGAAGTAGGGAGAGGCCTTAGAGACTGACTGAAGATGAGATGAAGGCTAAACAGACACCCATTGATGGTGCCCATCAAGAACAGCCAGAAGTGTGGATCCAATGGCCACTGGTCACTGTAAATGAGTACGGTGTCTCTGGCAGGTGGGAGATCTTCTAGACACAGTCTCCAAACACAGGAGGGCTATCAGCCCTACCATCAGCATGAATAAATTAGCATTGAAAATAATTTGTCAATCCATCTCCACCAGCAATGTGGGCTTCACTTAATTGGAAGAATTAGCTCTTTGTAGCCGCCTGAAGAATGCAGAGCCAAAGCACACGGAACATTTTTCCCCAATGACCCAGAGACCCTTGGACGAACTCCTGGGTGCCATGAAAATGGATCATTTTGCAGAAAGAATATCATTGGGTGTTTATTTAACATCACTCCCCGTCCAAAAAAAGACCTTTGAAATGCTCTCACATCTGGCTGCCTCACTTCCCTCACTTTTTTGGGTAGGGAGAAAACTTCATCAGTCTGAAAACATTCAGCAAAGTGTAAATTAAATGTTTGGGGAGTCTGGGGAGGGGAACGTATACATCCTGGGCTGGGGGAAGGAGTGTCCAGGGGAGGTACAGTGTGTGTGTGTGTGTGTGTGTGTGTGTGTGAGGGGGACAGAGGTGGGAGGTACACTAGCCACCCAGCCTCTTTTTTCCCCGAACTCAGATTCTTGCCTGATCGTGCACCCAGCTTGTCCAGTTTCCCTCAGAAACCCCTTCAGGCCCCCGGCCCCATTGATAGATGGACAACAATCCAAAAGGAAGACAGATGGATGGCCATCTAATGAGAGGGTGGGGAGCACAGAGGGACAACAACATAACTGCAGAGAACAGACAGACAATGGTTTAGTGGCAAGGCCAGAGTCTCCTGTATGGCCCTTATTCCCATGCTAGGACATACCTAGGATTCATGGAGGGTCTGGGAGTTATGTGTGTGAGACCCTTCTGGCCTTACGGGCCATCAGCCCCAGCCCCTGTCAGTTCACCTCTCCCACCCTGGGTGGCCCTGGAGATGGGGGCTCAGCCAGGAGGAGGAGGGAAAAACAGTCTTTTTTTTTTGAAAGAAAAAGGAAATACAAAATGGCTAAAAGTTTTATTTATTTAAAATAAAGGTTCAACTATGCTCAACTGTAAACAAGCAGGCCGTTGCTCCCTCCCTGATGGACCCAGGCCGAGGGCTCAGACCACACAGGGAGCTCAGGGGCAGGAGGCTGAGAAGAGACCTTGTAGGAGCTGGGTGGAGTGGTGGAGGAGGGAGCAGGGGTGCCCAGGTGCAGGGAGGGGGAGAAGCTGAAGAACTCGGAGCTCCCTGCCGAGCGCAGCTGGGATGGAATCATCCCAGGAGTGGGCAAGCAACATTCCAGTCCCATCCCCAGGCCTTCCAAGACAGACAGACATACAGAAAGATAGGCAGATTGAAACCCACACCAACAATGACAAAATGTAAAAAAAGAGGGACCCAACTAGATGACCCCTAAGGTCTCCATGGTTCTGGAGTCCCATGAATCCATATACATTATCCAAAGTGGTAAGATAGCCTAGGAGGGAGTGAAGAGAGGAGCCACAGTGAAGCTTGTGTGTGCATATGACAGGACCCCTCACTCCCAGAGCACATCACTCTTATTTAAATGCACAGACATAGAGGATGCAGAAAATGCATACACAGTTGTACAGAGACAAAGACACGGCCACACACATGCTCTTTTTATTAAAAGTGCTACGGTTTTTAGGACGGGGTCCTTAACTCTTTTTCTGTTATGTATCCCTTTGGCAATGTGTTGAAGCCCCTAGACCCTTCTCAGATAATAGTTTTTAAAAGCATAAAGTAAAACATGTAGAATTACAAAGGAAATCAAGAGTCAGTGAAAATAAAAGTTGTAATTTTTTTCTTGTCCTGTTTTGCCTATTTTCTGAAATCCAAGGGATCCATGGACTCTGGTTAAGTTCCTCTGGAAAGGGCAGTGAATTTGGAATCTAAGAACCTGTGTTCAAATTCTGACTCTGTCACTTGCTGGCTCTGTGACCTTAGGGAATAATTTGCTTCCCCATTCTGGACCTCTTTGCTCATCTGCAAAATGATCCTCCATAAATATGAGCTATTGTCACAGATATGACACCTCAGGACACTTAATGAGGGCAGGACTCTTACTTTGGGTCATTTCTTCCCTTGCCAATTTTATTCTCATTTTATCTTCCTCTTGTCTCATTTACTTTGGCTCCAGCTAACTTTTTTTTTTTGGTCTCTTACTGTGTCAGTGACAAGCCTGTTTGCACAGTTTATAAGTTTCCACAAGCTCTTTGGGTGTGATGGGGGGGGAGGGAGATAAGACTGGGGGCTGGGAAGGGAAGCTGGGGGAGACCTTGACTTTCTGGTCCTTTTGGTAGTGGAAGGGAATCCATCTTGAGCTTCAGGACTCTTGGCCACTGGCCAGGCCTGAGGAGGATGGACCAGGTAGGGACTAAATCTCTGTGTCCATAGTGGATAACATATAAGCAAGATAATGTTAATAGTGAGAGCCCACTGTCTGGGTCTTACCCTTCCCCTGGGACCCTGGCTTGAGGATTTGGGACCAAAACCAGAACAGGAAGGAGCTCCGTGCTGAGCCCCTGCCACACCCTAACGAATGGTAGACCCTCTTCTGTGGTGGCTGTTGACAGGAGCTCCGACTGATTATTTTAGTGTCTGAGCATAGAGGGAGAGATGGAGACGAGGAACAGCCGGGAGGCTGAGGTAGGGGAGCAGCCACTGGGGCTGCCTTTGCGTCCAGGAAGTGCTGAAATCAACAAGGTCCTTGGGATCCTGGGGAGAGAGAAAGCACTTTGGGATGAAAATGACCCTGGGAAGCCAGCCAGGGCTGCCTCCCTCTGGAGTCCGAGGTTTTATTGGACTTCAAATTCCAACATAAACCACTCTTTCACACCCCCACCCCCCATCTTTTGCATTTTGAACATAACCGATGAAGGGCAGCAACACAGGAGAGAATGGAAATGATTGTAAGCATGAATCCCAGGGCATGACACAGATCCATTCTCTGGTTTGTCCCTGGGAATGCCACCCAGCATTAAACGAGGGAGCTCTGGCGCTAGGGAGGACAGACAGGCAAAGACTTGCAGGCCTTGCAGGAAGTCCAACTGGGAGTTCAGCAGCTGGTGATAAACAGAGAGAGCCCTTTTAGGCAAAGTCTAATGCTCCTCCCTCCCACCCCTTCCCAGGCAGGGGAGCATTAATAGGAGTGGGGGGAGGGAAGGAGGACTCCAACCCTTCTCTACAAGGACAGGAGCAATTCATCCACTCCAGCGAGAGGCTGAGGAATTTGAACAGGAACAAAACCTATAAGAAGAGCTCTTATGTGATGTGGGTGTGCTGACCAGCCCCCTCCACACTGAAAGTGGACTGAAAGCTCTTTTTTTAGCTAGAGTCAAGGAGTCATCCCTCCTGTTTGCGTGTTTGCTTGCTTTTGTATATGCATCTGTGTGCAAATGTTAATTTGTGATGGGCAGGAGGGAAACTAGGTGAAAAAAAAAACCAAAACAGAGCTATGGGTGAAAAAGAGTTTAGACCAAAGCATGGTGGAGATAGAGGAGAGAAGTATGAACTACAAGAAAAAAGAAAGGATGTTAAAGAGAGATGAGATGAGTTAAGGCAGGAGGGGACCAGTTTGGAAGCTGAGAGGTCGAAAGGCCGAAGTGAGTGAGAGATTAAGAGGCATATTAGTGTTTAGGTCACCAGGGGCTTTTTGTGGCATTAGATTCAACCTACACTCAAGAATGTATTTTGGAGGATCCAGATGGAAAGACTTTGAGTTGAGGGGAGCTAGGAGAAGACTTTAGCTTGAATGGGGTGGAATTCTGAAGAGAAACTGTACTTACTGGGAAAACAAGCAAAAGAAAACCCTGGGCTGAATGGTGACTCAACTTTGCAACTACATTGAGTGTTAATGATTTAGCTACCTGTGTATGATCCACCTAAATCCCTCTGGGATGTCTCAGTACTCATGGAGAAGACTCTGGGTTCCTGAACACTATACCAAGATCTGGCAGGTTCTACTACGTTGGAAAGGACGTGAGTATGGGTTTAGGGACAAAACTCTTTCTGTCTGTTATTTGAGGACCAACCTAGCCAAATCTGATAATATTCATTGCCAGAAGACTGGCCTGCTAGTTGATGATGGTGGTCACTTTTATTTTTTTTTTTGGTATATAGCAACTCATGAATCTATTTCTTAAGGCATAGCAGGGTTGTAACCATGGAGCTTTTGAAATATTAGAGCAGTGTATAATTGGTACTTTGAGATTTTAAAAGCCATTTCTTATGCTTTAAACAACTGAATTGGCTGAGTGGGATGTTGTTGATGACTCACCCCAGAGGGGAACAGGGGAGCAAAGGCTTTTTTCCAGAGGTCATAGTCCAAAGGGGAGGGCTTGCTAAGCCTTGGGTGGTAGCAGTGGAAGTGGCCAACTATGAAAGCAAGGAGTCTGCAGCTGGGCCTTCCCTGGGGTTTCATCACAGTGATTAATTAAGCATGAGCTTCCATTGGCCCCAGCTCTCTGAAACCCCTGGACTCCATGTGGCTCCATGAGAGACCAGCTGAGCTCTTCAAAAAGAGCCCCAGGAGTCCAGACATGGAATATTAGAGTCAGGAAGAAGGCTGGTGGCCCTAGTTGAGAAAAGGCCTGACTTAGTGTTGGAATGTGAAGAGAAAAAAACCAAAATAGCCCCATGAGGATGGACTAGAAGAATCTTTGGCCAAAGCTAAGGCCAAGGCCAAGGCAGTGAATGAAATCAGCAAGTTCTGCTGCTTCCTTTGGAAGCTTTCCCATCTGTGCTCATAAAGATCTATTGATTGACTGTAAATGTGAAGTTTACTGTTAGAATTCTCTAGACAACCTCGGTTTTCATCTTTGCTGCCATCAACAAATGGGTATCTGTGTAGTTCTGCCTCTCTCTGGCTGCCAGCACATCCCAGCCAGCCCTTGCCCATCCCCATTGAAATGGAACATAAAGCTAGGGAAAAGGGCAGGAAGACCCCGTCAGAGGATTGATCAGTGGTTATAGTCCTCATTTGTGTGAAACCACTCACCCTTTCCTGAGCTCCTGGACACTGAAGCTTGAGCTTCTACTCTAGATTTCTGCTACTTGTCCATTCATAGCATCATAGAATTGCAGAATTGGAAGGCACCTTAGAGATCATCTCACTCAATGCATAAATGAAGCATGACTTTGCCCTATACCATTCAACTTGAGAAACATTTATTAAGTACCTGCTATGTACTGAGCATTGGGGTAGACAAAGGAAAAAAATCACATAGACCTTGTCCTCAAGTTGCTTACAATGCCTAATAGGTGGTTATATAACCTTCACTTGAAGAATTCCAGTGATGAGTTCATTACTTCCCAAAGAAGCCCATCCCACTGTTGGACAACTCTAATTGTAAAGTTCTTTCATTTTTTGAGTTATAATCTGCCTCCTTTGTAACATCCACTCACTGGTGCCAATTCTGTCCCCTGGGACCCAGCAGAATAATCTACTCCCTCTTCTATAACATTCAAATATTTAGAGACAATTATGATATGTTTCCTAAGTCTTTTATTTAGGTTAAATATGCCAAATTCTTCAAACTGATGCTCATGTAATGGGATTGCAGATCTCTTCACCGTCCTGATTGTCTTGTGCTGGATATGCTCCAATTTGCCATTATCTTTCTTTAAATGTGCTAAAGTCTTGATCCTGAAATCTGACCTGTGCACTTAGATTCTTCACTTGTTGTTGTTCAGTCATTTTCAGTCATGTCTGACGTGTTGTGACCACATTTGAGGTTTTCTTAGCAAAAATACTGGAATGGTTTGCTGTCTCCTCCAGCCCATTTTATAGATGAGGAAACTGAGGCAACCAGGGTTAAGTGACTTGTCCAGAGTCACACAGTTAATTAGTATCTGAGCCACATTTGAACTCAGGAAGATTCCTCACTACCTGTTCATTAATTCCTATCTACAATGAATGCATGAATCATGAAATCTGCATGCTCTCTTGGACATCATCTTCACCTCTTCCTGCCTACCAATATTCCCATGGGCACTGAACTTTTGTGCTACTTTCTAGACTTAGGTTATTCATTTGTCCTTCCATTTTCTACTTTTTTACATTAAATTTTCCTTTAATTAACAAGCACTTATTTTCTCTCTTTCTCTCCCTTCACCCTGAAAATCAAAACCAAAAAACCCCCATAAGCCAAAAACCAAATCCAGGCAAAACAAAATCCCCAAGCAAACCCATATAACAAATAAGATTTATCAAACAAAGCAAATTCCCACATTGGTCATGTTAAATAAAATTGTGTTTCTCATTTTACATATTTAATCATTCCTTCTCTTTTGGGAGAGGGGTAGCATGCTTCATCATGGGTCCTCTGGAATCATGATTGAGGTCCTCATATTTTCTAATTCATTTATTGGATATTGAGTACCTTGTCAAACTTATACAAGTTCTTCTGATAAGCTGTCTTCCCTTTCCTTGAATTTCCTCACTCTCTTCTACCCTGCTATTATTTAAGACCTGACACTGAAGTTTATCCTAGAGAGAAGGTTGAGGGGACTGAGACACTTTTAACCTGTAACCATATATGCTTGTCTGAGCCCTAGAAGGTAAAAAGATTTTGATGCTAGTTCAGCCTGTATCACTGTGGCCTCTGGTCAGTCCTCTCACAGCTATTAGTGACTCTTGGATCTCTACTGAAGAGCTACCATGTTTGTATCTCAGGGTTACTCTATTCAGAGTTTCATAAGTCAGACAATAGATATGACCTCAAACTCCCCTCCCCCGCCAAAGGTCTTCCCAAATGTAGGAGGCTGCAGAGCAGCCTCTTTGAAAACTTGTGTGGTCCTTCGCTGTGGTCATTCTTCAGACATTTTAATTTCCTGTTCACCTGCTAGGCTGTGGCTCTGATTTCTCTCAGCATTTCTTTGTCCAGGAGCAGGCAGACAGGTATCTCTGGCTGAGCATCTGGTAGCCATTCACCTTTATGGCCACTGAAGCAAGAAATTAATTTCACTTGTTTCTTTAGCAATATCTGCTGCCTTTGACAGCAAGTCACCTTTATCACCTCTTAAAGCCTTATGACCTTTGTCCCATGGGGCACCCTCTGGGGCACTTTAAAAAATTATTTTTATATATTTGTTAAGTATTTCCCAATTACATGTAAAAGTTTTTTTCAACATTCATTTGGAAAGATTTTGAGCTCCAAATTTTCTGCCTTCCTCCCGTCCTTCCCCCACTCCTTAAAGAAGGCAAGCACTTTGATTTTGATTATGCATATGAGGTCATGCCAAACATATTTCCATATTAGCCATGTTACAAAAGAAAACATAAACAAACTAAGACAACAAAAAGCGAGAAATTTTAAAAAGTATGCTTCACTCTGCATTCATATTTCAACAGTTCTCTCCCTGGAGGTAGATAGCATTTTTCATTGTGGGTACTTTGGAATTGTCTTATATTGTTGTCTTGATTAGAGTAGCTAAGTCTTTCATAGTTCATCACCTTTATAATATTGCTGTTGCTGTGTACAATGTTTGCTTCACTTGCATTAGTTCATACAAGTCTTCCCAGGTTTCTCTGAAAGCATCTTGCTCATCATTTCTTATAGCATAATAGTATTCCATCACAATCATATACCACAACTTGTTTAGTCATCTCCCTCAATTTTCAATTTTTTTGCCATTATGAAAAGAGCTGCATAAATATTTTTGTGCAAATAGGTCCCTTTCCTTTTGTTTGATCTCTTGGGGATACCACCTTAGTAGTGATATTGCTGGGTCAAAGGGTATGCACAGTTTTATAGCCCTTTGAGTGTATTTACAAATTTTTCTCTAGAATGGTTGGACTACTTCACAACACCACCAACAGTGTATTAGTTTCACAATTTTTCCACATCCACTTCAGCATTTGTCATTTTCCTTTTCTGTCATGTTAGCCAATCTGATAGGTGTGAGATGATACCTCAGATTTGTTGAGTTTGCATTTCTTTAATCAATAGTGATTTAGAGCATTTTTTCATGTAATAGCTTTCATTTCTTCTCAAAACTGCCTGCTCATATCCTTTGACCATTTATCAACTGGGGAATGACTCTAATTTTTACAAATTTAGCTCAGATATTTGAGAAACAAGACTTTTATCAGAGAAGTTTGCTGTAAAATGTTTCCCCCATTTCCTGTTTTCCTTCTAATTTTGGCTGCATTAGCTTTGTTTGTACAAAAGCTTTTCAGTTTCATGTGATCAAAACCATCTATTTTATTCCTGTAATGTCCTCTGTCTCTTGTTTGGTCATAAGCTTTTCCCTTGTCCATAGATCTGAC
>CM053585.1:68331972-68359914 GCA_028646515.1 Pseudochirops corinnae | reverse complement strand
ACTATTGTACATTGTGAAAGTATTTGCAGATCCTATACATGATTGCACGCCACCATGGGCAGGGGAAGGGAGGGGAGAAAATCTGAAACTCAAGTGATTGTGGAACTGAATCTTGTAAATTAAAAGTAAATAAGTAAATAAAAAAAAAAGAAAAAAAAAGATTCTGTGTCCTCTTTCAACTTAGCTTCTTGCATCTTCCATTTTCCTCTAATATTTGTAAAAATATATACAAACTTGGAGTCAGCCATATCAGCTTCTCTCTAAAAAAGTCAAAATTATCTCAATTTATTCTGATTAGCATAGACTGCAACTAAATAAATAAATAAAATTTTAAATATATTTAAATAAAACTTGAAAATGTGTCTCCAAGTCTGATCCTACCCATGCTTAAAGCCTGAAGGAAAGATTAGATGCCTAGAAACAAAAGTAGATTTCCATAGTCATCTGAGGAAATCTTTTGTCTGATTGAATGGGGCTGTGGACCCCAAAGTTTTAAATAGCTTGAGGCATTCTGGTCCTGGGCAGGAAGGATCATGATAGATCTTCTGGGGAGGGGAATTTAGAAACTGGAGCAGTGAAACTGAACTAAGAAAAAGTGACAGGAGTAAAAAGGACCATGATGGCTTCCAGGAGCAGAAGTCAATGACCATAGACAGATGGACCCAAGATGCCTGTCAGGAATGAATGACAGTCATGGAGTGCTGGATCGCTGTTGGGGGAATGGTAATGAGGTGGGATGTGGGAACAAACAACTGTTGGAGAGTGCCATTTGCAGGAGGCTCTAGCCAAGAAGCAGTGAGGCATAGAATTCTGACATGAAGGAGTGAATTCTAAGTTTTTTTCCCATTCAGAATAATGCTGAAAGTCACAAGGACTGTACAAGTTCCTGGGAATATAATTGGGCCACTGGGCAAGAATTTATTGATTATGTAAAGAATCTTGAGTTTTTTTTCCATTAAGGGTAGTATTCTGAGTCATCAGGACTACACATATCCCTTGAGGAATGTCAAGGCCCATCTGAAAGGGAAAAGGGTATTTTGATTCTTGAGCGATCCTCCTTTAGAGACCAAGTTTTTGCAGTTCGTTGATTGCTCTATAAGCTACTAATTTTGGTCATTTTATGAGTCTTTAGACCCATTCTTTTGCTAAGGTTCCACATAGGATATTATTGTAAGTCATGAAGATTGTAAAGGTACCTGGAGAAAGGTAGAAGCTTACCAGAAAGGAGGAGAGGGATCTTTTGACTCTTTAGCAAACTTTGGATTTCTTTCCCTTGATAAAGGTAGTATTATAAGTATGTACAGTTCCCTGGGGGAGGAGTTGGAGGTCCCCCGAAAAGGGGAGGATGCCTCTTGAATTACTGTGATCTCAAGTATGTCTTTTTTATATAAGTAGAATCTCTTCTGTATTTGATGTTTTTTGAGCCTGAATACTTACAAGGGATAGCTGATGGCCATCTTTGGAAGAGTAACCTACCTTGATAACCTCAGATTTCACCTGGATGGAGGCAAATAAGGCAGAGCAGTTTAACATTTTCCAATAATACCCAGTAATTGGGGGTATCAGAAGGGTGTCTTTGACCCAAGTTCTAGAGCAGGGGTAAGGAAACTTGAGGTGGCCTTGAGGCCATAGATTTGTTCAGTGAAGTTTGGATTCAGTCAAAGGGTCATACTTGAGGACCTAGAGAGCCACATGTGGCCTCAAGGCTACAGGTTCTCCACTCCTGGGGTAGAGGCTTAGGTTTTTGAGCCAAGGTCTAAGGATTTGAATTTGGACAGGATCAGAGTTGGGAGAAAGGAGGTGGATTTTTGGATTTTTTGGAAAAAAAGTTTTCTTTATTTAAATTTGTAATTGTCTATATCCTGTGCTGCTGAGTTCAATTGCCAGGTCCCTGTCCCTTAGCCCCTGCTCTAGTACCCTGACTTTAGTTCATCATGTACTAGCTGGAGAGATAGTTCTTTCTTAGTACATGTCCACTGAGTCCTTTGGTGGTGGGCAGTGTCCCAAGTCTGGGGAGCAGGTTCTAACCCAGGACCTGATTATAGGCAATTCTGATCTAAACCTTGAGTTGTATCTACAGAACACCCAAATAATGGACTGGAACTTGAAAAAAATCAGTCAGACTGGTTGTTTGGCATCCTATCAATATGTTCTTGGTCCCTCCCCAAAATTAACTGAATTTAACGGACTTCTTTCTCCCCTCCAGAATTTAGTAAAACTAGTCTGTGTCTAATAGACACAGTCTCCGAGTTTATCTTGGCTTTTGAACAACACTGGAGAAACTGCTCAGGAAGCTGGATGGGATATCCATGGCAGAACTCTCCGTCTCTCCACTAGATAGAAGGTTAGTCAGAGGGACATCTATTTTTCAGACCCTCTGTGTGGTCTAGAGCTTTTTACTATTTCTGTTAGTCTCCAATGCTGCTTTCTTCTTCTCAAGCATAGGCCTTCTCTGTTCTATTCTCTACAAAAAAGGGATCATAGAATTTTGAACTGAAAGGGGCCTTAGAGATCATCATAGGCCGACATTCCTTCTACCATTGGGGAAACTGGGACCCAGACAAGTGAAATGTATTGGCTCAAGTCACACAGGTAATAAATAACAGAATTCAAACCCAAGTCCTCTGTCTTCGAATCTCCTGTTTTTTTTCTTCAATATGTATTCTTCACAGCTTCTCTGTTCCTTAAGGAGTCCCTGGACAAGGGGCAGTGTAGGGTAGTCCTCAGCTCTGGTTAAGCCTCTACTATATCTAGAAAAATCTATATCTATACCTATATACACACACATGTATGTATATATACATTTGTGTGTATATATATACATATGTGTATGCACACACATATATCTGTATATCTTCACATCCCTATGAAATCTCACACGTGCTCCTGAGAAGCCCTATCCAAGAGGCCTGGGGATGTGAATGCCACAGACTGAGTCACAATTGTGGTTATGCTCTCTTTTAGAGGGTAAGGCATCTGGCTTCTGGAGACACAGATGTTATTTAACAAATGGAGGTGAGGGCTGGAATTTTAGAGAGGCCACTGTAGATAATAACAATTAGATATGCTCAGATAACAACAATTTCTGTTTCCGTAACAACCTAAGATTTATAAAACTCTTTCCTTATAATGCGCCTCCCCATGAGGTAAATAGTTCAAGTATCATTCCATTTTTGTAGATGAGGAGAGATGAAGGTCCAAAATGGCACAGGAATCCAGGGCCCCTGATGTCAGCAGGGGCAGCTGGGGGGGCAGTGGATAGAGCTTGAGACCTAGAGTGAGGAAGACCCAAGTTTTAATCCAGCCTCAGACTCTTACTAACTAGGCAAATCACTTGACTTCTATTTGCCTCAGTTTATTCAAAGGTAAAATATAGAGAATAATAGCATCTTCTTGCCAGGTAGATGTGAGTGTCAAAGGAGATAATATTTATAAAGTACATATAGCACAGTTGAATAAAATGCTTGTTTCTTTTCTTCCTTCAGGGATCTTCCCATTATGCTACCCTCCGGATAAGACTTTGACTTGGAACTTTCCGAGGGGGGACTTTGGAGGAGACCAGAATCCTTGGGTTAGCGTCATTAGAGCCCTGCTTTCCACAGGAATGTCATGGTAGGAATAGTCCCAGAGTGTCCTGGAGGGGCTCTGAAATGTGGTATTCAGCCGTGGGGCAAGGAATGCAACAAGAATCATGAAGGAGTAGTGAAAAAGGACATTTTCAAAGAGATGGATGTTTGGGAAAGAAGGAAGCTGCTCATGCTAGTGGCTACCAATGGACAACCTGTATACTATACTGGAATCTGTTTGGTGTCAATAGAACTAGAGGAAGTCCAGCAACACATTGCGTGAGCCCTTCATGTCGTTTTAAAAGGACAATTTGGACAGGAGCTGTCTGCCTGGGATGAGAGGCTGTGGATGGATGGTGATCTGCATTACTGGAGGAAGTCTTTCATTGAGATCTCAGATTCATTGCAGGATAGTACTCGCAAACCACTTGATCTGCATGTCTGTTGTTTCCTATTCTTATTCCATGACAGGCTCAAGTCCTTATCCAGGGAGACATGTCCTTGAGGAAATCTTTGAACATTTCACTTCCAGCACATGTCATCCTTAACCTAAACCTCCAGATTTCCCTTAGTTGTGAAACATTTTGGTGCAGTGGAAAGAATACTGTACAAAGTCAGAATATCTGGATTCTTATCCCAGCTCTGGCCCTTATTAGCAACAGTATGATCTTGAGTAAGTCACTTAACTGCTAAGCCTTAGTTTGCCTCATCAGTAAAACCCATTATATCTGATTTATAAGCCTGCCCTGCATGGTATTTGTGAGGATTAAAATAAGTTATCTCCAGGAGAGCAATTTGAAAACTAAGGCATTATGCACATTTGGCTCCTCTGGTTTGGAAAGGTCACTTGATCTGCAGAAGGTTTGGCCTTGATTGTTTCTAACACCCCTCCACAGAACTTGAATCCAATTCCAATCCTATGATCCATTTGCCTCAGCATGCACACGTTGCATGTGCATGGGCCAAGATCTGGATTTCTCTCAGCAGCGCTAACACCCTCTCCCCTCTCCCCACCCCCATCACCTCCTAATGGGCAGGCACATTATCACACTGGCCAGACTAACACAAACACCCCAATCTGGCTGTATTCCAAACGCCAGATGCGCCCACAATTAGTGTCAGTCTGGAAAATGTTCCTGCGTCTGGAAGGTCAGTGTCAGCTGGACGTGCCCGCTGTGGCCCCCCGCCCCCTCCTTTTCTGTCAGCTGTTGAGAGGGTGAGAGAGAGCCTGGGCTTGCCACTTTTCAACGGTCTTAGCTGTGGAGGTCCCAGCCACAGACTTTAACTGGGCTTTGCACGGTTGGCATTCCAATGTTTGTAGAGTCCAGGCCTACCTTATTGCTTTTGGAGAAGGAGAAAGTCTTTGGTGTAGGAGGGTACCCTGAGGGTGTGAGAAAAGGGAAGTCCTGCTGGTTTATAACTGAAAACAGTTTGTCCTCCTTTACATTTGCAATGTGCTCATGTCTCTTTTGATTTCTCTTACCTCGCCTGTCGCTTTTGGTATGGAAAGGAAAATTAACAATAATATTGTGATGGGCTCAGCTGCTGTATTTAGATCTATTTGTAGGTCATTCCAAGACCCAGCTCTACAGTTCTGAAGAGTTTTCATGTTTCCTTTCCATTCATGGAGGGCTGTGTGGGCCTTTTCTCTAGGTAGTAATGAAAAATTAAATCAAATTGAGTTTGATGTCTACCTTATTGATTCCAGACCCATTCCGGTAGACTGTGACACTTCTGTGACCTGCCAATTCTGCACATTAGAGGCTTGGTTTTACACAAATGCCTCGTACCAAAGGCAGGAGCTCATACCTCCATTGGCAACATCCCACTGAAGAGGCAGACCCTGCCAGGAGATGAAAGCTGCTAATGAAGATGTGTTCCAGATGATATTTACAGTCACTGTCAGGGGAAAAAAAAAATGGTGGGTTTCACAAATAATTTCATGGGAATGACATCGAAAATAGGGTATGATTTTCGACATGGTTTCCTCAGCTCCATTCTTTTCCCCCCAATCTAACCCTATCAGCGTCTTTTAGAAGCTCCAGGCCACATCTTTTTGTAGGTACCACTATTGCCCTCCCTGAAAAAGGTAAGAACTAGTGTGCTCATTTTTTTCTTTTTGGCTTGAGTGTAAATGGCCAAACACCGCTGAGAATCTCATGGCCTGAGGGCAGAGTTGGGATTTAGGATAGGAGCCAGAATCTATCTTAAAGATACTTCCAAGCTCTTTTGCTTGTCAGAGAAAAAAATGCATTGGAGGTAAAGGCATTTGCTAAAGATCACATGGGTAGATAGTAATGACAGAACCAGGGATTGGAAGATATTTTAAAATGCTGCTTTTTGCCAAATAAAGACTGAGACTGGTGGATTATTTGAGTTTGGGGGTTTTGAGCTTCAGTAGAGCTTGTAGTGAGGGTGTGTGGTGAGTGTGTGTGTGTGTGTGTGTGTGTGTGTGTGTGTGTGTGTAAAGGCCAAATCTTGCCTTTGGAGCACAAATGCTGTATAGGCTCATGGACCAGAAGGAAATAGAGACTATTTAGTCCAATACCTTCATTTGATGGATAAAGAAACTGAGATTCATATAGGAGGGATGGGTATACTTACAGCTAGTAGGTGACAGAGTAGGGACTCAAGGTCCTTTGATAATTCTACCATGTTGTGGTAGGAAGAGTATTTCCCAGGGCCCTGTAACTCAGGCTAGGATACTTTTTTTTTTCTCGAAAGTTACTAAGACTTTCTCTAGATTGGCTCAGGGAACTAAATACTCAGATTCCCAGATTTTAGGTTCCCGGATGTGACCAATCACCTGGCTCCTTCCCGAGGCTTCTAACCAGCAGGCCATCATGGAAAACTCAGAGGTGGGGAAGCTGTGCCCAGCTATATTGTCAATGATGAGTCTTTTCCCTGGTCTGAATATCTTTCTCCTGCTACATTTAAGTAAACCTCTTTCTGTTAACTTTCAGATGTCACAGTCAATAAATATTCATTAATCACCTACTATGTGCCAGGCACGCTCAGCATTGAGGACACAAAGAAAGGGGTAGAACAGTCTGTGTTCTCAAGGATCTAACAGTCTAATGGAGGAGATAATTTGCAAACAAGTCTTTACAAACAAGCTGTGTTCTCAATTCCTTCCAATTTTGAACCTTAGGTAGCAAACCAGCCTGAGTCAGGTCTGGTCTATTTGTCATGCAGTTGCTATTCAACCTAGGGAATCAATTTTTGTCTCCAATATGTCATAGCAGGGATTCCTTTCAGACATAAGTTGGACCAGTTTTCTTACAAAACTTGAATTCTTATTCTGTGAATGGATTAAGACAGGAAGGGAAAGAGTTTGTGAGGGGGAGGGAACGATGAGCCCTGGTTTGGGGGTGGGGGAAATAAGGGCTGGATAATGAGACCTCTGTATGTGTATTGGGAGAAATATCATGGTGCAAGGGATAGGGTATTTGAATAAGACCTTAGTTCAAACCCTGTTTCAGACACTTATCAGCTATGTGACTTCATGCCTCAATTTCCTTGTCTGCAAAATGGAGATGATAATAGCACCCGTTCACAAGGTTGTTGTGGGGAACAAATAAGATAGCATATGTAAAGAGCTTTGTAAACCTTAAAGCATTTTTATAAATGTTAGCTATTACTATGATAAATAACATTTCACGTTTATAAAGTGCTTTATTATTTAGCGAACATTTTTCACGATGATCTTGTGAGGTACATGCAACAAATATATGTGTGTATAAATTTGTATGAGCCTGGGATTTTACTGGTGTAGGATGTTGTTCCTAGTGTAAGTAAGGTGGATCCCTCTACCAATGTTGGTCAATCTCTGTTCCGTAAATTAGTACCCTCCAGTGCTGCCAATAAATTGCATTGAGTATATATCATGTGCTTCTGACTCCTACAATCTCAACTCATGACATGAAGCTGCTTCTCGTGATATTATTATAAATAATTTGTAGTTATTGTTAGCATCATTCCTTAGAGGTTTAGGTTAAGCAATTTGCCAATTAACTGTGTCATAAAGGTGATTTGAACCTGTGTCTTTTTAGTTTTTGTCCAGTATTTTCCCAATTGCTGAGGTTAGTTTCTCTTCTGTGGTCCTATCCCATAACAGTTGCCTTGAGCACCTCGTCTCTGGGACGTCTACTCTCCTGGATGCTGTTCAGCATTTCATGGCTCAGAGCCTCAGGTATGGGCAAGAGTGAGGACAGACACTGTAACTATAGGGCTGGGTGCTTGAATGGCAAACCAGTTGATAACTTCCTATCATTCGTAACTGACCTTCAGCCTTGAATATTATCAGATGTAGCTGGTATTTCCCTCACTGACTCACTCATTCAGAATTTGCTGCTGATACTGCCACTAGGGAGCATGAGGCTGGGCATGTTGGGTCTGGGAGTTAGTAAGACCTGAGTTCAAATTCAGTCTCTGACACTTACTAGCTGTGTGCTTCTGGGCTAGTTATTATACCTCTGTCTTCCTCAGTTTTCTCATTTGTACAATGGGCATAATAGTAGCTCTTACTTCGCAGGATTTTTGTGAGAATTAGATAATATTTATAAAGCTCTTAGCATAGTGCCTGGCACATAGTAGGTCTGTAATAAATGCTTCTTACCATCCTTCTCTCCTTTCCTTCTTCTTTCTTCCTTCTTCTACTCCTTTTCTCCTTCCTTCCTTCCTTCCTTCCTTCCTTCCTTCCTCCCTCCCTCCCTCCCTCCCTCCCTTTCTTCCTTCCTTCCTTCCTTCCTTCCTTCCTTCCTTCCTTCCTTCCTTCCTTCCTTCCTTCCTTCCTTCCTTCCTTCCCTTCTAATCCAACTTCCCTTTGTGCCCCAAGACAGGAGGAGTTCAGAGCTTGTGAGCAGAGCCGAATCAGCAGAGATTGGAGCCAAATTCGTGGCAAACAGAGCTGAGTCAGTGATGCCCAGAGCTGAGCCTATGGGAACAGGAGCCAAGTCAACATGATTCAGACACACTTTGAAGAGAAGGACTGACAGGAAATCATGACTCTTGAGTTGCAGCTGTGACATTTCACTGTAGTGGACGTTTGATGTCTGGGCCCAAGCTGTCTGTTTGGGTTTTAGTGAGGCTGCTCATCCTGAAATATTCTCAGAGTCAAAAATACAGCTTCCCATCTTTACCCATCCCCTAGTGGTTCCAAATTGTGCAGTGTTTGAGGTGTGTGTGTGTGTATGTGTGTAGACAGAGAGAGAGAGAATGAGAGAGAGAGAGAATGAAAGAGAGAGAGAGAGAGAGAAAGAGAGATTGAGACTGAGGGACCAGAAAGTAACACAGGAATAAGGATGGGCTGAGAAACTGATGTGAAGAGAGATGTCCAGAGAATTGTAAAGAGATGACCAGGAAAAGACTGAAACAGTCAAAATAAGAAGGGAGTGAGGACAGGGAAGGTATCTTCTCCCCTTCCTCAGACCTGCCTCTCAGCAGACCTAAATTGGTGCTAATCTGATCCATGTGAAACACAGGTTGGTCAGTCAATAAACATTTATTAAGACCCTACTGTGTGCCAAGCTCTGTTGTAAGTGCTGGGGATACAAAAAGAGGCAAAAGACAATTTTGCCTTCAAGTAGCTTACAATTTAATGGACACAGGTCACAGGTCACAGGTCACCTCATCCCCTGGAATAGGATGCCTTCTGCCTCTTCTCATGGTTAGCAAGCCCAGAGAAGGGACGCAGAGGATACTGTCGGTTCCAGAGCAAACCTGTCACAGTTGAGCATTAGGTTAGGGAGCTGGTAGGTACCAAAAAGGGACTTGAAGAACAGTCTGGGAGCCCAGCCCACAAGACCTCTCACTTTCTCTGTATCATTCCAAGGGTGGCACCTCCCCAGCGTCCACTTCCCCAACATCGTATGTCCTCTCCCCAGCCCCAAAGAAAAGTGTGCTGCTCAAACTCAGTATAGGGATCTATGAAAGCCCATAGAACTCTAGTGTGTTCTCCTCCCTTCCCCCAGGCCTGTTGCTAAGAATATTTAATTTTAGAAACTCTCCATGAGACGCCACTGCCTTCCCTGAATGATAAATCATTGCAGTTTAAATGAAGGTCAGCGACACAGCTTCATATTTCTCTTGTGATTCAGGGCTTGTGAAATCTGGGTTGGTTTATGAAGACTGAAGTCTCTTTCTGAATATCATTTATTCCCTGTGGAAGAGACTGGAGAACCGAAACTCTCAGAAGTGTTCCCTATCCATCTGCGATCTTCAAGATAGCCATGCTCACAATGCTGTTAGAAGCCTTCCTTAGTCGATTCCCTAACACAGTGGTTCTCAACCTTCCTAATGCCGCAACCCTTTAATACTCATATGTTGGGGTGGACCCACCTGGAGATGGATAGAGGAGTGATGTCTCAGTTCCTAAGACAATTGGAAATATGTGTTTTCCAATGGTTTTAGGGAACCCTGTTCGACACGACCCACAATTTGAGAACCACTGCAAGTAACACATTCCCCTTTGAAAGTCCTCAGAAATGTTCCATCCTGCATTGTGGCTCTCCCCTCTTCAAACACAAAGTTCTCTCACAGAGATATTACCTTTCCCAAGCTCTGGAGTTGTGAATTTTCTGGTGGAGAGGAAAGTAGAAGTAAAATCTTGAAAGGAAATGTATTTTATAGTACAAATGTACCTCCTGTTTCCCCCAGCACTTTGTCAAGGTCAGAATAGAGCATTTAAAGTCAATTGCTTAGCCAAAGTGTAAGCAGACCCTGGGACATCCTCTCTCAATTAGGAGCCCTAGCTCAAGTCCACGTAGATTAGTCTTAGCTAGCCTGGTCCCTGAAAAGGGAGTCAGACTCTTCCTCATTGTCTCTAGCTCCTTATACTGCACTCCAGATTGTGTGGGTACAGTCTCTCAAACCCACCTTAGGTTTAACTTATGTCTAGAATCTCCCTAAAAGGGAGGTAGATACTCATTAGAAAGGTTTTCAGAACTTAAGACAGGTCGGGTATAGGACAGCTATTTGTTCCCTTCACTTGAAAGAAATGCTTGCAATTCTAAAGACTCATAAGTGGTTACTGAGAAGAATTTGAAGCATGACACAATAACTCATGGGCAGCTAGGTGGCATAGCGAATAGAGCCCTGGGCTTGGAATCTTGGAATCTTGAAACTCGTCTTCATGAATTCAAATCTGACCTCAGACCCTTACTAGGCTCTGTGACCCTGGGCAAGTCACTTAACCCTGTTTGCCTTAGTTTCCTCATCTGTAAAATGATCTGGAGAAGGAAATGGCAAACCACTCCAGTATCTTTGCCAAGAAAACCCCAAATGGGGTCACGAAGAGTAGGACACAATCCAACAACAACATTAGCCTGTAATTCCTATTAAACTCTTTTAGGAGGTCATTATTGTAAACATTAAAACATGAAAAAAACAACAACTGTGGAACTGCTGAATAGTCATTTCAACCTTTGTCTTGGGTCTCCACTATAATAATAGCCAATATTTATATAGTGCTTACTAAGTGTCAAGTACTTTATAATTATTATCTCGTTTGACCCTCACAGCCCCTGGAGGTAGGGGGCACTATTGTTCCCATTTTTACAGATGAAGGAACTGAAGTAAACAGAGCTTAAGTGACTTGCCCAGGGTCATGCAGCTAGTAAGTATTTGAGGCTGGACTTGAACTCAGATCTTCTAGACTCAAGGGCCAGCACTCTTTCCATTGCACCACTTATCTGCCTAGCAGTTTCCTTGAGATTCTTGCATGGCTTGGGCTTATCCTCCTGTTAGCAATCAAACTCTCCAAAATAGGTACAGTTTCAGAAATAGCCTCTTCCATCAGTAAGCTCTGACTGAGGAGCCTGTTTTTGTTCAGTCATTTTTCAGTCATGTCCGACTCTTTGTGACCCCATTTGGGGTTTTTCTGGCAAAGATACTTGGAGAAGTTTGCCATTTTCTTCTTCAGCTCATTTTACAGATGAGGAAACTGAGGTAAACAGGGTTAAATGACTTTCCTGGAGTCACAGAGCTAGTAAATATCTGAGGCTAGATCTGAACTCAGGAAAGTCATTCTTCGTGATCCTAGGCCTGGTGCTCTATCCATTGTGCCACCTAGCTGCCCTGAGGAGCCTACGAACTCTCAAATTCTGGAATCTATCTCTAATGATGGTTGTTTGGTCACCTATGCCTAAGGAAGGAGGCAAAGAGCAGAAGGGGCAGTCATGTGCTGAACTCTTCTTAGAACTCTTCCCCTAACTAAAACTTTGAAAAGTACCTGATCTTGTTTCCTCCTAATTTTTTTAGTAATGTAACCTTGAGGTCTGATATCTCCTTTGAATTTATTATCATACATGGTGTAAGAAGTTAGTCTAAACCTGTTTCCTACTAGATTCTTTTCCAGTTTTTTTTCTGATAGTTCCTAATTTAGGGGTTTCTTCCCCAGATAATTTTATATTTTTTATGAATCCTCTCATATTCTCCTCAGAGGGGAAATAAGCAACTTGCTTGAGATCTCCCGTCAGGGAGCAAGTGGAAGAAATGGGATTTGACCCCCTTGGCCTTTGGATTCAGAGTCTGATGCTCTTCCTGTCCCAAGTAGCTATTTTCCCTGCAGCACTCACCATAGGTCAGGGACTTGGGGAACAATCAGGAAAGGCTTCTTGTTGATGTGGAACACAAAAGCACTAATGATCAAATTTGTAAAGTGCTTAACACAGTGCCCAGCACATAGTAGGGGCTTTATAAATGTTTATTCCCTTCTCTTCCCACCTCCACCCCCATGATTCCTGTGGGTTCATATCTCCTGCACTCTATCCTAAATTTTCCAATATATTTCATCAGAAAGCACTAGTAATTATGTGTGTTGGACACAGGCAAATAGAGACAGTGCAGCCAGTTCCCAGGGGTTGCAAAGGGCTTTGGGGGACCTCCTGGAGAGAGGCTCACGTTCCCATCCTAGCCTGGGAAGAACGAGTTCCACTGTGGAAATGCCTCCAGGCAGTCTAACTAATTCTGTAAGGTGGGTACACAGTTATCCTATTCAGAATGGGTTGAAGGACCACTGCCTCAGCTGGTGATAGGCTTCCTGGCTCTACTCACCCCTACACAGGGTTGTGACCACACTGGTACATTTGGAGGCACTGCCCTTCCAGTTCCTGAATGTCTCCTACTTAGATATCTTTTAAGGATTGATAACAACAGTAATAGCTAATATTTCTGTGCAAAACACTTTGATATGTTATCTCATTAGAGCCTCACAACAACTCTGATGGGGGTGCTATTATTCCCAATTCTCAGATGAAACTGGGGTATACAGAAACTAAGAGATTTGAACTCAGGTCTTCCTGACTCTGAGTCAGGCATTGTACGGTATGTACCACATGGCTAGCACATGACTGAGGGCCTTCTTAGCTGAAGGTTTTCCAGCATGTCTGCGAGACAGTGTAAATATGTCATCACCATTTTACAGATTTAGAAATTGAGGTCAGAGAAGTTAAATGACTTTTTCATGGTCACTGAGGTAGTTAAATGATGGGGTTAGGACTCAAACCTAGGTCTCAGGCTTTCCACACTATGCATTTCTCTCTTTCACTTGCATTTATATATGTTCCATGATTGTTTCTGGGGTCCCATTAGAGCCACATTCTGGTCTATGGCTGCACCTTCACATGTCCCTGATCCCAGCTCCCTGGGGCCCCTGACTCAGAGACCTAGCGTCACAACATGGGGGGGACGGCAATGTTGAATGAGTCTGGGCCTTTGAAAGCAGCTCAGATGCATATGGATATGTTTCTAAGGTGGATTATGCCACATGGAAACTAAATAAACCCAGGTAATCCAGAGCCGCATTTGAGTGTCTGCAGACTCGGTCAGCATTTGTATTCATGGCTGAAAGATCTCTAGGACTGGCGTGAACTTGTGCCCACAGATATCTGTGGGAGTCAGAAAGGTGCCCGAGTCATCTGTGTCCAGGATGCTTCAGTTGAAACCCAGCTCTCCTTCTCATTGGAACCCTATCTTCCTCTCTAAGGCGGTTAGGTGATGTAATGGTTAGGACACTGGACCAATCCAGCCTCAGGCACGGACTAACTGTGTGAACCTTGGATAAGTCACTTAACCCTGTTCTCCTCATTTTCTCATCTGCAAAATGAGGCTAATAATACGATCTACCTTCCAAGTTTGGTGCAAGGATCAAATGAGATAATGATTGTCAAGTGCTGCCTTAAACAGTACCTGGTACAGAGCAGGCACTTAATAAATGCTTATTCTCTTCCTTCCTGTGCTCACCCTCATCTCCTATCCCGGAAAAGCCCTTTACCTTGTCCTGTCCCTAATGCCAACATAGCATTGCCTCTTTCTGCCCTGCATTATTGTTTGTTTAGCCATCTACATGTCCTGGCAAAGATGCATCTGCTTATTTCTGTGCCTGGCTGTGTGTTCAGAGCCTTTGTGTCTGAGGATCTCTTTGTACAGTGTGTGTGTGTGTGTGTGTGTGTGTGTGTGTGTGAGAGAGAGAGAGACAGAGACAGAGACAGAGACATAGAGACTGAGATAGAGAAAGAGAAAGCAAAGACAGAAAGAGAAAGAAACAGAGACCAGAGACAGAGAGACTGAGATAGAGAAAGAGAAAGCAAAGACAGAAAGAGAAAGAGAAACAGAGACCAGAGACAGAGAAACAGAGATAGAGACAGAGAGAGACGGAAAGATAGAGAGACAGACTGGGAGCTGTCTGAAGCTCTGGCAACAGTTGTGCCTCTTAATACAGCAGCCAGTCCAGCTTCAGCCACAATGTGGTGCTTAAGAAGATGCCAGTTAAGAGACAGGGAGGTTTAGCTTCAACTAGATTGAGTCAGGCAAAAGTTAGTTTCCCCAGCATGTTCATTCCAGGACTTCCTGGTGAGGGAAAGGACATAACTGCCAAGTAACACTTGGGGCCAACAAAAATCTTGCATGTCCTTGTCCTTCAAGGCTCAGTGTAAGCCTCACCTCCTTCAAAGCCTTCCTCTATCCTACAGTGATCTCTGAATTCCTACAGGCTTACAAACTCAAGCACCCGGTCTTGCTCTTAATTAGCCTTGCGTTGTCCAATTTTTCAGCTGAATTGACAACTTCTGGAGGCCAGGGATTGTATTTTCTGCCTCTGTCTCCCCCACAAGTCCAGTCAGAAAGGGCTGGGCACGCATTAGGTGCTAGGTAAAGTAGGGGCTGAGTTGATTGATTGATTGGCGGTTATAAAGCCTGCAATTATCAGGCTGCAGTCCCCAAACAGTGGATAACTCTAAGCAAATCCGTTAATTAGGGGCCTATTTACAGTCCCATTGTGAAGGCTAATCATGTATTAGCTTAAGGAGGGGTTTGTGCCTTGCTGAGAGTTTCATTATGGGAAAATAATGACTGAGGGTGGGCTCCTGCCAGAGGTGAGCAATTCACACCTGATTGTGACACACCCATTCTGTCTCTGGTGCAGGCAGGCGGCGTCCAGGCAACAAAGACTGTGATACAACTGGGAGACTCTAGAGGAAACAGGTGATTAGAGCTGACAAATGGAAGCTAATAAGAAGTTACTCAAGTTGTTACTGTCCCGGGGCTTAAGGTCCAAAGAAGGATTTAGCCCACACTTCAGGAATCCAGGATTCTTAGAGAAGAAAGGCATTGACTGTACTTATCTTATGGTATGTCTGAGTGTGAGCTTTAGCAACGAAGGCCTTGCAGCCTGGACTAATAAGGGAGGATCCTTTTCTGTAACTGGAGGTAAAGGGGTCTGCAACCTAAGAAAGATGAGATCTGACTCTGTTAGGCAGTTAGGTCCAAGAAGAATGGTCTGAGCTGAAGAGTCAGTCCCTAGAAGAGCCCAGGGGCTGGACTGGAGCCCTGAAGAAGAGTTGGCACTGGGAGTTGCATGGGCAGTGTGTACAGAGGGGTGGGGGATGCTACTTGGAGAAGTAGCTAGGACAGTCCTTCAGGGATGGGGAACCAGGATCCTTGAGGTCTCATGTGGCCTTCTAGGTCCTCGGGTGCAGCCTTTTGACTTCACAACTGACTTGGAACCATGTAAGAGAAGGTAGAAGTTGGCCTACCAGAGTCCAGGCAAGTTCTTGGAGACATGGCTTTTGGGGGTGAAGCAGAGAAGGTACTGGGAAGAGCTTGTATATGGTCTGACCGTTACCTGGGACTAGTGCTAAGGGGTCTTATGTGTAATCCTGGCAAGCTTGTTCTCCCTATTTTGTGCTATGTAAATTGACTAACTCCATTTTCGTCATCAGAAATAGACTGATGATCAAGTTGGTATCACTTTATGTTCTCTACAATCTTGGTGTAGTCAGGATGGACCATGAGGGATTATTCCTATGGGCCAGGCAGTGAGAGTCAGGGATGAAGCCAGGTAACTTGTTAAAAGGTAAAGCAGCCTAGTCCTTTGTCTAAAGGTCCAGAGTTGTGTCTGAGATGCTCAAAGGGCAAAGTCAGAGATTGAGGCCAAAGGGTTCCTAGTGAAACTTTTGGTAATGGCAGCCAAGAGAAGTCTGTGGCAAGTTACTTGAACAGAAGCAGAGACTTCTGTTGCCTTTGATGCTAGGGTAGATTAGATCTACGTGGTTTGGATCAGGCTTCTTGACTGTCACTCACCTTTGGTGGAGGTTTTTTCTTTGTATTGATTAAGGGAACTCCGTAGGGAATCCAAATGGATCTGACTCCTGGCCTCCTCATTATTATTGCCCTCTAAAGACTGGACAGTGCCCTGGTCTCAAAATTTCTGACATCATCTTCATTCCCACTGGAAAAACTTAGGCTGAAAAATATATGACCTGTCAGGGTACAACTTCTCTAAATTCCCACAGAATCCAAGGAGCCCTTCCAGGTACTCTCTCTCGGGGGCAAAGGACCCTTGCCCAGTGTGAATAGCAGCCCCTACTGGCCAGAAAACAGTAGAAGCAGGATAAGTCAGGGCCTAAGGCCATGCCAGACTAGGAAAGGCAGAGGCAGCTTCTCTGCATCAAGCCTGTTTTCAAGCTGTATTTCTTGATGAGTATTTTCCTGTTTTGCCAATCCTTGTCCCTACAAGCCTATGATCCCTTCTCCCAGTATCAGGGCACATCTGGTTATGGGTACATATTGCTTAGCTAGAAAAGTCTGAAGACAGCTTGAAGTGGTTAGCGCGTGTCTCATGCCTGCCAAGCCATTCCTGAGAATCTTGCTTGGGTGGATTCACTTTTCTGTTTGTTTTCTGTTTTAGTACAATTTAGGAAGTCATGTTGTGACAACCTTGGGGAAATGAGCTTGCCTTGAGCTCTGCTGATGGCAGCAAAGACACTGAAATGTGTGTGTGTGTGTGTGTGTGTGTGTGTATGGGGGGAGGTTAGGAAGACTCTTAGGGCTCGAGACTGTATTTCTTTGGCATGTCCCACTCCTACACACAAGACCTTACAGAAGCCAATAGATACTTACCCAGGGTGAGAAAATGTCTAGAAATAGTGGGAGATTCCTG
This sequence comes from Pseudochirops corinnae, assembly GCA_028646515.1. Taxonomy (NCBI): domain Eukaryota; kingdom Metazoa; phylum Chordata; class Mammalia; order Diprotodontia; family Pseudocheiridae; genus Pseudochirops; species Pseudochirops corinnae. The sequence continues at coordinate 68,342,910 of CM053585.1, read as the reverse complement.
AATGGGGGATCTCCTAGAGACTAGAAGAGGAGGTGGATAAGATTTTACAGTTCTGGTAAGAGATGGTAGTCTTCTTAGCAAGCCTACTTGTCAGTCCTTCAGAAACAAAATTACAGGGAACCTGGAAGGAAAATTCATCTATGTTACATACCCTGACAGGTCATATCTTTTTCAGCCTAAGTTTTTCCAGTGGGAATGAAGAGCTCCTCTGCTCTCCCTGGGTGGGAGCATTGGGGACCATACCTCCCCCCTCCTTGTTTTTCTCTTGTCAGGGCTATTTGCCAGCCTTGTCTTTATTCTCTAACCCTGCTCTTGTACTCAGACTTTATATTAATGGTGGTCCAGATCAGCTTGTATCACTTTGGGGTGACTTCAGAGGCACCTGCCGTGTTCACATGTCTCCAAAGATCTTACAAAATTCAATGGAAATGGGGACTTCCTCCTGCCTGATTCTGTTTTTCTCATCTTCAGCTTTTCTTGGCCCTAAATTACCCCTGTTCTGAGCATGGGCAGGAGGACAGGGGAAAAGCAATAGAAATTTGGGTAGATTGGTCATTTTTTGTGTGAATAGATTTCTTAATATTGCTGAAGCAGCATTCTTTTTTTCCAGCTGGGACATGGTAAGATTAGGGAAATGCTGTAGCATTCCAACATTAGCATTTCTGTATTTCAGCAAAGTGTTTGACAAGATCTCCCAAAATATCCTTGTGAACAAGACAGAGAAACGTGAGATGGTTGAAGATACCATTAGGTGGATTCATTGCTGGTTGAATAGTCAGACCCCAAATGTGTTGATAAATGCATGGATGTTAATCTTGAGGGATCTCTTTACTGGAATGCTACTGGGATCATTCTTTAGCCCTGATTATGTTCACCATTTCCATCAGTCCTTTAGACTTGATCTCACTTAATTTGAAAGGATATACTAATGGAGTGATCATCAAATCTGTGAAGAGATAGATGAAATGAATGAAAGAAAAAGCGTGTTAAGCATATACTCTGTGCTAGACGACCCAAAGCTAGAAGGGCAGCTAATTTCTTGGATGGCAGAATCTGTATTCAAGCTAATATAACAGACCAAATTTAACAAAATGAAGTTTATTAAAAACAACAAATAGAAAATCTGACTTTGGTCTAAAAAATCAATAGCACAATTCTCTGATCCTATGATGTGGCTAGATAGCAGTTTGTGTGGGGAAAATATACAAAACTTTGAAGTTTTGGTTCACCACAAATTAAAGTCTACATTTTAGCATGACAGTCAAAATAAGTTAGCCTGAACTAATGGGTATATAGTGTTCAGGATAAAGGTGGCAATAGTCTCATTGTCCTGGTCAGATAGCTCCTGGAATATTTTATTCAGAATATATTTATTCTATGTGCCACATATTAAAAAAGATGCTGATGAATTAGAGAGCTTCAAGGATATGGTATCTAGGACCACAATGTATCTGAAAACTATAATGATATTGGAAGAATTCCCCACACAGGATGAGTGGGTACAATCTTAAAATATCATGGCAGTCAGGCACATGTGTAGGGAATGCATATGGTCAGGGAAAATCACAACTCTGGAACTGTGGACTTTGTTGTATTTTCTTGGATACTGACTTCACAAATCCACTGGTGGGCATCAGTGTTGTGTAGGTAGCTTTACACACTACTAATCTGGGTTGAGTATTAGCTGGACTGTCATGCTGCTGCTGCTCAACTGAATGTCTCCATTGCAGGAACCTCTCCATCAATGTGATTGGTCTCTTTGCTGATAGGGTAACAGATCCTTAGTCTGAGAATTACAAGAACTTTTCCAATTCTGCCTCCTTGACTGCCCTCTGAGGAGTTTCCATCTCCCAAGCAGCAGATGACAGTGTGGAGAGGTAAAACCAAGAATGTCCTGTAGCCAGCTCAAGTCAAGAGCCAGTTATTAAATTTTCAGGTAAAATCAGTAAATGCTACAAATCAGGCTTGATTTATATTTTTGTTGGTAGTCCAGACCTAAGAAAGTAATGGATAAAATGTTAATAATACTGATTAAACTTAAAAGCGTGTTGTGTATACCTTTTCCCCTTCTCCTGCAGAGCTGATTTTTAAATGTTTATCAGCACACCCCTGGATATATCCTCTTTTTTGCCAGGCCCTGATGTTTTTCCTTACACCAGTATTTCTAGTTCAGAGTTGGTTAGAGACAGTATTCTCAGTTATGATGATTAAATTCCATTTTTGCTAAGCCATAACTAGGTAATATACATTTGTCTAGTTATCACAAAAGAGTTTTGGAGTTCCCTAGTAATTCACTCCAAAGTTCTCATGTTCATATTCAAATTAGCAGCCTGAAAACAAAGCACTGAGACAGATCTTGACTTGAATAAGTATGTTGTCTCTTCAGGCTGATTTTTTAGTATTTAAAAAAAACATATGTATATAATATATAAAGCAGAAAAATGTATAAATAATATATATAAGTAATATGTTTCCCACTTGTGTTTGTCTTTGCCCCTTCCAATCAGCAAAATTGCTAAAATCTGAAATTGACACATCCTTCTAATAGATTTAAAACTATATGCTAGTTTCTCAGCTCCAGAGTAAATTGTTGGGCACCACTGAGGATGTCATGGCCTGAGGACAGAATTAGGACTAAGAGTTTCATATGATTTATACATTTGCAACATGAAACTATGTTAGAGGTCATCTAGTCCCTCTTTGCTCCCCTCTATTTTAAAGATGAAGACGACTGGAAGCCCAGACAGGTTAAGTGACTTCCCCAAACATTGTCACAAGTAGTAAAACTGAGATCTGAACTCAGGTCATCTGATTCCAACTTCAATGTTTCTTTTAACTATACTGTTTTGACAGTATGGAACCACTGGAGATGAACTGGCTGACTGGGATTGTTGTTGGAAGGGGCATCCTTTTGTGCTGTCCCTGTAATAAAAGGGAATCTTCATCAATAACTTTGCCCTTGTTTGTACATTTCCCCCTTTTGAAGAGAAGAATAAAGAAAAACAGAGCTAGAAATCCTGCTCACTATCCCATCCCCCAGTTGGTTACGGTTACTTGGGCAAGAATACAAGGAAGTTGTATAGGTTTTTGCCAAGGCGGCCAAGAGAAATTCTTGGACTTCAGGTTCCTGGACTCCGAGTGACTGGACTCATCCCTGAAGAAGCAGTGGCAGAGGTACAAATGTCCACATCATGTGGAAGCTGTGGAGTGGTGAGAGGTCCTGAACCCTAGATTTTTGGAGGAATATGGGGACTTTCTGAACCTTGGTCTCCTAGACTGAAGAAGAGAAAGTTCCTGGCCAGTGCAATCCTGGTATTTAGCTTTATTGAGAAAGACAAGATAGTCCTGGGCAGCACTAGCCTTAGGATTGTGTCACTGGTAACCCATATTTGAGAATTGCGGGACTCAGTTTCTTGAGCAGGGACTACCTCTTAGAGAAAGAAGTGGATCTCAAAATCCAACTTTCTAGAATCAGGGAGAGAATTCCTAGGTAGCTTTTTAGAGTGATAAGATATTTATCTCTGGAACAAAGGTAGGATTCACTGGAGAAGGGAGGGGAAATTTATTGACTGTAGACTACTATGAATCACCTAGATATTTTCTCCATTTTCTGTGGAGTAGCTAAAGGCTCCCCTGTACCTGATATGTGTCTTCTTATTTTGAGTGATTGTATGGGAGGTAAGACCCCTTTCCCCCACATGTATCGATAACTTGACATGTTATATCCTGAGATGACTTTTAATCTAGGGACATTATGAACCAAAACAAAGTGATTTTGGAGACTCACTCCTGAGACTGAACCTGTTCTTTGCAGGCCCAGATCTTGGGATGTTGGGTCATGAGTTACATATGATTCTTATATACCTCCTTAGCATAATGCAACCTCAACTATCTGACATCCAACCTTCTAGAATGCTTAGGTATCCATAACAGTTGGAAACTCTAGATCCAGAAGTAGACAGAAACAACTTACAATATCAAAGCTGCTTTTGAATATACAACAACTCATGAACAGCTAAAAAAGGGTCAGAGTCCTAGGTTATACTTAATATGCTGCAATTGTTTGTTTAAGCGTATTCTAGAAGGAAAGTGAAATGGGCTGCCTCCTGGGTAGAGAGTTCCCTCACTAGGCATCCAGAAGTAAAGACTGGATGGCAATTTATTGGAGGATAATGTAGAGGTTAATTCTTGCTCAGTTACGGGGGGCTCAATTGGCCTGTAAGTTCCTTCCCAAAGATGAGATTTGGTGGTGATTCAGACTGATTGCCAGTGTTTCTGAGTGAGAGCCAAAGAACATGGGGAAAGTAATGGGAGACAGAAGAGATAAGAAACAAAAAAAGTTGCAGTAGAGGGCTGGGTAGTGACAGGGGCTGAATATTGTATACATTGTCCAATGTGTTCACCGCATTAGGTGCTTTTCATAATTGTTTTTCTTTGTCACAAGGGAGGGTTCAGTGAAGAGGGGAAGAGTTAAGAGTGCTTGCAATGTAAGGACATAAAGCATCAATAAAAAGAATTAAAAACAAAATAGGAGATTTGGGCTAGATAATCTCTGGGGTAATTTTCAGCTCTCAATTAAAAAAAAAAATTCCAAACCAAACCAAACAAAAAACACACCCCTCAAATAAGAAAACAAAGAAAAGCAAAGAGAAGGAAGAGATCCAAATTAACAAATATTTTATTAAGTTGTTGCTGCTGCTGTTGCTGCTGCTACTACTACAGCTAAATGGCTCAGTGAATAGAGTACTGGGCCTGGAGTCAGGAAGACCTGAGTTTCAGGCTCAGACATTTGCTTGATGTATGACCCTGGGCAAGTCACTTAACTCTGTTGGCCTTGGTTCCTCATCTGTAAAATGAGCTGGAGAAGGAAATGGCAAATCACTCCAGTGTTTTTGCCAAGAAAACCCTATGGACAATATTGATGTGCTGTGGTCCATAGGTTCATGAACAGTTGGAAATGACTGAACAACAAACACTCCTCCTACTACTAAGAGTACTGTGATGATAGCAGTAATAACCTGCATTTAAATAGTACTTTCAGATTTGCAAAGCACTTTACCTGCGCTATCTATCTCATTTGATCCTCACTGAATTAGTGCTATTATTATCCTCATCTTCAGGTGAAGAAACTGAGGCAGAGAAAGGTTAAGTGACTTCTCCAGGGTCACACAGCCAGTAAGTATCTGAGGCGAGCTTCAAATTTAGCTCTCCCTGATTCCAAACCCAGTGATCTAGGAAGGGTAGCAGAGAGTTGTCCTTGTGCAGAGCATCTATCTCTGCACTCTCCCTCTTGGGGGAAAAGGAGGTGGGAGGATCATGTATTGAGCAAGAGGGATGATGACTAGTTGGCCTGGTACCCCTGTAATGTGAAAAAGATCTTGAAGATGACCCCCACTTTTTGGCTGGAGCATCTATAGGGTATTTATTGCAAAACATGGGCCAAGATCTCAGGAGATGAGAAGGCATAATTGGGTTTCCATGTGTCCCTATGGAAGGAGTACTTGCATTGATGACGTCACAAAACCATTGTTGTATAAGTCTAGAGCATGGTGCTAGTGGCTAGAGAAGAAACAAAGGTAATTAGGATACAGTACCAGTATAAAGTATGTATCTAGTATATATAAACACACACATATATAACGTAGAAAAATAACTTGAATACTGAGAAGTGGGCATAATAACAATACTAGGTAGCATTTATACAATACTTTAAGGTTTGCAAAGCATTTTACAAATATGGTCTCATTTTATCCTCACAATAATCTTAGCAGGTAGCTTCTGTTGTTATCCCCCTTTTAAAGATGAGAAAACTGAGTCAGATCGAAGTTAAGCACCTTACCCAGGGTCATGCAACTAGTAAGTATTCGAGATAGAATTTAAACTAAGATCTATCCTGATTCCACATCCAAGCATTTATCTACTCAATTTTTTCTGCATGTAAAGCACTACCCAGGCCAGAGGAGGGAAAAAATAATTCCTGATTGGAAGGATTAAAGAAGGCTTCATGGAAGAGGTATTGTTTGAACTTGATTTTAAAGAAAGAATAGCCTTATTTTCCTTAAAAAGCCTCTTCTGTTCTTCTTTGGGTTTTGAAATGGCTATTTATTTCTTTTTAAAAAATAGTATTTTGTCTTCCCAGTGGGGGTAGGTGAAGTGGGAAGAAGGGAGAGAATCTGGAACTTAAAGTTTTAAAAACAAATGTTAAAAAATTGTTGTTACATGCAACTGGGAAATAAGATATATAGGCAATGGGGTATAGAAATCCATCTTGCCCTACAAGAAAGTATGGGGAAGGAGGGAAGAGAAGGGATAGGGGGATATATGAGAGGACAGACTGGGGGAAGGAGTAATCAATATACTTGCCATCTTGGGGTAGGGGGGGTAGGGGAGAGATGGGGAGAAAATTTAAAACTCAAAATCTTGTGGAAATGAATGTTGCAAACTAAAAATAAATAAATAAATTCTGAAAAAAATAATATTTTATTTTTTCCCATTTACATGTAAAGGCAATTTTTAGCATTCATTTAAAATTTTTTTTTGAGTTCCAAATTTTCTCCCTCCCTTCCTTCCTTACCTTTTCCCTCCTTGAGACAGTAAGCAATTTGATGTAGGTTATACATGTGCAAAATCGTGTAAAACAGATCTCCATATGTTGTGAAAGAAGATACAGACCAAAAGAAGAAAAAGCATGGAAAAAAATGAAGAAAATGAAAAACAGTATGCTTCGATTTGTGTTCGGAATGATTAGCATTCCAATAGATGGGGGAGTGGGCATTCCAGACAGACCACACGTGTGAGCAAAGATCCTGGGTGATAGAGCTCAGGAAGTATACAGAAGGTGGCAAATTATTCAGTGTGATATGAAGGCAATTAATGTGAAATATGGCTGTAAAGGTAGGGTGGTACCAGATTGAGGTAGTCCTTGAGTGCCAGGCTAATGAAGGAATTTGGATTTTGTTTTGTGACCAGAAGAAAATTCCCTAAAGATCAATGAGAAGGTCAATATGGTGGGCCTGAGAATTGAAAAAAGAGAGTGTGAGAGGAAAAGACAAAAGCAAATCAGGGAAAAGAAGGAAGACTGTTTCAGAGATCAGCAGTGGGGATGCCAAGCAATAGACCCTCTGACAGTAGAAGGCAGTGTGGCAGTGACTGAGAACAAGTACATTATTTGGCACCGAGAGACATCGTACCTTTGATGCTGCCACTCTGGAAAGCACAGGCCACTCCCACTCTGAGTAGATTTAGATTGTAAATTCCTTGAGGATAGGGATGGTCTTTTGCCTATTTTTGTACTGTTGGCACTTAGCCCCGTGTGGATACTTAAGAAATGCTTCATTGGTCAAATGACTGGGTGGCATGTAAGAACGCTACGGCCTGGCTAATAAGTGGCAGAGTGAGGTCACAGAAGAGTGTGTTTAGAGCCAGAAGGGACCATAGAGACCGTTAGTTCAACCCCTTCATTTTACAGATGAGGAAACTGAGTCTCAGAGAAGAGATTTGCTCGAGGTTATGCTGCTAATAAGTGATCTATCTGAGATTCAGATCTAAGTCTCTTATGGGCAAGTCCATTGGTTTCGTGCTGCATCTATGGAATGGTTTTGCAGGAATGATAAAAGAATTGGATTATGAACAAGGCCTCTTTACTCCTCTCATGTTTAGTGATTCCTGATACAACATAAATCCCTGGGGGAAGAGGCTTGTCTGAGGCATGCTTGGGTCGGGGGACCAAGGAGTTTCTGTGTGATAAGTTGTCTGCAAAAAGAGGTGGAATTTGCTGCTAATGGGTTTATATTTCCTGGTTACTTTTTCTTTTTGTCCCGCTGGGCTCTAGGGAAATTCATCTTTTGGGACCTGGAGGTTAGGAGTCTGGGAGGAACTGACTGTAGTGTGGTGGTCTCTGTTGTGTCTGTGTGAGGTCCAGAGGTCCTGTCCTTCTTTTCCCCTCAGATTTAAAAAACTTTTATTTCCTAACACCCCACTCCTCCACACTCCTCCTCCTCCTCCTCTTCCTCCTCCTCCTCTGTCCTTCTCCCTTTCAAACTTCCTTCTCTATCCCTTGGTTCTTCAGCTGTATGGGGAGTGGTCCAAGCAAGGATTTTAGTCCTGGGGCCTAGGTAGGCTATCTCCTCTTCAGTTTACAAACCCATTATATTGATTGACGAGCAGTCTCTTCTACTGGAGCCCAGGGCTTCCAGCTCCAGTAGAATCCAAATTTCAGCAAATCCCTGTGTGCTGCTCTGGAGGAGGATGCTTCCCATCCTTGAGGGTGAGTTTAAAGCAGAGAGATTCTTTTCATCCTGTTTTTACCAAAAGCCACAGTTGGCTGATGTCAGTCCTTCAAACAACACTCAGCATTCATTCAACTTGCCCTTTGTGGTTCTCTCGAAGGATCTGTGTCCAGAGCAGCTTGTCATTTCTTTTATGAGTGGGCTTATTTTTAAGGGTTTGTTGGCAGTGGGGTGGGGTGGTGGCTAGAGTTCAGGCTTGTGTACAACAGAGGCTAGTACATGCTCAGAACGGCTCTGACATCATCCCCACCATGTGTAAAGGCTTGAGAGCCTGCTTCCGAGAGAGTTGTGCTCATGTGCTTTGGAAGTGCCCTGGAGAAACTTGAGCATATGTTGACATTCTCTAACTGGTTCCGTGCAATCTGCTAACCATGTGGTTAGGAGGCAGCTAGGGGTCTTAGTGGAAAGAGTACTGGGCCTGGCATCAGGAAGATCTGAGTTCAAATCCAGCTTCAGACATTTACTCAGCCATTTACTCTGGGCAAGTCACTTAACTACTGCTTGCCTCAGTTTCTTCATCTGTAAAGTGGGGGTCATGACCAGCACCTATCTTGCAGGGTTGTTGTGAGGATCAAATGAAATAATCTTTATAAAGTGCCTTAGCACAGTGCCTGTCACATAGTAAGTATTATGTAAATGTTAGTTATTATTATTGTTAACTGTGCCTTCGAAAAGGCATTATCGAGGAGCTATTTTCTCTTGGCTACTCTATGATGCTGCTTATAGCATCCAGTGAGAGATAACACTGTAAAGGTTTGGATAGATAGGCCTTGGGCTCTCCCCACTGAGACAGATACGTGGCACTGACATGGGCCTAAGTCAGGGGCCTCTGTGTTTGCTCTTTTTTATTCTAGGCAAAGAAATTGAGGATCTAGACCTTGTGAGTTTCAAAAGGTCAGGAGAGTGAGGGACCAGGCGTCTTGTACAGGAATCCCAGCATCCAGCAAGGTTATTAGCATCCAGCTCAACACTGATACCCAGAGGAGCAAGGAGTGACCTTTGGGAATGACCTTCAAGATCCAGGTCAGTGGTAATGAGACAAGGACTCATCTAGAATCATGCTGCATCTGGAACTTGGTGGAACCAATGTTATATAGAAACTGAGTGAAGTTTGAGCCAAACTTACCCCAGAGACTGAGGTGGGATAGGGGAGAGAATCTTCCTGAGGTGTGGGGGAAATGTTCATACTTTTGTTATTGTTACATCTTCAAAACAAATATCCCTTTCTAAAAGCTAATTGATGCTAAGTAGTTAAATGGAACAAGGGCTCAGGTCATTGATGGCTAACAAGGAGGGGAACAAAATTAATAGAGACTGAAGCTGACAGAATTAGAGGAGAGATACTCCCAAGCCCACAGAGTGTTTTAGAAACCTGAGGGACAGATGTAATAAATAGCTTGACTCTGGAATGGTGGGCTAGAGCAATGGTGTCAGATTCAAATACAAACCAATGCCAGCCAGTAGCTATATTGACTTAGAAAACCACAAATTAACGTTATCTATATTTTATTGCATTTTATTTATTTTGTTAAACATTTCCCAATTATATTTTAATCCAGTTCTGGCTGCACTGAGTTTTGTAGACCTCACATGGCAGGATCTTCTGCCTGAGTTTGACGCATCTGGGCTGATGTGTACTTTCTATACATATCTTCTTTTAAATCCAGTGTGTCTTAAAAGAGATCTTCGAAACTGCTTGTCCTAGCTTGCATTGTTGCCTTCTTAAAAGATTGTGGGTTGTGATAGTAAAGTAAGACTACGACATTTAATGACATAGAATATTTCACACCTTTTAAAAGTTTAATATGTACTATGTCCTTGCTTTGCTAAAAATCACTTATTTTATGTGAGTATACATGATTTTGACATATAGTCTTTCATTCTTCATTATGAAAACACAAATCACATTGACTATTAAATATACCTTTGACAGTCTGTTTTTCAAAGTACTTCTTGTTGTTGTTCAGTTGTTTTAGTTGAATCAGACTTTTGGTGATATTATTTTTTTTTTTGACAAAAACCCTAGAGTGGTTTGCCACTTTCTTCTCCGACTCATTTTACAGATGAGGAAACTGAGGCAAACAGGGTTAGGTGACCTGCTCAGGATCATGCAGATAGTAAGTGTCTGAGATCAGATTTTAACTCAGGAAGATGAGTCTTCCTGACTAGTACTGACACACTATTCTCAGTATTAGTAGTAGTTCTCAGTACTCTGTTCTAGTGTACTCAGTTCTGGGGGCTGCCCCCAGTCAACTGCTGACTGACAAGACCTATAGAACTGAGCAGTTCATCTAGGGATGGCCATAGAGGAAGAACTCAGCTTGGGCTGGGTTGGAAACAGTATTTGTATCAGACGGCACGAGCCCTAAGGATCTCAGGGTTGGGAGTCTGGATCTCAGAAGTATAGTTTTGATCGAATAAGATAATATTTGTAAAGTGCTAAGAGTTGCTTAATAAATGCTTGTTCCCCTATCCCTTGATTATAGTCCATAAATTTTCAATGGGGTTTAAAGCAGGCAAGCTCCTAGGCCATTGGCATGTCTGTTTCTATTTCTTGGATGAATTTCTTAAGCTTTCCTTTTGTATGGCATAGTCCAAGGTTATTCCATCTTCATTGAGGATTTTCTATAATTCTGCTTCCCAGTATATA
>CM053585.1:68237202-68331472 GCA_028646515.1 Pseudochirops corinnae | reverse complement strand
TTAGGGCTGGACTTCTGGGCCCCAGAAGCCTAGAGAAGCCATGGCTCAGTGGGGCTGGGCCTCCCCATTTCGAAAAACAAGATGTTTTCCATTAGTGAGTTTGTGGTGACTGTGTGTATAGAGTGTACACAGTCACATTATGGCATAATAGAATTTGCATCCAAATTGACCGCGCTATGAATCTGCATCCGAGCCCCAAACAAATGTGTTTTTCCTTAGCAGGGAGCTGGGCGTGGGCTGTGTGGGTTATGGCGCTCTGTATCCGGGAGCCTGCTGGGCGTTCCGCAGCTGGGCAGTAGGCCGTGTCAGGAGTGCCCGCTGAGGTGTGAAGTGACATCACAACCAAAACAAACACCAGCTCTGGGAGAATGTTCGTGCACATGAAAAGAGGAGAGGACTTGGAGCTCCCAGGGGAATTGGCTTCCCGCAAAACTCCAATTAGCTCCCAAATTAGTTCCCCCATCACGTGTGCAAGGATTTCTAACCAAATTTGCTGGAAAATGGATTCTCAATGCTTCTGTCTATTTACCTAATACTTAACACAAGGATAGCAACACACATACAAATTTAAAATAAAACACATGTTGGGTTTTTTTAGATAAAAATTTGAAACAGATGGTCTCTTTTAAGACAAATATTTATTCCCCTGACATTTTTCACTTAAATGTTTATATTTTTAAATATAGGCTTTATACTGAGACTTTGGAGATGTCATGATAATGAAATCCATGTTGCTCATAATTGTCTATTTCCTAGAATCATAGAAACATAGGGCTGGAAGCAACCTCAAGAGGTTATCTCTGCCATCCCCCTGCCTCTAGGCAGGCCTGAATGTAGCCAGCTGGGACAAATGGGTGTTTATCCTGTTTATCTTGGAGCTCTCTGAGGAAGGAAACTCCACAACACCTCCTCCCTCTCCAAGTTCTTTTCATCTCTTGAGAGTTATGGATTCCCAGATTGGATGTAGCATCCTAGGAAGGACTCTGCCTAGTCATAGAGCATAGTTCTGTTACTTCCTGCCATATTGCAGCCTACACTTGTTTCAGCTCCAGGCCCTCTACCTGTGTTTTTAAGCAAAAGAATAACTTGGCTGCCCTGTGTAACCTGGATTAAGGTTTTCTGACACAGCCAATGTTGATTGGGTGCTGCTTTCTTCCTCTCTAAATGAATGTCTCTACAGGCAAAGGGAAGCAGAATTTGGAGCAATTGTTCAGTTGAAAATGAACAATTTTGGGGGCAGCTAGGTGGCACAGTGAATAGAGCACTGGCCCTAGAATTAGGACGACCTGAGTTCTAATCTGACCTCAGAAACTTAACACTTACTAGCTGTGTGACCTTGGGCAAATCACTAACCCCAATTGCCCTGCCTTCCCCCCTCTAAACAAAAAAGACAAAAAAAGAAAATGAACAATTTTTGGGAGAAAGTTATAAGTAGAAACTAGCCCTCTGTCTGAGTTATAAGGATAAGAAAAGTCAGAAAATTCTTGGACAGGGCCAGATGAACTTTCCTCTCTTCTCTTTGGGTGCAGGCACCTTTGTATTCTCCCTGCTTCCAGCAGCCCCTAGAATCTTGAGCTTGATATATATCTTGTTCAATGAGCAAATGGATGAATGAATGAATTGATTGATGGATGGCTAGATGCTAATCCCTCCTGAATTATGAGGGAATAATTTACTCTCTATGAATAGCAACTGTAATACAGCATGCCTTGCACCCTTGGAGCCTTCCTGACTGGCTGTTTGTTATAGGGTTCATTTCATGCTCTTCCCTGGACACTTGCCTAGAGCTTTGCCTACCTACCTATTTTGGGTAGCTTGCATACCTCTCAGTCTGATGCCCATCTTGCATATCCGCCCAGACCAGTGTCAATCTCACATACTCATTTAGAGAAGAACAGATTACTCACATTTGGCTAGTTGTGTCCCTGCTAAGGGAACAAATGTTGTGGAATTTGCTCCTATGTTCTTGAGCCTGGACAGGAGTGGGAAGGAGAATATGGTATAAAGGATTACTGGACTCACTGAACTTTGGATGCATGAAAATGAAAGAGGAGGAGGGAAGGAAGAGGTGTCTCTGGATCAAGGCCTTTACAATTTCCTTCTCGGGAGAGAAAGCAAAGAAAGAGTTGAAGAAGGGGTGTTTTATTTCAAGCTCCCTGGTTTTCCCTAAACTTCAGATGAGTCAATAACTTTCTCAAGGTAGACCAGCAGACTGCTGGAAAATGTTTAATCGCCTATTTTCGGGGGCAGAAGTGGTAAGAATGTGCATAAGACACACACTTTCAAATTTCATCTGCATTCTTAATATTTTCCTCATTGCTTTCCTTAGTCCAGGGGTGGGGAACCTGCTGCCTTGAGACCACATGTGGCCTGATAGGTCCTTAAGTGTGGCCCTTTGACTGAATCCAAACTTCATAGAACAAATTCTCTTAATAAAAGGATTTGTTCAGTAAAATTTGGACTCAGTCAAAAGGCTGCACCAGACGACCTAGAAAGCCATATATGGCTTCAAAGCTGCAGGTTCCCCTCCCCTGTTCAATGACACCAATGGTATCAAACTCAAATAGAAATGGGAACCACTAAATAGTCCATAAGGATCCTTGCAGGTAGTATGTTGATTTAGAAAGCCATATATTAACATTATCTATGTTTTATGGTATTTTTTTTTTATAATTTTAAATATTTTCCAATTACATTTTAATCAGATTTGAGCTGTATTGAGGAGTATTGTGAGTTGACCTCCTGTTGACCCCTCTGGTCTAGATAATCAAAGAAATAATAAATCAAGCCCTAATTTGATTGCAGATTTCTGAGGTGTAAATGTTTAAAATGACTATAGTGGGCTCTTATAGTCTCTACATCTTTCTGTAAATTGTGAGACGATAAAGATATTGGATATCCCTTACAAAAGACTGTCCTTCCCTACTAACCCTCTAGTTGTTTCTGTGCTGCAGCCTGCTCATACCTACCATATACCTTTTTAAAGCTCTCTGTGGTTCATCTCTACTTCTTCAGAAATAGTGGTGTTCAGGTCTTGTGACATAATGGTGAAGTGAGCTTATTTAAAAGATGGGCCTTTGCTATTATGGGAAGCTTGGGGTCAGTCAGAGTGCTTTGTAATTTCTTAAAAACTATGAGTCTGCTCTCCTTTTCAAATCTGGTCTCAGTTCATTGTCCCTATGTATCATTTGTACCAGATACAAAGGATTCGTTCAGATATATGTAGACATGTGGGCAACAGGTATTCTTCACCCATTTGGTCTTTCCTGTATGAATGAGCAGGCCAAACTGGTCTTGGCAACATCTTGAAACTGGAGGCAATCAATGTTATCCTCAAACAGGAGGGTCTGGAAGACTTGAGCATCTTCAGGTAATCCTCTCTTTGACTTGGGCTCTGTACTGCGATCTTCTTCACCACAATGGCAAATGCTTCTGTCAAACATAAATCTATTTTATAACTTGTCTGCTTTTTTAAATCAGAGAGTCATTTAACAGTCATTTCTTTTGTTATGTCCCCCAAAGAGTCTTGAATGATTTTGATATATAAATGGTAAAACAATATGTAATTCAGTGTTCTGTCTTACTCTGATGCTTTTCTTTAATCAGTACCAATACTCACAATTAGATTTCCTATTGTTTACATTTTTCAGTAAATTGTGAGATGGTAAAGATGTGGATTCCTTGTTGAATGATGTCAAATGTTTGTTGACTGAGTTGTTTTTTGTGCATTTTGGTTTCGTTGTGATTGCAATTAATTTACATTGGTTTAACTTGGATGAAATTAAAATAATCTATGTCAATATCATTTCTGTTATCCATTTCCAATTTTGGATTTTTAATCACTTGTTAAAAATTAAGAGTTAAATTTTTTGCCATATTTTATGCAGAAGGTTGCTTATTCTCCACTAACACCATCATTGAGATATTCTCAGTTAATATATATGTGTATATGTATGTATGTATGTGTATGTGTGTGTGTATACACACACATATGTAACCCTCATATAGACTTTCTATAGTTGGGAGAGTAGATTAACAAGCTAATATTTACTGATGTTCTCTTGGGCACTTTTTTCTTTGGTATAAATGAAGTCTGAGATTTTTCCATGCTTTTGATATCTCCCTCCTTTAGAGATCTTATGTATCAGTCCCTCAATGTCCTCACAATCCTATCCTTTCCAGCATTAATCTCTTTTACACATAATTGATTCAATCTGATTGCTTTTTTGTTGTCTTTTTCTCTTTCATGCCCATTTGTATACACCTCTTTTATAAGCATCTCAGTGATTGTGATATTAGGGTCCAACTATGGTAGCATCACTACCTTTGACAAGATAGTTTTTTGAAATTTTCTTCTGCAAATCTTTCCACTTTTCTTCTGTTTGTGGCCCTCTTTGCATTTTTATCCTTATGTGCCCTTTCGCTGTCTTTGTTTAGTTTGATATGTTGCCAAGCTTTCTTTAAATTAGTTTTATTCTCCATTATTTCTCTTTATTTTATGATGATTCTGCTTACAATCATCCATTGTTATACTGCATAAAATTTTTACAGATGAGCTTACGTTCTAACCTGGTGTTACATTTGGCAGGCTTCTTTCTTCACTTGGCAAGAAAGTCAAATGTTTGGCTAACCAAGATGCTTTCTGTACATTTTGGTTTCCTTGTGATAGCAACTAATTTACATTGGTCTAACTTGGATGAAATGATAATCTAAGTCAACCTCATTTCTTTTATCCATTTCCCATTTTGGATTTTTAGTCACTTGTTCAATAATTAAAATTTAAATCTTAATGATATACCATATCTTATTCTCATTACTACTTAGTCATCTGGGTGGCACTGGACACTGATTAGGAAGACCTGAGTTCAAATCCTACCTTAGGCATTTACTAGCTGTGTGACTGTGGCAGCTCTCTTCATTTCTCTCAGCCTCAATTTTCTGTTTCTCCTAAATGGAGATAATATGCAATAACCTTGGAAGGTTGTTATGAGACTCAAACAAAATAATATATGCAAAGCACAATCTATTATTCTTTCCTCTTGTGTGTCATAAATTTTGATCTTAGTTCTGATGAGTTGATAGTCTAACTCCATAAACCACCGATTTAGGGAGAATTCTCATGTCAATGTGGTCATTTTCATTCTTTATGATGTTATTTGGTGTTCTCTACATCCAGTACCAACCAATTCTTTCCTTTTGGTGGTATGAAGAAAGTCTTTATGATAGATAGGCATGAAGATTCTATATTATCCAAAAGTCTTTGGCCTCTCTCACTTCTTTCTCTTAAAAACTCTTTGCCATCGATTTCTCCCTAAACTAATTTTTATTCACCTTTGTATGGAAGTCACTGGATATCAGATGATATACTGTTTTGATTGGGTCTTATCAGGTACTTCATAGAATTTCTCCATCACTTCATCCTCAGTAACTGATGTTGGTGCATAAGCTGAAATTATCTTCTTGGTGATCTTTTTGAAAATATTTATTTTTTTTTTAAAAATAAATTTTAATTGATGTCTTCTGTTTTTTATCTTTGTAGTTTTCCCCAGTATCTTGCCACCTCCAGAGATCCATCTTATATAATAAATAATTTTTTTAAAAACAAAAAAAGAGAAGAGAAAAAAACTCCAGCATAACCAATCAATGCGTTGAAAAAAATCTGAAAACGTATGCAGTGTGCAATACCTGTGCACCTTCTACCTCCTCAAAGCAGTGAGTTGGGAGGATCCTCTCATAGCTATTCTTTCAAATCTTAACTTGATCTTTATAATTTTTGCACATACTTATTAGTATGTGATGACCAAAGGTCCCATGAAATAGTATGCCTTATAACTTTGGAGAATTCAATAAACCCCGACTCTGCCTACTCCTTTTTATCCTGGTCCCTCCAGTAGTGACATGTGGGCTTTTATTTATTTGCAACTTTCTTTCCTCTGGTTTAATTTATGGCACAACTCACATGATTCAACTCTTTCAGTAATATGTCCACTCATTGGTCCTTGGACAAGAATCATGCATTTAGAGTACCAATAGTTAAAGTTTGTTGATGGCCTAAAAACTATGAGATTCTTAATATCTTCTGCCCCCTTTTCTACAACTCTGTTATTGTCTTTGTAGCAGCAGAATGGGATTACACAGAATTAGGTCCATTTGTTTATCTTTCTTTGTTTTTCAGGCTGCCATGGTCAAAAATGTTTCATTACCAGGAGATATGCCTCTCCATTACTAGCTGGGTTATTCCTTTCCCAGGCCATACCTTAAAACCTTTCCAGCATAGTGGAACCTACTAGTGTTTGTGTTCCCCTGGCATATCCTTTAAGAATCCAGGTGTGATGTTCAAAAAGTTCAAGAGGACAGTTTCTGGGTAATTAAAATTTTATTAATAATGCCAGCATTTTATTAATAAAAGGAATGGTTATTTAGTCTTCTCTCTCTTGGATCAAAGACAGTCATGGTGGCAAGGCTCACAGCTTATATATGCCTTTAGACAAATGGCTGTTGGGGTGGCTAGGTGGCGCAGTGAATAGAGCACTGGGCTTGGAGTCAGGAGGACCTGAGTTGAAATTCGGCCTCAGACACTGGACACAGTGTGACTTTGGGCAAGTCACTTAACCCCAATTGCCCTCCAAAAAAAAAAAAGCAAAAAGAAAAATGGCTGTTCCAGAGAATGGCAATCAACTCTGATTGGTTAACAATTAATGATAGCTGGACCTATTCCAATGAGGGTCTGTGAGAGTAAGGTCACCTCACTCTTGGACAAAAAACTATTTCTATACTAAGACCACCCCGAGCCTTGGGCAATCTAGACAAAAGTGATCTACCTCCACCCAAACTTGCTTGAGTGGAACACAATGGGCAGGAATTCACCCTAGATTAGATTCCTTGTCAGGTTAGATGGGATCCCACCTGGATTGTGGAGAAAGTTCAACCTTCAGAGACTGAGCTTTGAAATGAGGACTTTAGAAAAAGAGGGAACTCTGGATCTCCCCAAATCACTGGTTATTAATAATCATTTCTCTCACAGGATTACCTCCATGACATGAGGAAGCATTGGAGTAGGACTTTGTAGATGGGTTTACATATCTCTTTATCTAAACCATTTCATTGGATCCTATTAAGAATCCTTTGAGATAAGTGCTAAAGGTATTATTATTTATATTTTACAGTTGAAGACATTGAGGTTCCAAGAAGTCACATGATTTGCTAATGGTCATAACTTACGTAGACTTAGAAAACTCAGCATTATACAATTGTAAGGTAGTACTATTATCACTGGTCTTTGCATGGAAGGCTTTGACCTAAAAATAGTGAAATTCTGGCTTGAGAAAAATTTCTCACATTGGCTTCACTGTCTCTAAGGGATAGTGTGTCCTGTCTGTAAGACTGAGAAATCTTCAGAGAGTTGAAGAAACTTCAGGGATTATCTAGTCTGATTTCTTTACCTTCTAGATGAGGATGTTGAAACTGAGTGAGGTAGGAAAGCAGTCCAGGGTAATGGAGAGAGTAATGGGTTTGGAGTTCAGGGAATTTGGGTTTAAAACCTGGTTTAGATACATACCATCACCCATTTGTCCATGAGAATGTCATCACCTGTGTGATGACGCACGTTTCTCACCTGCAAAATAAAGGAATTGCACTAGGTGATTTATAAAGTCTTTTTTAGCTTCATATCCTATGGGGCACCTATAATTTGCCCAGGGTAATTGGTAGCAAGTGACAGAGCTGGGATTCAAACCAAGGTTTCAAAATGTAGTGTTTATACCACTACAACATGGCCCTACCATAGAGGGATATTCTGGTACATGTATAACAACATGCTCTCGGGAGAAAAAATGTATTCAGGGCATACTTTTAAGTTTAATTTGCATTATTAAAACTTTCTTAAGTTTATGGAATCAACCAAACATTAAACCAAGCCCTGCTTTGTTGCATTGCTGATTTCCAAGGTATAGGTAGGTATACCAGGTAGCTTGGTGGTACAGTGGAAGAAGTACCAAGCCTGGAGTCAGGAAGTTCAAATCTGGCCTCAGAGACTTACTATGTGACCCTGGGGAAGTCATTTAACCCTATTTGCCTCAGTTTCCTCATCTGTCAAATGAACTGGGAGAAGGAAATGAAAAACTATTCTAGTGTCTTTGCCAAGAAAACCCCAAATGGAGTTATAGAGAGTCAAACATGACTTCCAATGACTGGGAAATGGTGTAGATGCTCATACTGAAATTTTAACAATCAGCTCTCACATGTTGGTCAGAGCTGTCTGCTGCACACACTTGCTCTCATTCAACCTAGGGCTCCTTAAGGAGATGGGCTATACTCCTGAATTGGAATCAGAGGGCTTAAGTTCAATTTCTTATTCTTCCCCATACTGTCTATGTGACTTTGGGTAATTTGCTTACTTTTTCTAAAATTCAATTTTCTCACCTGGAAAATAAAATGGACTTGATCCCTTTTACCTCTAAATTTATGATTTTCCACAGTCTAGGACAAAGTATTGGCTTGACTAGAGGAAAAGAGGTAGAAATTTCATACAATGAAGGCTTTGATCTCTGTCTGGCTAATGTTGGCCTGGCTGCTGTGTGCTTTCCATATTCCACAGGATGTTTAGGGGCCATAGGTCCTTGGGTGGCTTTCCTCATGTGACCTATAGACAGAGGTTAAAATTCTGAGCCTGGTGGTGGTGGGAGATAAGCTGGCATCTGGAGAACTTCGATTCCATGTCCTCACATTCTGCTTCTTTCTCCTTGTAAGTGAAGTTGACTGAAGACCACGTATCATACAGTTGAGATCTACCTCCCTCTGAGGGCCACAAGTGGCCAATGGCCAAAGAAAATGGAGATGACGGTCAGACACATTTTGGGGACAGGACATGCAGAGGCTGGATAGTGTGGGTGGAGGAGGATGGGTAAAGGGATTTGAGTTTCAGTAGGGCATATTGTGCATTGTTGTATCTGAGATATTACCCCAGCTCTGCTCCATCAGAGTTGGGCATTGTGATGCTGAATTATAAATTAAGGTAATCATAGCCTTCCTGGAAACCACCAGTTCTACAGTAGTGCACTCAGATCCCTTTCCTAGTGTGTGTGTGTGTGTGTATGTGTGTGTGTGTGCGCGTGTGCATGCGCACATGCCTCATGCATGATGCCCAAATGAGGAAATTGTTGGTGTGTTGACACTTCTGTTCTTAACCTAATGTTTTAAAACTGATGGCTGCTGCCCAGGGTTGGCTGCTGGCCTTGTTGTTAACACATCAGAATGATGTGTGTTTGAATTTGGCAAAGGCAGCCACACTCTGTTTTTTAACACCTCTCTGAGTACTAACAGCCCCCACTGAGGATGGTTAAACACACAAGCCATTAGGGCAAGAATAGCAGTGTCCAAGAGGGTTAGTCATAGTGGCCAGCAGATCATTATGTATGCGTGGGAAGAGACACAGACCAGAAACAAGAACATTTCTGATTTTTCTCTGGGTGACCCTCTGTGCCTCTCACATGCTCTTTCCAGCCCTCAGCAACTTTCAGTACTCTTGATTGTCAAGTATGTTAGTTCAGAGATTGTGAACTTAAAAAAAAATCTGGAACCTATATTTTAATATAATTGGTTTCCTTGGCAATCTATTTTTTTGTTTGTTTTATGCCTCTAAAAATACTGTTCTGAGAAAGAATCCATTGCCTTCCCCAGACTGTCACTAAGGGGGTCCTTGCCAGAAAAAAGGTCATACTGAAAGAACCCTTGTAATACTGCTTGTTTCAATGGGCCATATGATGTCTGAAGGTTTACTGTATTGAAATTTCACTTCACCAGGGAAACTCACTGACAGGTTTGATGATTAGAGAACTTTCCATGTCTCCAAAAATGGCTTCCTGTTTTCAGTGGCCTCAGTTATATGGTCCTTTCTTTATACTCCTACAGTACTTAAAATTTGATCCACATTTATACCACTGATTATAGATTGCCTAGGATGTTTTCTAGTTCTACAAAAAGTTCAGTTCAGCAAATATTTATAAAGTACCTGTGTGAAGGAATCAGAATTTGTTTTCTGTGAAGTTTGGATTCAAGGGACCACACTTGAGGAACTAGAGGATCATATGTGGCCTTGAGGCTGCCGATTCCCCACCAATCAGGGACTGGCAATGAGAAGCAGGTATGGACAGAGTCACTATGGGAAGGAATAAATTTGCCCTTCAACTGTGTTGTGAGTTATGAGGAATGTGGAAAGGAGAAAATGGTTGACTTTCTGGTGAACCAAAACACTTTTTCCTTGCAGGGGTAGGACAGCCTCAACCACAGGGTAAATACTATCAATCTAAAGGACTGTATTGATCCTTGGGAAAGGTGGCATCCCAATGAGGGGAGGACAGTTGTTTTGACTATTTATAGACTTGGATGTAAATCCTTCATGATTTGCATTTTCTTTCAACTTAAATAAGCTTAAATAATACCTGTCCTTTATATGATGTACTGTTAGCTTGAGTGCTTGCATGGATGCTAGCTTTTTCTGTAGAGATCTAAATATGAATTAAATTCTTATGTTCTTCAGGGAGGATGCAAGATTGGATCCAGTCTTCAGTTAAAACTTAAGGGTGCTTTCTAGAGCTTCAGCTGCCACTACCTCCAAATCAACCATGAGAAATATAAAGAGGAAAGCATTCCTTTCAAGTGGAGGAAAAAGGAGGGTTTCATGGAATAAGTGGCACTGGAGTTGAATCTAGAATGAAAGGAGTGATTTCAAGAGGCTAGAGGAGATGTAGTAGTAGAGGAGTCTATTCCAGACACAAGGACTGACATATGCAAAGGCACAAAACTCAAGGGGAGGAGCAATATAAGAATAGGGAATGGTGGAATAGTGTGTTTTGGAATGTATTGCACCATTCATGAAGTGATGTAGAGTGAGAAGAGGAGGTTGGAAGAGGATCATGGAGGGACCTAAATAGCAGGATAAGGGATTGGTAATTTTTTCAGTAGACAAAAGGACTGACTGAAGGTTTTTGAGCAAAGGAATAAAATCAAGGAAGCCATAGCTTCTCATGGAGGGAAAATTGGTAGACCCTTGCAATTGACTGGATGTCGATGTCTATGTCTATGTCCATGTCCATGTCTGTGTCTATGTCTATGTCTATACTTATATCTATATCTATCTATCTATCTATCTATCTATCTATACAAATAGACAGATATAGATATATAGATACAGATAAATAGATATAGATAGATAGGTAGATACAGACATATATCTTGAGGGAGAGAGAAGGGTCAAAAATGAATCTGAGCCTTTGAGCATGGGAGGTGGTGCTATCATCAACAGAAATAGAAAAATTAAGAGGGACAGGGTGTTGTTGCTGGGATCTTATGTGCATTATTTTCCTTAATCTATAGATGAGGACTCTGAGGCTCAGAAAAGGTAAGTGATTTGGCCCAAGTCTAGAATTAGTCAGTGTCAAGGAAAAATTGGACACTAGGTCTGTCTGGACAAAGGGTACAGTTCTTTTTCCTCTATACTTCTCCTGGAAGACCACGAATGATGGGATTCTCTCTCCAAGAAGTCCATTTTACATCTGGACAGTTCATATTTTTGGAGAGCTGCACCTTATTTTGATTCACAATCTGTCTCCCTGTATGTTCCATTCTTGGTCCTAGGCCCTATGGAATCACCTAGAATAATTCTGCTCACTCTTCTGCTTGATAATTTTGGAGATGTTTGAAGGTGGCCTATAGTTCCTAAATATTTTTTTCTTCAGACTAAGCATCCTCAGTTTCTTCAAGTGATCCTCATTGGAAATAGTTTTCAAAGTCCTGGTTGTCCTCTTCTGAACCTCCTTGTAAAACTGTATTTTTAACACCTTATTCCATCTGATAGGTGGGTAGAAGAGTTTGGTTTGTTGTTGACACCAGGAGATCCAAAAGTATTTAGATATACTCTGTGACTCCTCCCTCCCCTCCCCTCTCCTCATCTGTCCCCTCTCTCCTTCCTATTGCTTCTCCAACTCCATTATAGCTTCCGTTAAAGGTGCTTTTAATTTTTTTTTAGCATCCCTACCCTCTCATTTTTAAAAAATATATTTTATTCCCTCCCCCCAATCACATGCTAAAGCAATTTTTAAACATTTTTTAAAAAAAGGTTTGCGTTCCAAATTCTATTCCTCCCTCCCTTCCCCCCCTCCCCACTGCCTGAGATGGTAAGCAATCTGATATAGTTTATACATGTGCAATCATGTAAAACATTTCCATATTAGTCATTTTGTATGTAACCTCTCATTTCTGGGCAGCATGGCTGACAATGACAAAAGGAAATCCTTCCAGTAGGCCCTGTTGCTTCCCTGAGACTGTCTAAACATATGGAAAAGGAAGGTTCTAACCACCCATTTAACACATTCCCATCCTCAGCATGCAGGAATGGTGGGCAATTAGGGAAAGACAAAAGACATTTCCTGGGTATTTAGAAAGAGGAACCTAGGTTTAGTGGAAAGAGAGCTGGACATCGAATTGGAAGATCTGTTTTCATTCACTAGCTGTAGCAATTCTATGGTCATGGATAGGCCATTTGACTTCTCTGGGACTCAGTTTCTTCATCTGTAAAATGAGGGGTTTTCACTAGATGACCTCTGAGGAACCATCTAGCTCTAAATCTATGAACTAGGTGGTCTCTAGGTCCTGTCCAGCTCTAAGATTCTCTAACTGTGTGAATCATGTGGATTGTCCAAAGCAGCAAAGCCGAAAGCGTGCTGAACTTGGAGTCAGAAAGATCTGGCATTGAATCCTCCCTCAAATACTTACTAACTACCTGTGTGAACCTGGAAAAGTCACTTAAGCTTTTTTCGAACTCAATTTCCCTATCTGTCAAATGGCAATACTAGCAATAATAATAATAATAATAAATGGCAATAATAGCACCTGCTTCCCTGGGTTGTGGTAAAGATTAAATGTGGTAATATAAATTCCATGCTTTTGTGGACTTAAAAGTATTTTATAAGCATTATTGCTTACTAATTATAATTAATAAGAATGAGAGAGACCAGGTGGGAACCTGCTTGACCTAATGAGTGCCTCTTCTCAAAAAGGCGATTATCTTGGCCCTCTTCCCTCACCAGGGAGGGGTAACCTGAAGAAGAGAAGATTCAGTTGGGACAGGATCATTGTCTTCAAGCTGTAGAAGAGCCTGCACATGGAAGAAGGATCGGCCAGTCTTAGAGTGCTCCTAGCTTGGTCACTTATTATCTATGTGACCTTGGACAAGTCACTTACTTTCTTGGGATTTCAGGTTTCTCATTTATCCAATACTGAAAGAGTTGGACTTGATTTCTAAGATTTCTTCTATCTCTAAATCTATGATGGAATATGATCTAATAAATCAAGAAGGTTTTATGATCTAATAAATCAAGAATATTTAGGCTAGGCTAAGGGCAGCTAGGTGGCACAGTGAATGGAATGTTAGGCCTGGAGTAAGAAAAACCTGAGTTCAAATCTGATCTCAGACTTACTAGCTGTGTGACCCTGAGCAAATCACTTAACCCGTTTGGATCAATTTCCTTATGTGTAAAATGAGCTGAAGAAGAATATGGCAAATCATTCCAGTATCTTTGCCAAGAAAACCCCAAATGGGGACACAAAGAGTTGGATACAACTGCGATGACTCAACAATAGCAGCAACAAAGGGGTTAAATTCACCAATCATTCAAAAATCAGCGTGAATTAGTTAAAGAATAGACACTGAAGGAAACAATAATAATGATAATTCACATTTACATAACAGTTTGAAGTTTTCCTTATAGCGATATGACAATAATAGCAATTGATAATAGTACTAATGGTATATAATTATATATATCATAAACATATATGGTAATAACTATTGTAATGATACCTGGCATTTATATAACCCTTAAAGGTTTGCAAAGAGCTTCATATATGTCACCTCATTTCATTCTCATAGCAACCATATGAAGTAGGCATTATTATGCTCACTTTGCAAATGGAGAAACTGAGGCTGAGAGAGGTTAAATGAAGCCCAGGGTCTCATAGCTAGTAAGTGTTTGAAGCAAGATTGGAGCCAACGTCTTCCTGGCCCCAACTCTAGTTCTCTTTATAACCTAACCCCACCTTGCTTTATGAGGCAGATAGTGGGAGAATGATTGCTCTCTTTCACAGGTAAAAAAACTGAAGCTGGGATGGTGGTGGTGAATTGATTTGCCAAGAGCATCCTGGTTAGAACTATCAGAGCCTAGACTTGAATTTGGATCTTTGGGCTCTGAGTCAAGGGTTCTTTCTATTATATCATGAGACTGAATTAGTAAAGAGGGGATTATTTGGGTTATATGAATGATGAGCAGCTCAATGTCAGAAAAATTTGGAAAGACTGAAATGTAATGATAATAGGAATTTAAAGATCTTCCCAGCCTCTTAATAAGCCTAAGGGAATTTGAAGACCTTCCCTGATTTGAAGATTTTCCCTGCCCCCAATAGGCTGAATGTAATCATGTGGTGCCTGTGGTGAAAGGAACATGCTGAAGGGTGGAGCAGAGCCCACAGGAAGCTGGGAGTCAGAGCAGCTAGACAGTGGGAGAGAGAGGATGCACCTAGGGAGACAACTAGGCTTGTGAATATTTTCCACCTGCTGTAACAGCTCAGTTTGTGAGTATTGGTTTGTGGGAAGGCTAAAGGATAGTGTGGCTCTCTTCTGTGTTATTGTGTATTAACTTCTATGTTGCTACGATGGATTCAGTTTCCTGGTGTTGGGATTTGGTTTTCTGGTGTCTGAAAAAATATTTCGCTTTTGTCTTCTATATGGAGAGTCTATTACATTTTGTGATTGAGAACTATGCTGGCATATTTACAGTCACAGTTGGTCCTGTGAATATTGTGTTGGTGCTACATTTACATGGATGAACCTAATTGAAGTGAGCAGAAGCAGGAGAACATAGTAACAGCAATATTGTATGATGAACAACTGTGAATGACTTATTGTCAGAAAAACAATGATCCAAGACAATCCCAAAGGACTCATGACAACAAATGTTATTTGCCTCCAGACAAAGAACTGATGGCATCTGAATATAAACTGAAGCATGCTATTTCCCACTTCCTTCCTTCCTTCCTTCCTTCCTTCCTTCCTTCCTTCCTTCCTTCCTTCCTTCCTCTGTCTCTCTTTTTTCATTTGTGTTTTCTTCCACAAAATGACTAACATAGAAATTTGTTTTACATAATTATACATATATAACCTATATCAGATTGTTTACTTTCTCAGGGAAGGGGGATAAGAGGGAAGAATAGAATTTGGAATTCAAAACTTTAAAAAAAGCTTAAATTATTTTTTAATGTAATTGGGGAAAATTAAATATTAAATTAAATATTAAATAAAACATTATTTTAAAAAAAGAGGGGAAGGGAGTGGGAGGAGGATTTTTGGTGTGCCATGGAGAAGAATATACCTGGGTGGGGTGTCATTTTGTGAACTCTGGATAGGTAGAAAACAACATTATATAGGAGCATCTGTGGTATATAGAAGAGAGTTTGCCTTAAGGTGAGAGACATCAGAAAGATGCCAAAAGGGACTCAAAATGTGAGTTGGGAAGGTGCCAGGGACATGTCAACCCATATGGCGCCCTGACATTAGCACTGACTGTCCTTCATGCCACTGAAAATAATTTCAAATGTTACCTTTGGCATTCTACTGGAGGTTACAGATGCCAGTATCATACCACTAATTAGTTCAACATTTGCTGAGCACTTACAGGAAGCAGCCATGATGTAGGTGCTATTATCATCACCCCTATTTTACAAATAAGGAAACTGAGGAAGAGAGGGTTAAGTGACTTCCCCAAGGTCACACAGCTAAGTAACTAAGTGTCTCATGTGGGATTTGAACTCAAAACTTGAACTGTGAATATTCATTCAGTGGTCTCATTCTTTGCTTTACCTAGATGTCTTGAAGAACACAAATCTAGATACTGCCATCTCCTACCTCTGTGACTGGCAAAATCAGTCACTCTCTCTGGAACTCAATTTTTCTCATTCACAAGGTGAGGTAACAGACTAGTTGGTCCATGAAGTCCCTCCTAACTTGGAATCCTATGATCCTATAATGTGCAAATTCCTGGCATCCAAGAAAAATAAAAATAATTGGCACAAGCTTGTGTCTTCAAAGAACTTGCAGTCTAGTAGGGGAGACAAGACATTTATGCAAACAGCTGAATGAAATAGGGCAGAATGAGTGTCTAGGAAAGATTTAAACAAGATGCTACAAGAGTCATGGGTAAAGAGAAATTACTTTCAGTGGGGAAAAGGGAGATCTATGAAAACTTGTTTGAGAAGATAGAATTTGAATTGGACCTAGAAGGAAGGATAGGATTTTAACATGAAGAGATGGAGAGAGCATTCTAGGTATAGAGAATGGTAGGAAAACATGGGGTGTGTATTAGGGAACGACAAATTGGCTGGAGAGCATAATACATGAAAGGGAATAATATGAGACGAGGCCAAAAGTATTGTTTGGAGTCACATAGAGAAATGACCCTAGAGTCAGGCTAACGGGTTTAAGAAGACTTTATTAAGTAAGAAATAGGGAGCTATACTTGAATGGAAAGGAAATGATTTTTTTCCAATGCCTTTAGTAAACAGAATTCCTGTTTTTCAATTGCAATGCATGCCTAGAAACCACATCAGAAAGACTGGCAAAAAGCTAGTTATTTTCCCCAGCATACCGTTGTCCCACTGTTTAGCCACAATTACCCTTTCAAGCCACTACAGATGGTACTTCTATGTCATTGGTAAGAGAAAACTAAATATTTTTAATGCAACCTGTTGGGGACTGATGAATGGATGAATCACTGGTAAAAGAAAAACACAGATTTTTTTTAAAGACCACGTAAGTAGATCAGAGAATTCCAAAGCCACATGTTAAACATAATTTAATTTTTCTTTCATTTTACAGTCATTTAACTAATATTTAAAATTTTTTCTTAAGTGCTTATATTATAATATCAAGGGGTTAGATTGGCCAAGGATGAGGGCAAGTGATGTAGACCTGGGCAAGAATTAGCTTGGGTCCAAGGAAGCAAAGTCAGATATCATTTGGTGGCAGGGGGTCATGGGTGCCTGCCATTAGTTCTCAATTTATTTATCCAAACCTACTCTTTTGTCTCACGTCTCCAACTACATCTTGGGCTGGATGTCCTGCAGACATTCGAACTGAACTCATCTTTACCTCCCCTCTCAAACTCCTCTTTTCTTCTTACTTTCCCTATTATTGTTAAAGGCATCAACATTTCCCTGATTACCCAAATTCATAATACTGGTGTCATCCTCAACTTCTCACTCTCTCTCACTCCCCATATCTAATATGTTGGCATGTTCTGTTGATTTTTACCTTCACTGACATCTCTCCTATATGCCTCCTTCTCTCCTCTGTCATCACCATCTCCCTGTGCAGGCTCATTCCTGGACCCCGTGGTTGGTTTCCCTGACTCCAATTTCTCTGCATACCAGTCTACCATCCACTCAGCTGTCAAACTCATCTTAAAGTACAACTCTGACCATGTCACCCCACCTCCCATTCTAGCCACCAGACAAACCACTGATTCTATCAAGCTCTACTTTCACTAGATCCTGTGGTCAAGCTCATGTGTTATGAGCTGAGAGCCTGACTCCAGGATTCTTCTGTCTGCATCTGTTCACCAGTCCTATGGGAAGAGTGAGTCACCATACTGAAGTGTGAGTCAAGCACACTGAAGGAGCTGTGGTTCACTCCTTTGCCTGCTCAAGGGATGATTCAGCCTATGTTTTAGAACTCCTGGGTCTCTCTTGATCCTGTTAAGGGGTTACTTTTAGAATCTAAGTTATCGGTGAGCTCAGTAGATATTTATATTTCATGCATTGTTTTCAAGTCATTATATATTGTTTACTTATGAATTCTAAATTGAGTGAAAACAATTTATGTAACATCCTGGCATAAGAGTCAATTTCCAGAGAAAACCAAAGAAACCCATTATATTTCAAGGCCATATGACTAGTGCTCATTGAAAAATGTAACAAATATAAAAGGAAGCACTCAATATCTTATGGGTGGGGGCTCAGAGCTAATTTTGATTAGATAGATTTACAAATTCTAAATAGCAATAGTGCAACCTTGTAGAGAAAGGTGGATCTAAGTGATAAAAGACTGACCATTTCTTGGTAACTTCTCATCCAATGGGACATATACAAACCACCAGGGTGAGTGTGAGGACCCTCCCTTCCCAGTGAATAGTAATACCAATTTCACTTGACGGTATAAGTAGTATATATAACATATATACATAAAGTATACACAAAATCATAATGCATATGTATTCACAAGCATATATTTCTTACCTGCCTGCTCACCTAGATTTCACTATTGTCTCCATAAACTAACTCATCTTCTTACAAGATCAAATCAGTTTTGAAACTCACATCTTTCAATATCCTCTGCCCCTTGGGCTCCTCCCTCTCTCAGATTGCAGAGGGTGGGGGTGGTAATTAGAGTCCCTAGATCTTTTCTTTGGGAAGAGGGCCCAGGGTAGACATTGCATCATTTCCCACCTGGCTGCAGGACTTCATCATGCCCTCTGGACCAGGTATCCTCACTTCTTCCTCCCACCTTTTCATCTTTTTTATGTATTGTCTCCTATTAGATAGTGAGCTCCTTGAGGACAGAGGCTGTCTTTTTTTTTTTTTTTTTTTTTGCTTTTTTTTGGGAGGGGAACTGGGATTAAATGACTTGCCCAAAATCACATGGCTAGTAAGTGTGTCAAGTGTCTGAGGGTGAATTTGAACTCAGGTCCTCCTGACTCCAGGGCTGGTGCTCTATTCACTGAGCCACCTAGCTGCCCCCAGAGACTATCTTTTGCTTTTCTTTGCATCTCCAGCACTTAGCATAGTGCCTGACACATAGTGGATGCTTTAATTCTGGTTTTTAAGCCCTGCGTGATTATTCCAGAATAAGAACACTCCAGAAGTGTAAAGGCAGTAAGGCCCATGGTGTGGGCATAGGTGAAAACTGAGTTGTCCTCTTCACTTTAAGTTAAGAGTTGTGGTCCTTTAAGCAGAGCTTTTTTCTGTCAAGGAGCCTGGATTCCCTATCAAGTAAGCTGATAAGCTGATAAACCAGGATCCAAATGGGAATGCCTTTATTTTTCCTGTGTCCAAGACCCAATAGCATTCCTTTAACAATCATGGGATCATAGAAACATAGATTACTATGTAGAAAAGATCTTTTGAAAATACAATTTTAATTGATAGCTTTTGTTTTCACATTGCCTAAATTTTCTCCTGCTTCTTTCCACCCACAGTCACCTCCCAGAGGGCCAGCCTAACAGAGAATTTATTTTAAGAAGAGAAAAGAGAGGAAGAAGAGGAAAAAAAATCATCACACCTGATTAATATATTAAAAAGCCCTAAAATATAAATGTGATATTCCATACCCATGGACCCTACCTCATGCAGAGGAGTAAGGGAGATGTCTTCTCATATCTCTTCTTTGGGACCAAGCTTGGTTGTTGTTGTTTTTGGATAATTTTTCAATGTTTATTTTCAATTGTTTTGTGGTTGTACATTGGAAAGTATCTCAGAGTTTATCTAGGCCAAGTATAAGACCTTAGAAGACATCTATTCTAACCTATATCTGAATAAGAACCATTCTATAGCACACCAGTGAAATGGTCTCTCAGTTCTCACTTGAAGACCTCTAGTGAGGGGAAACCCATTGCTTCCCAAGGCATCAAATTCCATGCTTGGATGCCTCTAAATTTGCTTAGGAAGTATTTCCTTACATCACACTCAAATTTTCTTCTCTGTGGCATACACCCTATAAATATTTGCTGATTGGTTGCTCCAAGTTCTGCCATTCAGGGATGAACAGGACAAGTTTCATCCCTCTCCTAATAGATAAGCTCTTCATATACTTGAAAATGGTTATCAGATTCCCACCTAAACCTTCTCTTTTCTAGGAAGAAATGTCCATAATTTCTTTAAAGGATTTTCATTCAAAATAATATCTACTCTCAACAACCTATTCACCTTTCTCTGTAAAGACTCAAATTTTTCAATGTCCTTCCTAAAATGAATGCCTAGAAATAAACATAATAACTCAGATGTGATCTGACCAGAAGAAGATATAGCAGGGTTATTGCTTTCCTTATTATGGATACCAATTGTCTATTAATGTAGCCTGTGACTAATCACATTAACTTTTTTGGCTGCTGTCCATCTGCTGATTTACTTAAGGCTAGTGGTTCTAGCTCTCTCAGATCTCCCCACCCCCTCTCCCAAAATAAACAAACATCTGTTGTCTAGCTACATATCCCTGTGTTGTATTTGTGTGGTTGATTATTTGAATCCATGTTTATTTTACATTTATTTCAACACTTTACCAGCTCTGTGATTTTAATGATTTGGATATTCTCTCTTTTAGTGCAGATAGCAATTATACCTTTTATTCTTGTTTAAGTTCATTGATAGCTTCTCCATGGAGCATCTATTCAATTATAAAAGATTTTCATTTATGTTTTTGTGGGGGCTGGTGCTGTATCCTGTCTGTTATCTCCATTTACGATCACACATTTCTTTAGCAATTTCCTTTATGCCACTTCTAGAGCATGTCATCATTGGAAGTATGCTGTATCCTTCTGGTAGATAACATTTCTCTCTCTCTCTCTCTCTCTCTCTCTCTCTCTCTCTCTCTCTCTCTCTCTCTCTCTCTCTCTCTCACTTTTGGATCCTCAGCTTTAATTTTCCAGGAAAGAAGGACTTTACATTTATTTCTATTCAAATTAATCTTAAATTTAGATAATCCTTCTCAATACTTCAGAGCTTTCTGGATACTGGTTCTATCATTCAACATTCTACCTACTCCTTCCGAAGCTAAAGTGACTGTTGTAATTCAGAGCAATCAAAGACTGATGGGTTAGCAAGACCCAGGAGTGTCCACGCAGAATTGGCAGAGTTGACCAGCTTCATCATTCTGTTCTCTCTGCTCGGAGAAGATGCTGGCAAATGAAGGTTGCTTGTGGGGTGGCACAGTAGAGTCTTACAAAGAGTAGGTCTGAGAGAGGGGGCTGGGTTCTGAGTTTAAAAAGTTGAGGTTCAGAGAACCAAATCCAGAGTTGCAGAACAGAGAGATATAGATGATTTGGGGCATAGTACCAGCCAAGACAATTGAAACTGACAATTTTTATTGTTGTTGTTGATCAGGGAACCTACAGGTGATATTACATAGGCCCCTTTGATTCTGAAATATGTTGATGTGGGTGGCTCTTGGATCCTTTGGAATCTAAGCCAAGATCCAGCAGTGACTAAGCTGGTGATTCTCCACCATTCTTTCCTATCCATGAAATGGCTCCATGGCCATTTTCTTCAGTCTCTTGATTTTGCCTCCCTTAGCTGCCATATCACCTTGGATCTTCCCTTAGTACCCAGGGCCTTCAAATATTCCACCATGCCAGCCCCCTTCTCCCCGGGTGAGTTCCTTCCAAGGTTTCCATTTTGGGGAGGGAGCCAGGCCAGCCATCTTTCCTTCCCTTCCCAGATCTGCTTCTGACTGCTCAGACTTTGAAACTATGCCACAGGTATACCCCTCCCCTACTTCAGTTCCTTTTTTGTAAGTCGTCTTCCTCCATTAGAATATAAGCTCCTTGAGGGTGGGAACTATCTTTCTTTTAGCTTGTATTTGTACCTCCAGTGCCTGACACATAATAAGTGTTTAATAAATGCTTGTTGCCTGGCATGAGGTCAGGCAGGAATTCCCAATATGAACCAGGGTGGTAAGAGGGAAGCTCTAAAGTAGAACCCAGAGCCACTGCCCCCACTGTTGCCTCTTCATGCTCAGGGACTGGCTGTGATTATGTGGGCTCTGCAAAGCTGGCTGTTGGGGTCTTCCACCTCAAAGAAAATTTTGAACAAGATATTTTAGAAAGTGCCCGATTCAGAGAAACTACTCCTGCCAAGACCTTTGTTTTTCTTAATGTTGCTATGACATCTGGCAGGGGAAGGCATGGCATTTTTTGGAAGGGAGTTTTCATCTTTGGAAACAGGATCACCAGTGGACTTCTGGTCCTGTGCCCTTTGAGAGAGCTTTGGAAATAGAGAGTGGGGGCTGGGAGCCAGACTGGGTGGGAAAGGGAGAGGAAAGGAAAGCCAGCCAGAGTTGGAGGGAAAGCAGAACATGAGGAAAGAGCCAAAATTCCTGTGTCAGAGATGGCTCAGGATTCATTCCAATGGGTCAGACGTCTTTGTGGTGAAGGGAGGGAGGGAGATGCCCGGAGTTGAGTACAGTACTGTGGGAACAGCCTCGGAGTGTCCAGCCTCTAAGGTCCCCATCAATCACAGAAACAGATCTTTCCCTAACACTCACGTTCTTTTCTCCCCATTCCTAGGGAAGGGGCACTGAAGAGGCTTTGTAGAGGAAGGAATGAGAGATATAACAACTGACTCAGAATATGGACTTAATGTTTTCATTCAGACTGGGGACACTTTGAAAGAATGAACTGTATTTTTTCCATCAGATTGGAGGTTTTTTCCAAGTATGGTGAGCATATTTTCTGTGTTTCCTTACAGGGTTCAAGATGGAATACAGTAGTATCACAAATCTAAATCTAGAAAGGACCTTAAGAGCGATTCGGTCTGAGGCCCAAGAAAGTTAAGCAATTTGTGCAAGGTTACTCAGGTAGACCTCAATATTTAGTCTTGACATGAAATCTGGGTTCCTATCATATAAGCAGCCAATTCAACACAATCTATGAGCATTTATTAAGTGTTTATGTGCCAGGTGCTATACAGTGTGTGTGAAGGACACAATGCAAAAGCAAAAAAAGAAAAGTCCCTGTCCTCAAGGAGCTTGCCTTCTAACAAGTGAGATGACATACACATATGATTAATAGCTAGTATTTATAGTGCTTTAAGGTTTGCAAAACATTTTACATATAGCATATCATTGGTTGTCACGAGAACCCTGTGAGATAGGTGGTATTATTATCCTCAGTTTACAGATAAGGAAACTGAGGCTGAGAGAAATTATGTGACTTGCTGAGGCTCATACTCCTAGAAATATTGGAGACAGGATTCAAAGTCAGGTTTTTCTGAGTCTATTCACTGTGTCACTGAACAACCTCTTAAATACATGCAAAGTAAATACATGGTAACCTTAAAGAAGAAGGAACTAGAAGCTGGGAGAGACCAGGACAAAAACCTTTTGCAGAAGATGATGCTTAAATTGTGCCTTCAAGGAAGCTAGGTATTCTATCAGGTAGAGGTATAGAGGTAGAGCATTCCAGGCATGAGCACAGCCAGTACAAAGGCCTGGAGAATGGAGATGGGAAAAGGGAAGGAAGCAAACATTTCTTAAACATCAACTCTGTGCCAAGCATTGTACTGATTGCTTTACAAATTTTCATTTGATCTTCACAACAACACTGGGAGGTCAGGGGTATAATCTCCATTTTTCAGATGAGGAAACTGAGGCCCAGAGACATGAAGGTTTTTTGCTCAAGGTCATGGAGGTAGTAACATGCAGAGCCAAGATTTGACTCCAAGTTCTCTGACTACAAAGCCAGCATTCTTTCCATTGCACCAGGAGATTTAAAATAATTTTGCAATCTTGTGTTGCTACTCAGAGTCTCCCAGACAAGCAACAAACCCTGGGAGTGGCTAGAGGAGGACTGAGCTTTGGATATTAGTTTTGCAAACAAAAGGGGGAGGTTTGAACCCAAGCACCTGAACTGTGTTTCTTTGATTTCATGAGTTCTGGTTAGTCATACCACACTTGTCTGAGAAAGTTCCAGAGTGTTAATTATTAAGTGCAGCACAGAAATGCTGGGAATGAACCTGATTGACTGGTCTTTATTATTGAATTGGCCAGTAGTTTCCCCAGTTTTCAACTAAATAAGGTCCCTGCTGCAATCAATGCTTATATATGGTAATCAAGCTGGTCCATTTGGGGGTGAGATTTGTGGTATACTATGTGGGAGTAAAGGGATAGGACAGTCTCTGGAGAGATTATAGGGAATGGTTGTAGTGGTCCAATAGTTCTTTTCATTTCCTTAAGTGTTTGTTCTATCTGATCCTGGCTTCTGAATTTCTAGGAGAGGTGATTAGGAGATCCTGTGGCATGTCTTTGTTTCCCTGATATTTGTATGTTATGTAAGTCCATAATTGGGTCTTACTTGGTTACAGAACTCAGACATGGAGTTCATATCAGACACATCAAAGGATGTGAGTAATGATGGAGATCTAAGGAACAGTTATGTCTCCTGCTATGAACTGTGACCTGATCCTCCATAACTGAACTCAATCTTCTGTCCTCTTGAATGGATGGATGCCCAGTGGTGGGCACTGTAATGTGACACTGTTATCCAAAATAACTGTTATTAACTATATTAGTTCTGCTTAAGTCTGAGGGTAGAGCCAAAGTTAGACTGGTTCCGGTTAATGATTAATGAGTAAGACTTCTAAATTTATCTAGGTATTTGTAGTTCTCCTTGGGAAACTGAACAGCACTTTCAATGACCCCAGGCTTTTTCCTGAAACAAAAATCTCATCTTTTACTTTTAATATTCTTCCGATGATACTATATGGGTTCAAATAATGGAATGCTATAGTATCTAAAGAATCAAAATGATGGGCAATGGAAAAATGAAAGGTAGATGTAAACAGATTGGAGTATATTATTAACAATGTTTTGCATATGTGAAAAAAGGCACAAAGAATATTATCAAAAAGATGTAGAACTAGGAAAGGAAGTGGGTCT
The DNA here is from genome assembly GCA_028646515.1 of Pseudochirops corinnae. NCBI lineage: Eukaryota > Metazoa > Chordata > Mammalia > Diprotodontia > Pseudocheiridae > Pseudochirops > Pseudochirops corinnae. The sequence continues at coordinate 68,306,721 of CM053585.1, read as the reverse complement.
GTCAAGTAGTGGGGTTAAGGCATAATTGATGGATAGCCTATACTTGGCATTCATACCAATGTAATGTCAAGAAATCTAGAGGAAAGCCCTCAATATTGGGTGGACCCATTTTCAACATATAAGTGAATCAGTCAGGCAGAATATGAGTGTGTTTGGTTTGCAAACTGCTCTCTTCAAGGCAGGATTCACAAGGATGAAACCATAGATCCACAGAAGTACTAAAGTAATCTGTTATTCCTTAAATGTTGCCCCAATGGTACATTTTTTAAAAAGTAAATATGTGGATTAGTAATATTAACTGATTATAGTTATATACCTATTAGTTTGAACAATAAATCCTGAGAAGTGGATGCATTATTCAAATTTGCACTGCATATTTCCATTGGGCTGGAACCAATCAGTCTATTTTACATAACTGTAACTTTGAAAAATACAAATTTAAATACATGCAATCACTTCAGGAGATTCATTATTCACCCTAATGGAAACTAGCTGTATTAGCTTTACCTTTTAAAATGGAAATACTATTTTAATTGAAAAACAAGTAAACTGAGAAAAAAATTAACTTCAGTTAGTCTTGCCTCTAGTGTATGAACATTGGAATTTTGGGGAAAGACAGAATACAATTTCATCTCCTTGTATGCTTGATATATGAATGGATTTGGGGATTTCTGAATTAGTGCTAAAATTCCCTACATGTAGAGGCTTTTTCTTTTCTTGATAGATTGGCACATTTGTTTTTGAGCTAATATTTCCCCAGAGCAGTCAACTTGTATTTTAGCTTTATATGTGCTTGATAAATATACCCTCTGTTTTCAAAGAGATCTGTGTGTATGTGATTTATCCAAGAACAAGTTATCAAAACATACTATTGCCATTTGTTTAGATTCCTGAGTTTACAAGACACCAGCAGTCTTGTTAATGGATGAGTGTAGCTCAGCTTGGATTCAGAGTAGAAGCACATTTTTTTAGCTTGGGAGGGAAAGCAGATTCCACAGGGAACAGGGGAGGGATAGCCCTGGGTCAGGAGGACTTGGGGATCAGGGTGCTGATAGAAGCTTCCAGTCTTAAGGTGTAGCGTCTAAGTGAGATATGAACCTGTGACACTGGATAGTCTGTGCCTGAGAACAACTCACACTGGACAGGACTGGACAGAGAAGAAAATTTTTCTGCATAACATTGCTTGACCTGAGTGGGTATTGGGTAGATTTGTCTTCACCTACTCAAACCACTGTCTTGTCTCCTGCTCCCCCCAACTTCTTCTTCTCCTAAGCCCTAGTATGGGAACAAAACAAGGGAAGATCTTTTAATGGTCATAGCCTTCTCCAATTCATGAGGTTTGAAATCTAGAAATTTTCTTTGCTTTCTTCTTCTGCCTTGTTCCCTTTACTAAATCAGTTTCTATTCTCTATTATTTCTTTAGTCTTTATATCTCTCAGGGTTGTTTATTTCTTTCTATTCCCATTTATAACACTCTTGACCAGACCGCCATCACCTCATGCTTGTACTATTGTAATAGCCTCCCAATTATCTTTCTCCATTGTCTCCTTTCTTCCATGTATCTTGCCACCATAGAGGGATTCATCTTCAAACATTGAATTTATCATGTCACTTCCCTTGGTTCCCCACTGCGTATGAGATAAAGTCCAAATTCAATCTAATATTTCAATCCCTCTGCAATTTCTGGGTATTCTCTATGACTAGCATGAATTTTTAACTTCCAGTGGATTGGTTTTCTCATCCCTTGAGAGCCCCACATTTTTGTTCTTAATCAAGCTATTCTTTATCTTTCTTTATTATCACATAAGATCATAGAATTTAGAGCTGGAATGGACCTTAGAGATCTTCAATTACAGCCCCGCTATTTTAGAGCTGATGAACCCAGAGAAGGGAAGTAATTTACACAAGGTTGTACAGAGAGGAGATGCAAAAGCCTAGTCTTCTGACTCCAAATACAATACTCTTCCCACTTCACTACATGGTCCCTCCATTGTTAAAGCTTCCAACACAACCACAAAGCCAAATGCAAGTAAGAATGATGTGCATCCCCTTTGGATGGTTCCAGGTGCTCAGAGGCCAAATCACAGTCAGAGCTTTCCCCTACCTAGGCAAATTACCATGAAGCCTCTCGGCAGAAAGCGCCACGTTTGACTGATGATATTGTCATCCTTTGGGTGGACAAAGCCAAAATCAGAGCTTTAGCCTAGAAAATCAAGTCCCTAGAACAGCACTGTGCTCAGAGCAAAAACAAAAAAAGTTTCTTCAAGAATGAATCCCTCTCAGGTTTCAATACAACATGATACACTCCCAATGTTGCTTGGTTCTTTTTCTCCTGAAATGAATGTTACTGTGCAAAGCCTAACAAAGCAAGCCTTTTAAAAAGAAAATTACCTTAAATCCAAAAGAATAGAAATAAGATACTTGGCATTAATGGTAATAATAACCAGATTCATATGAAGGGCCAAGGTATTGCTACTCTAGTCACTGATTGTTGTGGGAATTAGTACCTTTCAGACTTAATATCTTACCCTTTGGGAACTTTTGTCCAACATTTTCTGTTGTAGTGAGATATCCAAAGAAAATAGTGTGAGAGAAGCTCATTTTGTCTGACCTATTCCTGTTATTGTTGGAAGAGTGAAATTCTAATTATTATTTTAATTTGATGAAAGTTACATTATGGTCTTTTGAGGTTTAGTTTTTTTTTTTTTCCCCAAATGATGAATTTTATCAATAGTCATATTGGGCTGTTTCTGCTCCTGACCCTGTACCAAATCACTTGTGTTGCTATCCTGTAGGGCTTTCAAAGAATGGCATGAATAGGCTTTGTACCAGCAAAGGGTTTTTCTAGAATTGCAAAATTTCAGAGCCTGAAATGGCTCAGAGGCTACTGATTCCTTCCCATATATGAGAAAGAATCCTGTCCACAATTTACCCAACAATGGTCATCCAGCTTTTGGTCAAAGAAAAGGGAGTCTTTAAATCTTCCCTTCTGAGATAGTTTGATCTGTTTTTGACTATCTCTAATTCGTAGGAAGTTTTTCCTTCCATGAAACCATAATCTTATTCTTTGAAACTTCTACTTGTTCTCCCCTTGGGTAGAACAACTCCCTTTTCCTCATGACAGTCCTTTGAATACTTGTGGACAAGTCTTCTTTTCTGCAGGCCAAACATCCTCAGTTCCTTCAACTGATCCTCTGGTATTAATATCTTAAAGCCTTTCACTTTCATTATTGTTTCCTTCCATATGTTTGTTCTCTAGCTTATCACTGTTTTTCCTACAGTATGGTACCCAGAACATTCAGATGTGGTCATACTGGGCTACCTCTCAATTGTTGGACATTCTGTGCTGGGCCCCAGTTAGATCTCCTTGGTCCTAGGCACTGGCACTCCCCTAACTGTGAACAGAAAGTATTTGAACACAATGATTCTAATATACATCATAGATTTTGCACCTTCCCTCTGAAATTACCTCCACTTTATCTTGCATATATCTAGTTGTACATTGTTGTTTGTGTATTCTGTTCCCATTAGACTTTGAGCTCCTTTAGATCAGGGACGGTTTTTACTTTTCTTTGAATTTCCAGTACTCAGCACAATACCAGGTATATAGTAAGTGTTTAATAAATGCTTATTGATTTAGAGACAAAGGGAATCTTAGAGACCATGTAGTCTTACCTACACAGTTGACAAATGAGGGAACTGAAACTTGTAGAGTTTGCCTAAAATCATGTAGTTAGAAAGGAGGATAATTTGGACCTCCTGAATCCAATTCCATTGTACTGTGCTATATTTACACCCATATTTCCTGGTATATCCAGCATAAATTCCACCCTTCTCCCCCAGGCTATATTTCACTACTCTTCAAGTCACTTTCTGTTTGCCCTAAACACCATTAGGAAGCTCTCCAGATGCGCAAAAACCAAGGAACCCCAGCAAAGAAGGAGAAAAAGGGAAGCAGTCAGCCAGGATTTATGTGTTTTTCAATCTAGTTGACATTGGATTGCAAACTCAAGCTCTGGATAAGGAAGAAAGGCTATTTTTCATTAATCTACTAATTTCCTGGAATCTCAGTCCCTCCTTCCCCCTGGTCAATTATTACCTCCATTTCACAGGCAAAAGGAGGTCAAGTGGTCATAGATGGTTTTAGAGCAAAAAGGACAGTAGAGATCACCTGATTCAAACCCTTATTTTTGTCTGTAAGAAAACTGAGGCTCAGAAATACTAAGTGACTTGTCACACACTTAGCAAAGCTAAGATTTGAAGGCATGTCTTTTGACCCCAAATCCAGAACTATTTCCAGTAACAAACAATCTCTTGACATGAAATTCTCTTCAAAATTGCACCCCACTCCTTAACTCCCCTGAATTTTTGCTCGTATAACCATTTTTTCTTGCTCGTTCAGCCTTGCAGTCTCAGGTCCATTTTTGCTTTCTTTTCCTCTCTCTTGCCTCCCACAGTCTGTCAGTCACCAAGTCCTATTGCCTCTTCCTTTGTAATACCTTTGTAAGTCATCTCTTTTTTTTCTATTCCCACTGCCAGGGACATGTAGAACATCTCATGGTTGAGAAAAAAATTTTTTTTTGGAGGGGGCTTCCTTCGCAAGGGCAGAAAAGGAAGGAGAGAAAAGTTGAGAAGGAAGGGGAGAGGACTGAAGGAGAATTGAGGAGAGGACAGGGAAGGACAGCTAAAGATCTTTACATAAGATTTTGGGTTGATATTCCCCCATTCCCTATATACCCTTCCTGGTATACAAATTAAACATGGAAGAGGAGAAGAAAGGATTTAGTCTTAGGAGGACATGGTCATTCCATGAAGACTGACCAAAAGGAATGGGGCATATTCAGCCTGTAGAAGAAAAAGACCAGGGGAGACTTCTCAGTCTCTCTTCTACTGCTTCCTACCTGTGTCTTTGGGTGAGTCATTCAAGTACTCTAGGACTCAGTTTACTCATTTGTAAAATGAGAAGGTTGGACTAGATGATTTCTAAGGCCCCTTCTCATTCTAAATCTGTAATCCTATGACCCTTCAAAATCAGAGTGGGAATTAAGGGTAGGGAGCAATAGCTGAAAGAAGGCTCAGAAGGGAAGCAAAAAAGAATCCTGATCCTGTTCTGTGATCTTCATTGTCACTTAATTAAAAAAAAAGGGCCCTTGGGGATAGGGAGAGACTGTTAGGGAAATATGAGAAAAAATAGAAGAGATTATTAGAGTTCTTTTAGTTTGCCAGCCCCAAAATATATGTGAAACACTGCCTATCTGTGCCTTAGAAAAGGCTAAGTACTGAGAATTTCTGGAAAAGCTGAATTTATATGTAACAAAGTTGAGTTTGGACATGGAATATTCTTTTTTGCCGTTGTTGAGTATTAATGTTATTTTTGACATTGTCTTTATAACTGATGCTAAAGAAGACACAGGAATCTATACTCCCTGGGGCACACTTTATTGCCCTCCTATTTCTGGACACTGCTCTAACTGTTCTGAGGTCAGTCTTTGTATGATAACAGTGGCCATCCAAATGCCCAAACACCCAATTCCAGTTACCCAGCAAACTTACCTCAGAATACCTATGTGAAAGGAATGTACTTCAATCTCAGAATCTTTGATAGGACTGTGTAGAGGGTAACATTTTAACTGTCACCAGTCAAATATAGGAATAATTCTGTGAGCATTGCTCCCAAGTACTCCAAAGATCTAAACGATCCATCCTTCTAATTTTCCAGTTTTTGATTTTGTTCTAATATTTCTCGTTTTGTATCATTGTATTATTGAGTTGTTTCTCCATTTTCTTTTTCAGTTTCTTCTACTTTAGTAAAATTTTTCACCTTCTATTCTAAAAGCTATCATATCCTTATGAATGATTTAATATGATTTTAAATTTCTTATTTCATCTCATTTAGGTGTCCACAGCTGCTATCCTCTTGAAATCTGCCCAACTTCTGTACTCACTGGACCAGTGGACCCCTAGATCTGCAGAGATCATACTCTAGGAGAGATAATAATTTATCTTTGGAACTCGTTCCCTGGGTCTGAGCTGTTCTGATTGGTGAGTGAATGAATGAGTGATTGAGTACAAACTCATGTAGCCTACTATGTATAACCAGTCTCAGATAAGGCCACAATTAAAATATCATTCAACCATCTACCTAGGTCATCTTTTGTCATCTACTTTTTCATAGCATGTCCCAATCCCTGCTTCTAACTTTCCACCTCTAGCTCTGGAAAAATTAATCAAATTGATACTACAATTGTTTCTAGGAAGAAAATATTAATTGTCTGTCCAATGACTATTTGCCATCTCTGTGACTACCCAGGCCAAAGCACAGTTCACTGCTACTACCCAGATGTGTTCCACTTCCCTTATTAGTATTCAGTCACCCTTTTGTATTTTGTATCCCAGTGCTTAACATAATGCCTGACATAAAGGAAGTGCTTAATAAATATCATTCATCCATTTATTTGTTCTTCCAATTCTTCTGTCATCTCATGGAAAGGTATTAACTTTTCTATCATGTCTTGTGGTCAATTTCTTTTTCCTGGGGTTCTACTCATAGCAGTGATATTTTCTTCTGGGAGTTTTTTTCCTTGGGATTCTCTTGAGTCACAATATTTCTTCATCGTATAGCACCCACAATGGACAGCCCTTGTCCCTGTGTTATCCTCAGATTGTAGATTGAGTGCCTTTGATCAACTATATTGGTTTCAAAGTTATTCTGTGGGTCTTGGCAAGGTCTATGAAGCATACTTCTTAGACAGTTCAAAATTCAACCGTCATCCATGAAGATACAGGTCCACCATAGCTGGTGGGCTTGGAGATTTCACTTACCTCCAAATAAATGATTTATATAATTTAACAAAAAGGCATTTTATAAACAAAATTCTCATAGGTCATGGTGCTTACAAAGGCCTGCAGCAGACCAAAATAAAAAAGAAAGAGAAAACTGACTTTTCCTCCTCAGAGGGGAAGTCTGGTCCCATAGGTAGACCTCCACTACTGCCAGTTGTCATACTCCTCAAAACTCCTCAAAACTCACTGACTGTTTCTGCTTCCTGGAGGAAAGGCAGTGGTAGAAGGCGATGGAGGAGAGATATATCTCTTCCTTATCAGAAGTGAAGAACTATTCTTTCTCAAGAGCTGGATTCTTATTCCTTAGCTAGTTTTCTTTGCTAATAGGGGCCACATTTTTCAGGGATGATTTTTCAGGAGTATGTTTCATTTTAAAAGAGATACCAGAAGTATGGCTAGCCATGACATTGTAGGGAGGAAGAAGAAGAGAGAAATTCATTGTCTTCCTGCTACCCTTTTGTAGAGGCACTAGGGAAAAGGCAAAGAGTGATTTCAATCAAGAAAAGGATTCTTTCTCCATGATTGGCTCTTCTATAGACTGCTGGGGATCATACTCTTTAAGTTCTCTTGCCTTGTACTGCCCAGTCAATGTAACCAAGATTAGGAAGGAAGTGGAAAATTGGGAAAGAATTTTTACGATCAGTGTTTCTGATAGAAGTCTCATTTCTAAATTATACAGAGAATTGAGTGAAATCTATAAGAATACAAGTCATTGCCCAATTGATAAATGGTCAAAGGATATGAATAGACAGTTTTCAGAGGAAGAAATTAAAGATATCTATAAGCATATGAAAAAATGCTCTAAATCACTATTGATTAGAGAAATGCAAATCAAAACAACTCTGAGGTACCACATCTCAGCTGTCAGATTGGCTAACATGAAAAAACAGGAAAATGATAAATGTGGAAAAATTGGAACACTAATGCATTATTGGTAGAATTGTAAACTGATCCAGCCATTCTGGAAAACAATCTGGAACTATGCCTAAAGGGCTATAAAAAAGTATATATCCTTTGACCCAGCAATACCACTTCTGGGGTGTATCCCAAAGAAATCACAGAAGTGGGAAAAACACTCGTATGTACAAAAATATTTGTAGTAGCTCTATTTGTGGTGGCAAAGAATTGGAAATCAAATGGATGCCCATTAGTTGTGGAATGGCTAAACAAGTTGTGGTGTACTATTGTGCTATAAGAAATGAGGTGAAGATGGACTTTATAATAACCTGGAGAGACTTATATAAACTGATGTTGAGTGAGGAGAGCAGAACCAGGAGAACTTTGTACACAATTACAGACACATTGTATATGTGATGACCAACTTTAATACACTGGGGTCCTCTTGGCAATACAAGGCTAGAAGACAACTACAAAAAACTCAAGATGGAAAAGGATATCTACATCCGGAGAAAGAACTGCAGAGTCTGCAGATTGAAGCAGACTATTTGCTCTCTCTTGTTTTTGTTTGGCACATTAGCTTTTTAGAAGCCACCAAAGGCATGACCAATCTTTGGCTGTTAGATTGTTAACCCTTTGAGGCCAGGAACTATCTTTTGCCTTTCTTTGTATGCTTAGTGCTTAGCACAGTTCTTGGCACACACTAGGCCCTTAATAAATGTATATTGATTGATTTCAGTCAGGCAATTACAAACTGCTCTACAGTTCCATCAAGAAAAACCTCAAATTCAACAGAACATAAATTCATTTTAGCACTTCATTTAACATATTAACACCTTGATGCTTCTGTTACCTGCCCTTTTTGTGATTTCAACAATAGTGTTTTGGTAGAAATCAGTTGCAGCATTTTACAGAACCAACTATGCCAGCTTACCTTCATTTCCCTCCTTGTCCTTTTGTTAACTTTCTGGACTTCAAAAGCATATATCCTCTCTTGCTGGTTCATCCTGGAACTCCTCTCAGAACTTGGAGCCTCCTCAATCTGAAATAGCCTACTGTTCCTGCGGCATCACGAAATATCCATCCACAAACCCCTTTCTCCCTCCTCCCACCCCATTGATTAATTTCATTGAGAACCTCTTATTTTGTGGAGGGGTCTAGACCAGTCTGTCTTCAGAACTTTCTGTGCTTCAAAACCATTCAAATCTAAGCTTTTTGAAGGCAGGGACTACCTTGCTTTTTCCTTGTTTCTGTATCCTCAGCACCTAGGTCAATTCCTGGCACATAGTAAGTACTTAATAAATGATTGTTTCCTTCCTTCAATAAACACTAGATTTGGAATCCAAAGATGTAGGTTCAAATTTGACCTCTGACCATTGATTGTGTGACCATGGGCAGCTTCCTTAACCTCTCTGAGCACCAATTTCCTCATCTGCAAAGTAGTGATAATACCTGTACTACTTACTTCATGGATTGTTATGGAGAAAACAAATATGTAAATTATTATGTATATTCAAGATGTTGCCAGTGTATCTAAGATCACATTGGTAGTAAGTGACAGAATCAAGATTTGAACCCAGTTCCTTGAAGTCCAAATCCAGTGCTCTTTTTATTATACTGTTTTCATTGTTGTTTCTCATTACTTTTACTTCATTCAGTCATTTATTCAATCACTTGGCATGTATTAAGTGCCATATATGTAGTAGTAGTCATTGGAGCTATAAAGATACATCAAGGGAGCCCTGCCTTCAAGGAGCTAACAATTCTGGACCTAATTTATTGTCCATTTGCAGGTTCTGTCCAAACTATAGATACTGGTAGATATGGATGATACAGGCATAGATTGTCCATCCAACTGCACATATCATCTAGACAGTAGGCATTCTTCATGCATTTAGGACAGTGTTTGGCACATAGTAAGCACTTAAAGTAAGTAAGCACTTATTTCATTCATTTACTTGCTTTTTTCTCAGGTAATTAGTAAGGCCAAACTCTTTTGAATCAAATTAAATCTCATTTAGGTGGCAGTAGTATATTCTACAACTGATACAACTGGCCCAATGCCATTCACAGACATGAACATACAGAGGACCTTATAATCTTTGACTTGGGCTCTATGCAACGTTTCTTCCGTGACCATGGCAAACACCTTTGACAAGCATATGTCAACTTGTTCTATGACTTGCCATATAATAACGATGAGAAGGCCATTGAATAGTTATCTTGTTTATCTCTTTCAAGTAATCTTTAATTTTGACATATTTCCTTTTTGCTGGAGGAGAACCAATATGATGAAATTTGGCTCTACCAAATCAAATACTTTTGAAAAAATAAATGATACCATTGTGTATTATCTACCTATTTTAATCAATTGCGTTATAGTAAAGAAATGGTCTATTGTAGAATATCACTTATGAAAGCCTACCCCCTTCTAACAGCCTCATGTAGGGTATCTTTGAAATATATGTAGCCTTTTTTTTCCCTAAACATTTCAATGGTTTTTTTTGGTCACTTTTGGGGAAGTGACTAGGTCTGATATTTTCCCTCAACATCTTTGGTGTCTTCTCCTTCTTCCAAAATCTTGACAATATTTCTTTCAACATCCTCCACCTGTTCAATGTTCCACACTCTATTTGTGTACACTAAGATGCTTTCCCCATCTTTCATTCAGTGCCATTGCCACCATTTCCATAAGTGTATCCGGTATTGTGATCCTACCTATAGGGGAATCCAAGAATTTTGATCATTGTAGACAGCATGTTAGGAAACAACCCCCTCCCCCAATAAAATCCTGTACAGAATGTCCCTATCTTTTGTCTTGTTGTCCTGCTTCCTGTTTCATCCTAAAATATCCATGGACAGAGTTTGTTTCATTGAGTCTTTCACCTGGATTTCTTTGAATAAGTTTCCTCCTCCATTGATCACTTTAAAAAATGAGGCAATGAAATTCATAATCTTTCAAGATTCTTTTTTCCATGTGATTTTATGAAAAATTTCTATTCCAAACTGGCTTTGCGTCCAGTTCTCTCCATTGTGCAAGTCAATCAAGTGTTTGCCAACTGAAATGTTCTCAGACACTTTTGGTTTTCTCATTATGGCTGTTCATTTACTTCTTCTAAAGTTTTATATGAAATTATTATATTTGAGATCTATCTCCTTGCTTCCACCTGTTTCTCAATTTTTCTTGTCAGTAGAGATGGTTACCATTAGGGGAAATGTATGAATATGTTTAAAATCATTCTATATATACTTCCATTTATCAGTTCTTTCTCTAGAGGCAGATAGTATCTTCCTTCATAGATCCTTTATAGTTAATTTGGCTATTTATACTACTTAAAATGGCTTAATCACTCAAAGTTGTTCTTGGAACAACATTGCTGTTGCTGTATACAATATTCTCTTTGTTCTGTTCATTTCACGCTTCATTATTTTGTGCTAGGGGAGGGAAGAAAAAGAAGGGAAAAAACGGAAATTTACATGATAACTTTGTTATATATTTAAAAGAAATAGCAAATTGCACATAATAGATTTGTGGTTTCATCTTTTTTTTTTTTAAATTTAATATGGTGTGGAAATGCTTGTTTTATTTCATAAATTAAAAATAAAATAAAATAAATTAAAAAAAATTTTCTTGTCAGTTACTTGTTTATGTCGGTCAGGTAGGAGTTTAACTGTAGGCCATATCTTCTCATTTGGGATTTTTCTAGCTTTATTTAACAAACGTATCATTTATAAAATGTGATGATAGTTGTAAAAGCATTTAACACAATGCCTGGCACGTAGTAGGTACTACACAAATGTTTATTTCCTTCTCTCTCCCCACTTTGTTTTAATTTTTTTCCTTTGCTGTAAGAAGTTGTTGGTATGACTGTTCACAGTGAATAATGACTTCCACATTGGCAATAAGTTGATTCCTGTCTGGTGAAAATCAGTTTCTATTTTTTTGTGATTTGATTTGGTATTCATGCTGTCCAGTGCTTTCTAACTCCTTTGTAGTCCATGATTCTTTGGCCTTTCTTATTCTGTGCTTCTGAACCATACTTCCTAACACATTCTTTTCCGTGGTCACCGATTTTCACCTTTATATTTAACTCACAGTTGCGTTATCTAAGCATGTTGATTTCATTTGGAGGCTCTTATCAAGTTCTTGGTAGAATTTTTCTACCTTTTCATTCTCTACAATAAATGTTGCTCTATAAACTGTGGTCATTTTCATGGTGGTCTTTTTTCAAGTACTTATCATGGAATGACCAAACACTCCATAAAATGTTTCCTATTGCCAACTCCTTTATTTATCTCTCTGAGGAAAGCCTATGAGCCATCTCTCATTTAGCTATTAACAATCCATGAAAAGAATGCAAAATGGCCTTGAGTCCTGGGTAACCCCTCTTTTGATTCTGCCATGACAGAATGGAAAAAGGAGCTGGGGATGCTAAGAATTTCAGTTTTTAGATTATTTACACCCAAACTTGGTTTTGATCTGTCTCAGGAGTGTTGTGAGGTCCTAATGAATTACTGAATGTAAAGCAGCTAGGTGGCACAGTGGATGGAGTGCCAGGCCTGGAGTCAGACAGGTGAGTTTAATGGCCTCAGATACTTATTAACTTTGTGACCTTGGGCAAGTCATTTAACTCTGCCTTAGATTCCTCATCTGCAAATTCAGCTGGAGAAGACAATGGCAAACCACTCCAGTATCTTTGCCAAGAAAACCCCAAATTGAGTTATGGAGTATTGGATACAACCCAAACAACTGAATGATGATCATAACAAAGTACTCTGCAAAATTTAAAGCACTATATAAATGTCAGTTATTACTCATCGTCATCATCAATATCATCATCATCATCATTGTTACTAGCCTACAGTCACCAGGCATTCAGTCTGGTTATGACCATTCCCTGAGTCTACTACTGCACTTCTGCTGAGCTTGAGTTTATAGAGCAATACTGGAGTGTGTTGATAAATGTTTAACTGGGCTCTCCAGAAAAAGAAAAAGTATGCAACACACTTTTAGGTTTAATCTGCATTAGTAACACTTTTTTTTTTTAATTGGGGCAGGACATTTGGGGTTAAGTGACTTGCCCAAGGTCATATGGCTAGTAAGTGTTTTAAGTGTCTTAGTCTGAATTTGAACTCAGATCCTTCTGACTCCAGGGCCGGTGCTCTGTTCACTGAGCCACCTCGCCACCCCCTAGTAACACTTTCTTAATTCTAGACAATCAACAAAACTAGCCCCCATTTGTAGCAATTGCAGATTTCTGAAGTTTAAATGCTCGCACTGAAAATTTCACAATCAATTCTCATAAGCTGGAGCTGGCTCCAACACAGCCTTGGTTACAGCTGCAATTTCCTTCTGTCTCCTGGTTTTGTTTGTAGCATGTGAAGATTGATATAATTCACTTCCCCCAGGAGCATGTCTATATTGAATTGTTTCAAATTGCCTGACATCTTTTTCTCATTTTTATTCTTTTTTATAGCTGTGTACTAATTTTGATTTTTTTTTTCTACCAGCCCCGACTGACAGAGACAGCTGATTTAGGAATGACTCCTACATTAGTAAGAAAGTTTTTTCCTATTGGTGAAAATATAATCTATTTCTTTTGTGTGTGTGTGTTATTTTTCAGCATTCAAATCTACTGTATATTCTTTTATTCAAGACAATTTTTGGATGTAGACACATGAGACTTCTGTCTATAATTGTCTGGCCTCTTCATTTCCTGTTCTTGACTCCTATTTCCCAATAAATTCATTTTTCAGTGGTCACCTATTTCCATCTTTTCGTTCAAGTAAACAAGTATCAAAGTGTATGCTGATTTAATTTGGTGAATCTTAAAGAGGTCTTTGTAGAATTTCTCTGCCTCTTCATTCTTGTCACTGCTCTCGTTGCATAAAACTGTAATAAAGTTAATGGTGGTCTTTTTGCAAGACTTTATCGCAATCATTGAAATGGGAGATGACTAAATGTCCCATGAAATTATATTTCTTGCTGCCCTTGGGCTCATGATAGACCCAACTCTGCCAGTTCCTTTTCCTCTTCCCCACTTCTGTCATCTTTCTGTTTATTTGCAACTTCCTTCTTCCTTCTGAATTAATTTATATTGATAATATCAAGATTGATATGATTTAGTTCTAGTGCTATGTTACTCATTGATTATTGGGGTCATATTTTGAATAACATAGCCAAGTCCAAGTTTAAATGGTCCCCAACCTATAATTCTTAGCATCCTCTACTCTCTTTTCTATGAGTCTACCACTGTTGTGGCAGAATCAGAAGGAGACCACATAAAACTCAGAGCCATTTTTCATCTTTTTTTCTGTTTTATGGATTACCTTGATGAAAAGAATTCACCATCAAGTAGCCAACCAACTAGGGGTGAGAGCCCCTCTGTACTTAGCTAGGTTGGCCCTTGGTGAATAAAATCAAGGGCATAGTCAAGGTCATTTTGACATGATAGGACCTACTGGAGCTCATACCCAGCACACAGTAAGTATTCCATAAATGTTTGTTGAAGGAGCAAATCAAGTTAGTCATCTCGCTGCTTGAGATAAATATATATTAATATGTACAAACATAATATGCATGAGATAAATATGTATTAATATGGGAGATCACCTATTTGGGTAACTGTAGTTGGGATATGTGGTGGAGGATCAGGGATTAATTTCTTTCAGAAGAAACTGATCATCTGTGGCTATTTATTTCTGAAAGTCTAGCCAGTCAGATGATTCACTGTTCTTACAGAGCACTTCCTAATACCAAGGAGCCAAGGGAAGGAGACATTACGACAGGAATATAGTTGGGACTGGAGAAGAACTGGCTTATTAAGGGCATAGATCAAGTCACTAGGATAAGGTCTTCATTTCCCCCTGCCCCCACCCTCCAACTTCATTTCACAGCTAATAGGTTGATTGTAGGGGGTTATGGCCTCTTGAGGAATGGTAGCATGACTCACCTGCCCACCAGAGGTCATGGATTGTGGTCTGCTCTGGAGACAGCAAGCTGGGTCCTGGTTTTAATTTGAGCCTTAATTATTCCCATCATTAGTTATGTTTCTTTTCTTTTGTTTTGTTATTGGCTAAAGGTAAAGCACAGATCAGCTTAAGGCCAGACTCCTGGGTGAATCTTTTGGGTTTAAAGACGGGAAAGAGAAGACGCATGTGTGGGGGTTTCATCAAGATAAAAGTCCACATGGCCCAGGCTAGGAAAGAGCCAGTCATAGCATGTAATCAGAGCAATTACCCTTCGTTTCTGTTCCCAGATCTTGAATGTGTTAGACTTCAGGTTTACTTCCTACATTTCTCTCCCTCTCCCAGATCTGCAAGTAATTTAACCTTGTTTTTACAGAGCACAAAGACATTCTGCTTGTTTACACTGGAGACAAATTTTCCTCAATTGACGCAATTCTATTGATTAAATAATGGCGTTCTTCCTCATTTAAAGGTAATTTTGGCTGGTATCATGACATGAAAGAGGAAAGTGAATGTTAGGTTCTGTGCCTGCTATGGAAAAGGCCAACAGGGAAGCTTGCTTCTGGCTGCTTTGTCGCGGGGTCTTCACAGTGAGAACTGAAGGGCCTCGTTATTCTCACCTGCTCTGGAGACAGAGCCCTTTGTGGGACCAACTCTAGGCTCCAACTTGGATGGGTCGAAATGAAAGGAGCAGATTTGGTTCCTCACTTGTGGTGTGAGACTGAAAGGGAGCAGATGCTAGTGGGTTTGTTTTGAAAATTTATGGGATTTGCTGTGGTGACTACTGACAAACAATAAACAAGGGCCTTTAGTGAGGTTTTTTTTTTTAAAGACTCATCATATAAAGGCAACAGATTTTATGTGCATAAAGGATTTCACATTGAATTAAAGGAAACACACATTTAGATAACTATGGGATAGGAGGAGAGTACTTACTATGATAAAAACAGACCCTTCCATTTGCATTCCAGCCACCTTTCTCTCTTCAAAACTGGACCAGCCTATAGTGCCCCACGCCATTTCTCTGCTTTGCTCTTGCAAGGGTGTCTGCCTAGTCTTCTTTCCTCATCTCCAGCTTCCTTTTATGTGTTATCTTCCTCTACCAGAATATAAGCTCCTGGAAGGTAAGGACTCTTACTTTTTGCTGGTGTTGTATCCCTAGCACTTGGCACAGAGAGTAGTACAGAAGAAGGACTTAAAATCCTCCCTCTGTCTATTGGTTTCTGTCTCTCTCCCCCCTTGCTCCTTTCTCCTTCTCTGCCTTTCTATCTCTCTGTCTCTGTCCTCTCTTTCCTACTCTCTGATTCCCCTCTCCCTGTCTCTCTCTGATTCCAAATTTCTCTCTGTCTCTGCCTCTGTCTCTCTTTGTTTCTCTGTCTCTGTCTCTGTCTCTCTTTCTTTCACACTCTCTTGCTCTCTCCCCTCTCCCTGCGTCCCACTCTCCTCTGCCTCTTTGTCTCTCTGTCTCTTTCCCTTCTCCCTCTGTTCCTCTCCCTTCCATTCTTTGTCTCTGTCTTCCCTCACTCTGTCTCTCTCCAAATTTCTGTGTCTTTCTATGTCCCACAATTAGAGGCTAGTGAAAATAAAGCTGTAATTTTTTTCCCCATGCAAATTCATGGACCCTTAAGTTAAGAATCATTGGTCTGGATTCTAGACTCAGAGATATTGGGAGAGTAATTTGTTCCCAACCATAGGAACAGTGAATGTAAAGAATCAGGAAGCCAGAGGCTCTTGACAGGGGATTTGACCCAGGGTACTCTGTTTTTACATAGAGGTTCTTCCATGGGCCTCCCTGAGGCATGAATGACAACAAGCCCCTGACCAGATATTGGAACCAAACCCATGCCTGGCAGTCTTGCCACCTCAATTATATGCTTGCCAGAAGAAAGGTCAAGTCCGTTCTTGTTGGCAAACTAAGAGACCCCTTTCCTCAACTTCTATCTTCCTTTCACTTACTGGTGCTGTAATCCAAACTCTCTCCCAGCTCCTCCATGAAAGCTTCCCAGTAAGGACTGGCACATATCTCAAGGAGAGCTGCCTGAATAGTCAAGTCAACATTAGACTAGCAGGAAAGGGGAAATGTCAGCAGTGAAAGGCTGGTGATTGGGCACAACATACCCAGCAGATGCAATGTGCCCCAAGGAAGAGACTGGGGAGTCTGCGCCCAGAATAGGGTGATATAATGTAAAAGATGTGCCCTGCTCCTTGATTTGGGCAAAGAGTAGACATTCTGCTCCCCACATGAGAAAGAGGCATTGTCGATAGGCTATGTAGCTGGAACTGTGATGCACTCAAAAGGCTCTATCAGTATCAATAAACAGTTAAGCATCTTCTATGTTTCTAAGCACAAGACTAACCTACAAAAGCAAGACCTCTGCTTTGCTCTGGCTTTTTCCTCCCTGGCTATTATTTGAATAGGAGACATGTAGGTGGCTCAGTGGATAGAGCTCTGGTCCTGGAGTCAAGAAGACCTGAATTCAAATCTAGCTTCAGATGCTCATTAGCTGTGTGACTGTGGGCAAGTCACTTAATCTCTGTTTGCCTTAATCTACTAGAGAAGAAAATGGCAAACTGCTCCAATGTCTTTGCCAAGAAAACCCCTTATGGGGTGATGAAGACCTGGACATGACTGAACAACAGTTGTTTGCATAAGAGAGATAATACTATAAAGGGAGAGGCCTTGGGATCTAAAGCCAACATACAGGACTCTGCACTTTGTGTCTTTACATCTCTTCTGTCTTGTTTTTAGACAAAGGAGACAGCTACGATCTTATGAACTTCAAAAGGTCAGAATCGTGAGCTAGCCCAGTAATGATGCCCTGTTGAAGTGACCTGAAGGAGCCAGCCTAGTGGTAGATGAGAGTATACCACTTTTAGAAGTAAACCTGATTGGGTGAAAGTTAGATAGAAAGCACATTAAATTTGAACTTAGCCTCCTCAGGGGCCAAGGTGGAAAGGGGTGAGTGTACCTACTTTTAATTGGTGTTAATTTTTAAAATGACTTTGAGGCACTGATCCCTAGAAGTTAACAGTAGGAAAAACACACCAGAACAGGGATTTCTACTGATAGCATTAAACAAAGATTTCCGTGATCCATCAGGAATGCTCCTAGAACCATGAAGGGGAGATATAGCCAGTTTCACTCTGGGAGAGTGAGTTCAGAGTCTCTCTGCGTTTCAGTAACTATCACACTCTGGCATGGACCATTACTATTATTAAGTACCCACTATGTGCCAGCACTTTACAAATAGTATCTCCTTGGATCCCCATAATAACCCTGGGAGATGGGTGCTCTTATTTTCTCTGTTTTACAGTTAAGGAAACTGAGACAGATAGCAGCAGATAGATGTGAAATGACTCACACAGGGTCACACAGCTAGTAAGTGTCTGACGCTGGGTTTGAAATTGGGTTTTCCTAACTTTAAGCCTAGCATTCTGTCCATTGCACCACCTGCCATGGTACCCCAGTTATCCTTGCTATTATCATTCTGTCTCTACTTCTCTTGTCATTTTCTCGATGTCTGTTTTGAAATACTGGTTACTTAGAATTTAAGTCCATCCCTTTTAAAGGCAAAGTTCTCTTGCTTTCCTTGGGGATGATAGCATCTACCTCCCAGAACTGTTGTGGGGATAAAATAAGAAAATATTTGTAAAGTACATTGTAAGCCTTAAAGTCCTATATAAATGTTAGTGAATATTGTCATAATAATAATTATTATTATTATATACATGTAGGTTATATGACTCCAGGTCCAGTAATTATTTTCTTTCTACTTTTGGTTGCTCAGGGTTAAGTATCACAGAGTATCAGAGGCTATCTGAACCAACCTACCATTTTTACAGATGAGTAAACTGAGGCCCAGGGAGGTTTCACCGTTAGTGTCAGGGGGGATTTGAACCCAGGTCCTTTGAATTTCAGAGCTGGGGCACTATTCTAAGGAAAAGATTGAAAAATGGGGAATTGCATGCTTTCATGAGAAATAATCTAGACAGTATGGGAGAGAGAATGAAAGTGTATGATCGTGGCAAAGTTACTTTGCTTTCTGGGATTAATTTACTTGTCTGGACAATAAAGTAGTTGGACTAGCAGACTCCTAAAGTCCTTTACAATTCTAAAATTCTATAATTCTATGAAAGCCGGAGAATTTTTTCCTATTTATCTTCACCTCAGTCCCTTTCTGTGATGCATTTGAAAGGTCTCAGGCAAACCAAGAATCCAAGAGAGAAATAGATGCTCAGAGGGTCCAGGAGTTCGGCCTAGGCCTTAGGGAACAGCTCTCTGATCAATTAGTGATTCCTTGAGGCCTGGAGGGGTTGAGGGGAAAAAATATCCTAGACTAAAGAGAGCAGTTTAAAAGAGAATGCAGAATTCTGATGAAGCTGGGGAGAGAAAGGCCTGAGTTAAGAAGGAGCAGACTCAGAACCATAGGTTCATAATTGGAAAGAACCTTATGGGTTGAAGATGAGGAAACTGAGGAGCATGCATTTGAAGCAACTCACCCGACCTGGCACAATACATAGAGTGCTGGGCCTGGACGCAGGAGGACCTGAGTTCAAATTCAGCCTCAAACATTTACTAACTCTGTGACTCTAGGCAAGTCACTTAACCCTGTTTGCCTCAGTTTCCTCGTCTGTAAAATGAGCTTGAGAAAGATATGGCAAACCCCTCTAGTATCTTTGCCAAGAAAACCCCAAAGTGTAGTGACAAAGAACTAGATATGACCAAAATAACTGAACGACAACATTTGCCCTCTGAATGGCTATTATGGATCTGAAGACACTGGACACAGGGGGTATAAGTCCCATAGGTAGGGACTCCTTATTGATTTTCAAGATCAGGTTATTTGATCACAGATCTAGAGTAGGAAGGGACCTGGAGGCTACCTTGTCAAATCCCTACCATCTCATTTTACAGATAAGGAAACCGATGCCAGGGAGGTTAAATAACTTGCCCAACCAAGGTCACACAGGTGAGGAAGAGGTAGTTTTTGAACCCAGGTTCTTCTTTGACTCTAGAAGCCAGATTCTATCACTCTGCCAACCCAGGGCAGATTCTTTGACTTAGGTCAGGTCTCTCTGCTGAGTCCAGGCCGGGTCAAGCTTACTCATCATTCCTGAGACAAAGGGGAGGACAGCCTTTTCTTGGTAACCTGGGGTCATCATTGTGGACATCAATGACTTTGCTGCATTACAGTGGTGCCCTCAGGGGCTGGTGGGGTGGAGAGTATTTCACTCCTCCCACTCTAAATGACCCCTGGCTGCTGTGTTTTTTGGGTTTCCCTCTCACTGACCTACTGTCACTTCTTCCTTTTGTCTCTGTGGCTGCTCTTAGTACCTTCACACTCTTCTTTCCCTTCTAATTTGATGTTTCTATTATTATTAAATATCTAATAATTAACAGGGATTAATTAAATGGGAATTAATTAAACAAATGGGAATTAACGTTTAATATTAATGAGGAAAGTCACTTTCCTTCTCTAGATCTTAGTTTTCTAAAAATGAAAATAAAAAAAAACCGCATTTGCTGGCCTACAGTTCCCTATCCAATGCAAACCTTCTGGTCCTCTGTCTAATCTCACGGTGGTAGATTCTGAGGAGGCAGCAGCTGTGCATCAAAGAGGTTTGCAGCTGTCCAGAGTGATTGATTCCGCCTTGGCTTTAACAGAGCACCAGGGCATAATACTGGTAATTGGTGGAGTAGTTCTATTAGGAAGCTGGCCTCTGGGTGTTTGTGCTGAAATGTGGGAGTTTTGAGAGCTGGGGTTGATTTGAGTTATAGTTTCAGAGCTGGAAGAGACCTCTAAGGTCAGCTAATCCAACTCCCTTGTTTTACAGATGAAGAGACTGAGGCCAGAGAGGTGACTTGTTTAAGGGCACGTGGGTAGCCGATGATGGAGCTGGAGTTTGAACCTGGCTCTTCTGGCTCCAAGCATGGGGCTCTCATCCATTGTACCATGATTATTTGTATTGGGAAAGAGTGGTCAGTGAAAGGTAACTGGAATTTGGAGGAGTGTGAGATTCAAATTGGGGCATATGCCATTGGAGCTGTCTTTAGGACCCTGGGACTCAGTTCCAGGTTCAGTGTGAGTCTTGAGTTGTTGCTGTGGGGGGTTGTGGCTCACAGGGTGAGGCTGAGGCATGTTTCCCTTGGACCCTAGCACTGATTCTCTCAAAGTGTTATCAGTATTTAGAGAGTAGTGATGACAAAGCCCAGGCAGATGCTAGATCTGATTAGCTTAGCTCTAAGCCCTTAGAAGTGGCCACATGGGAAAAAGAGACTAGCAGGGGTAGGAGGACAAGCAGAGCAGGCACTTGGGGTGCTTGAGAGTGATAAGAGCCTTAGTGGATCCATGCAATGGAAGCTAGGAAGCCAGACAATGAAACTTACTAGAATGACACTTTTTGCCTCTTTGTTCCGTTTATAGTATCTTCATTTGTTCACAAAAGGGATCCGTCTTGAAGTCTAGTAGATTGCAAGCTCTAGGAAGGCAAGGACTTTGCCTAAAGGTGGCACAGTGGATAGAACACTGGGCCCAGAGTGTTGAGGATCTGAATTCGAATTCAGCCTCAGACAGTAAGTGACCATGGGCAAATCACTTAACCACTACCTGCCTCAGTTTCCTCAAAAATAAAATGGGATTAATAATAGTATCAAACTCCCAGGGTAACTTGTGAAGATCAAATGACATGACACTGGTAAAGGGCTTAGTACTGTGCCTGGCACAAAGTTTAATAAATGCTTATTTCCTTCCTTAAACTTTGTGTCTTTCTCAACTAGTTTAGAAAGGTGGGGTTTCCAAATGCCCCCACTCTTCCGACTAGGAAAAAGATCCCTTAGCTGCTTTTCAGCCCCGTAAGAAGAGACAATCAGTCCTTGCAGTGTTATTTGCTCTCTAAAAGGAGATTCCTCAGATTCCTCACCTCTAGGTGCCAAGATCTTAGCACACAGAACAGCCAGTTAGCCACGTAGGGCCAGTAAGCTCTATGTCCTATTTTAAACACCTATTTCCTGCTCCCTAAGGTTAATTTTCCTGTTAATTTTTCAAATTAATCTTGTTGTCATTGTTCAGTTGTTTCATTTATGTCCGACTCTTCATGACGCCATTTGGGGTTTTCTTGCCACTGGAGTGGTTTGCCATTTCCTTCTCTGGCTCATTTGACAAATGAAGAAACCGAGGCAAACAGGGTTGAGTGACTTACTCAGGGTCACATCATATCTGAGGCTGGATTTGAACTCAGGAAGATGAGTCTCCATGACTTCAGGCCCAACACTCTATCCACTGTGTCACTTAGCTGCCCTCCTTATTAATCAATAAGCATTTAAAAATATGCCCTGACCTGTGCTTGGTGCTGGGGATAAAAAACAAACAAACCCCCATAAAAAATCAAAAGTAAGACAGACCCTGCCCTCAATGAGCTTATTTCTGGTCGATGGTATTTTGTCTGAAGCCTCCAACTGACTTGGGCTTAGAAATTCTATGTTCTTGCGTAATGTCTTATTGTACATTGGACCCATTCAGCATCATTTTAGAGGCTTTATTTATTTACTTTATTTATTCCAACAAATCGCCAAGGGCTCTCTAGGTCTGAGGCCCCCCAGTTATTTCAACCCCCCAGAATCCTTTGATCTCCTATACAAAGAGATGGGAGGTAGAAAAGCAGAAGACCAGAGCTAATAGTCAAAGCCCTTCGGAGGCAGCATCCTTTTCGACATTATTATTTGAGATAGTTTTAGAAATACTCAGCACAGCAATAAAACATGGAAAAGACATTAAGAGAATATAGCAGAGAATAAGGTAGAATCTTTCACTTTTAATAGATTATGTGATGGAATGGTACTGCTGCTGAATTGTACAGTTTAGCTATATTTAGAGGGGTTCATCACGAAAACGGTGGCCAAGGAAGGATGGACTGTGATAACTTTAAAAGAAACAAACGTTTGCCGAGCTATAGAGGGGCCGTAATCTGCATTGGATGGAAGAGTCACAACGCTGAAATTATAGATACCTGCAGTACTGAAATCGAATGGTATATTTGGAAAACCCAAGAAACTCAACAAATAACAAAAAAATTGATCAAGATAATGAATAGTTTTTAGCATGATAGCAGGATATAAGGGAAACCCACAAAAACCATGAACATATCACTAACTAAAAACAGAAATATAAGTAGGAAGGGAAATGCTATCTACAACAAAGACAGTATATCAAATATTTAGGCTCCTGAGAAATGTTAGGGCACCTAGCTGGCACCATGGGTAGAGAACCTGGCCTGGAGTCCTCTTCCTGAGTTCAAATCTGGCCTCAGATAGTTAGTAGCTATGTGGCCCTGGGCAAATCACTTAACCCTGTTTACCTCAATTTCCTCATCTGTAAAAGCTGGAGAAGGAAACGGTAAAGCACTTTAGCATCTCTGTCAAGAAAACTGCAAATGGGGTCACAGAGAGTCAGACATTACTAAAATGACTCGACAAAAGAAACATTAAAGACCCATGGAAATACAATTTAAAAGCAATTTTAACAGAAACAAAGGAAGGATTCATTTGGAGTCATGGTCATGGCCAGGTCTAGGCAGTCTAGGAAAAATTGCATTGCTACCCAAATTAATTTACAACTTGAATATGATACCCATCAAAGTGCCAATGGGCTACCGAAGAGAATTTCTATGACCTCAGCTCCTGCATTACTGAGGACACACAGATGATCCATGGTGAGCTTCTCTCCTGTTCTGGGTCTTGACCTCCTGTAATGGTCCTCTATTCTTTGCTCCAGTCTGGGAGGAAGTTCTGGTCCTTTTCTTTCCCAACGTCCTCCCTCAACTTGTCCTCTTGACATCTATCCCAGATTTCTCCCTATTTCATTCTGTTCTTCTAATCTTTAGTTTCTCCCTCTCTCCTAACTATTCCTCTTCAATTCATAAAGATACCCAGCATTCTTCTATCTTTAAAAAACAAAAACACCCTTCACTTTATCCTGTCATCCACTTAAATTGATAGCTATATCATCAGCCAAATTATTATTTTGGAGGAGGAAGACAAGGCAGGCAGGGTTAAGTGACTTGCCCAAGGTCACACAGCTAGTAAATGTCGAGTGTCTGAGCCTGGATTTGAACTCAGGTCCTCCTGACTCCAGGGCTGGTGCTCTATTCACTGCACCACCTAATTAATTGCCCGTAAGCCAAATTCTTATAAAAAGTCATCCATACTTCTTGCCTTCATTTCTTCTACTCACTTCTCAACTGAAAGTTCACTCTCCAATGTTATCAGTGATCCCTTAATTGCTAAATCCTATGACTTAGGAATATTATACTCCACAGTCTCACTGATCACTCTGTGGTGTTTGTGTTGATCACCCCTTCGTCCTAAGAGATGATCTCTTCCTTCTCTTTTTGTCCTAACCTCTGTGTCATACTGAGTCTTCCCTCTGACTCGTGTCAAACATCAAACCTGTTTTCAAATTGTGTTGATTTTTTGCTTTTGCAAGTTTCTTGCCTATATCTCCCCTTTTGGGGTATTCATACAACTCCCACCCTAATTCAAAGCTTCATAACCTTATGCTGGACTATTGCCTACTAATTTATCTCCTTCTCTGCCTACCAGTCAAGTCCATCTTCCAGTTTCAGCTACCAAGGTGATTTTCCTAAAAAGCAGGTCTGACCAACATCACCTCTGACTCAGTGAGCCCCAGTGGTTCCCTATAAATTTCAAGATCAAATATAAAATCCTTTGTTTGGCATTTAAAACTCTTCACAACTTTGCCCCTTCCTACCTTTCTATTCTCTTAAGTGACTGCAGATGCAAAAGTTAGGGAGATGGGAAAACATACTAAGCTTTGACAACTACTAATACCTTAATATGAGTGAGTTTATAAAATCCTTCCTAATGTTTGGGAAGAACTGGATTGAGGTAGTACATCTAAGCGGGAGGTTAAGAAACTCTAGTTACAAAGGCTATTGGGATAAAAGGTAAAAGGAGCTGATATACACTGTATTCACTGAAATACACTCATTCTCTGGTCAAGTCTGTCTCACATAATAAAGAAACATGTTGGCATTCTAGCCAGACAAATACTCAAGCCAATGAATTTAGTGTCTACTAAATCTCTCTTTATTAGTATCTCTACAAGAACTGATAAAATTGAGTTTCTGTCCCTACAAAACCAGGGACTATGTCTTGGATCCCATCAAGGCATAGACACATTCCATGAGGTTTCTTAAGTGTCTTCATTCATATTAATTAAAACTGAACTCTGTGGAAGGAATTGATTGTTCAAGTGGTTTGACCCTCCAAATTCTAGCCCCTTTCTTCCTCCTATAGTTCATATCCCAACTATGCATCATGAGACATATATGAAGGAGGAGGGTATCTTTTTTTCTTTGACAGCTGGTTGGCTGATTCATTTCTATACTATTCCCTCCTCTGGGGAAATCATTCATCAAGTCAACTCAGCAAACATTTATTAAGCACCGACTATATGCTAAACACTGTGGTTTAAAGGAAAAACAACAGAGAGTTGAGGATACATATGGCCTGTAACCATTTCCCTTAGAATGGAGGCATTTCCTCCTTCCATCTCCCACTGGAGATCCTAGAGCCCCTGATCTGTAAGGAGCCCAGTCTCATAGGTGGTCAATGAAGTGACAGCACCACCTGGTGGTCATGTAAACCATCCCAAAGGGGCTTAGATATCCCCCTTTCTGAATACCGCTTGGGGCTTCTCTTTAGCATCTCCCCCTTCCATGCCTCGACTCACCACCCCTTCCCACCTTGGTGCCATCTTCTCTCTTCAGGATCCCAATGTCCTCTGGCCACTGGTTGCCCAAGATCCCATATAGTGACCTCACCCAAGTCTTACTTCTTGGGCAAGGGCCCACAGTTGAGAATTCTTCCATTTGTCTCAGTTTAAAACCCTACTGTTTGATATTTCATTCAGAAATTTTTCTTGTAAAGTTATCCTGTTGGAAAGAATCTGATAAACTCAATCATACTAAGACATGGTGGCTTAATGCGTTTTCAGTTTTGGAAAGATTATATTTAAACAGGACACACTGCCTCTTCCTGAAGGAATGAACATAAAAGAAATATTTCAGTTACTTATGATGTCTGTTTTCTCATGCCTCCCACTTATGTGACTACATGTAGTCATGAGTTCAACTGGGAGGGCAGATCAGATATGGGAATAGCATCTTTTAAGGTATATTTGTCCAGTTGAGAGAAAACTGGGTTGGGATTTAGGAGAATTGAATTTTGCTGTTTATTTCACCATGCAGTAGTTGTATAATCTTGAGAAAATTAATGAACTTCCTTGTGATTGTCTACCTAGTCACAAAATGGGAATAAAATTGACCTTTAAAAAAAGCCACATATTTTAAGCCTAGTTACCCTCCTATATCTGACACTAGCTGACTATGGACAAGTCACTCATGAGTTAATTTCTCTTGTAAGTTATAGTTGTGTTGTGATCCTGGGAAAAGCAGGGAAATCACAAATCTTTGACAAGACATGGTCATCGTCAATTCAAATATTTAAGTAAATATTTGAAAACATTTTTCATGAATCCATAAACTCTAAACTATTTATAATCTGTTAAAAATTGGGATGAATGCTCTGACCTCAGACTTCTAAAGACTCTGTTCCCAGAACTTCTAGTGGTTCCCTCTGACCCTTTGAGGCTTACAAGGTCATGGCCATCTCTAATCTTCACCTAAAAACAGGAAAGAATAAACACAAAGAGGGAAAAAGGCAAGGTTTGTTTTCATTTGGATGGAGAGGGTCCAAGACCTCACCCCTCACAGCATTACCTCTCACTAGAATGAATCAGACCCAAAGAAACTTGCCCTGGCTGACAAGTGCCTTCTGAATTCACTCCAGTTCTGTTTAGCCTGACAATCAAAAGGGCTCCTCTTCATCATGTAGTTAGCAGACCAGCACCAGTCAAAGGACCCCTGCATGTCCTCTCCATCTCATCAAGGCATCTCTGCTAGATATCATTATGGCACTCTGGAAAGCAGGCTCCCCAGTCTGATCCACTATTGGGATTGCATCAGGTGAGCATACTGATGCCTAGTCAGCAGCCCCTCCCCCATTACAGAAGCATTATGTTAACTCTAAGGGGAAGATGGATCAGGAGAGTCTCTCAGACTTTGCAGATTTCCCCAAACAGCCTGATGAGATTATAAGTCATGGGCCACTCTTTTGAGGCAATGATAGGACATGGGGATCTCTTATAATGATAGGTTGATTGAAGATCAGCCTCCCCACTCTATGGCCTGTAAAAGCAAGCTGGTTTCGTTCTCTCATCTGATCACTCTCTAGGATTCCATCTTTGTCTTTTCTCACACACTTTCTTCTAGAGTATGGCAAGGTAGTAGAAGTGGTGGTGGTGTTTGTGTAGCAGTACTTGTTTTGGAGGGCAATCTTCCCTCTACCAAGATCAATAAAGGTGATGTTCCATGGAGCCATTGAGCAGCACTAGACATATGCTTGCATACAGTCTTGGCAGTGACTTCGAGGATCTTCTTCTTGAATTCCAATTTCCTGTATAAAGACTAGGGGAATTTTTGAATTACTTAGGATACGTGATACCAAAATTTACCTTTCTAGACAGAAAAGGATGGTTTTCCGGGCTTTAGTTGTCTCCTGGGTGAATCTCAAGTTTAAGAGTGTCTGAGTTTTGGAGTTTTGAATTTTTAACTTTTTTTTGTGCCAGAAATTTCATTGGCAATCTATGGACCCCTTAGTACTATGTTTTTAAATGCATAAAACAAATGATAGCATAATATTATAAGAAAAACCAATACCATTGAAATAGTTTCTCTCTGTCTCTCTGTCTCTCTTTGTCTCTCCCTCTCTCTCCCTCTCCCCAGATCCTATATTTAGAACCCCTATTTAGAGAGAGATTTCTTGATTCAGCATGTTCCCTGGAAAAAAATGACTAGAGTCCACAAAATCCTTGTCCTGTTTGGAGAGCAAAGACAGTGAGTTACTTGCCTGGGTAGGTCTGATGAGAAGAGGTTTGTTTGTTCAGTAATCCCCCAAATAGTCTTTCCTTCTGGGACAAGTTGTCCTAGAAGGGAAGACCATGGTGTTTTTTGTGAGACTTGGGGAGACTGCATAGGATTCCTAATGAAAGAGGAACTCACTAGAATGACAGAGGTTAGTCTAACAGCAGTTCTCC
Source organism: Pseudochirops corinnae (assembly GCA_028646515.1). Taxonomy (NCBI): domain Eukaryota; kingdom Metazoa; phylum Chordata; class Mammalia; order Diprotodontia; family Pseudocheiridae; genus Pseudochirops; species Pseudochirops corinnae. The sequence continues at coordinate 68,278,837 of CM053585.1, read as the reverse complement.
CTGATGAGTAGTTTATGTTTATTTATCTGTTCATGGGTTCCTGTGTGTCCTTAGCATCTTTTGATCTTATGTAGTTTCTATCTTGCTATCTCATATGTAATTCCTAGCTTGTATTTTAAGTGTATGAGTTGAAGACCCTTTTACCTGCATTTGGAGAAGCTATATATAAGCTTTATTTATTCTCCTGGGCCTAAAAACAAAACAATAAAAGTTCTCTGTAACAGCAACTTTCCCCTTCCTCCCAATTACTGAGCAGTGTAGTAAAAATGGAAGGACTATTTACTGGTGAAGGAGAAGATAACCTTCAGCTTGATTTTGACATTCCTTGATTGTGTAGCTGCAAGCTTTTCACCTCTCAGACCTTGACTTGTAATTTCTAACTCATCTCTAAAATGGGGATATAAAAGCTAAAAGCTCAAAATCTTATGAAAGTGAATGTAGAAAACTAAAAATAAATAAATAATTTTAAAAAATAAAATGGGGTTATAAAACTTGTACTACCTATATAACCTGGGTTGTTGAAAGCAAAGCCCTTTAAGTAAATTTCAGCATTTATTAGACACTTGTTGTATCCAAAAAGAACATTATGCACTGGAAAAGGCACAGTTTAATGAAGTTAGCTCTTTGCCCTCAAGGAGGTTACAATCTAGTAGAGGAATAAAAAACAAGTAGCTTTAATATGCAAGAGTATATGATATCTATATGACAGAGGTATACCACAATGTGCTTTGTGAAGGGATTTTTAGGAGGAAGGTTGTAAAGCTTGGAATGTGATGTAAATATATCTGGGGTTGGTGAGTTTTAACGACAGCAGTGACCATTAGATGAAGATAGCTGATGGAAGAGCAGCCATCCCCCTTATAGTCTAGATCAGTGGTTCTCAACCTTCCTAATGCTGTGACCCTTTAATACAGTTTCTCATGTTGTGATGACCCCCAACCGTAAAATTATTTTTGTTGCTACTTCATAACTGTAATTTTGCTACTGTTATGAATTGTAATGTAAATATCTGATATGCAGGATGTATTTTCATTGTTACAAATTGAACATAACCCACAGGTTGAGAACCACTGGTCTAGATGAAAAGCAAACTAGCCCCACTCTGAAACAGTACAGAGGACAGCTGAACAGGGAAGAAGAACCCAGCTCTTCATTTTATGCTTGGGCTTCTGGGAGGGTGCTGCAATGGGTGGGGGAAGAGAGGACAGTGTTCTCCCTCCTACTCTCATTCAGTGCCAATGGGTTCTTGCAGCAGAAGCACAAGGCAGCATCCATTGGATGACCAAAACCCCATGGAGTCTGGGATTCCAAGGTTAGTGGGAGCAGAACTAGGACATCAACGGTCCTCCAGTCCTGCAGCATCAAAGCCAAGAGCTGTTCCTTCTCACATATATGTCTTGGTTGCACATGTTCCCTATATGTCTGTCTCTGTATTTGTGAATGCAGTGTGCACTCTTCCCACTGTGTGTTTGTGGAAGGGTGGGCCACAGGTTGATGATGAAGATGTTTTGGTTCTACTGTTTCTACTGTTCTCTCTTAGAATCAGTGGAGTGGAAAGGGGAGGGGAGAGTAGGAAGCTCTGTGGGTGACATAGAACTCCAACACCTTTTTCTGCATCAAGGAATTCAGGAATTTGTGTGCAGAACAGATGTCTCACCTGTGGAAACACTCATCTGTCTTATATAGTATCTTATATAGTTTTTTTCTTGCTATATCCAATTCCTATACTGTATTTTGAGAGACTGGGTATGAGTTGGAGACCCTGTTACTTGCATTTGAAGAAGCCTAGGTACAAGCTATATATAAACTTTTTTTTTATTCTGGGTCTAAAAACAAAACAAAACAAAAGTTCTCTGTAACATTACCTTTCTCCTTCCCCCCAATTACTGAGCAGTGTAGTAAAAATGAAGGATGGGGGTAATGGGGAGGATTCCTTCAGTCTGGTTTTGACATTCCTTGATTGTCATAAGATGCTGTCTTAGATTGTAAATTGAAGAGAAGGTGCCAGTCTCTGATGGCAGAAGGAAGCTTTCTAATGGGTGCTCCTTATACCAAGAAAATCACAGGGGCAGACACATTTTAAAAAATAAAATCAAGGTCCTATTTTAATGCCCTACTTAGATTTGATATCTTTTAAGACACCTTGCCTGATCTCCCAGTCAATGGTAATTTCTTTTGTCTTCCACATTTCTGTAGTATATTCTCTGTACTGATCATACAACATTTATCATGAACTGCCAGGAGAACTAGCTTCAGAGAAGAGTCTAGGACTACTGGATTGGAGGAAGGATTCTTGTAGGGTGATTTCTGCCCAGGGCAAGACTACTGGTCAATAGCTTCCAAGGAAAAGCTGCAACCAAGAGGTCATGAAGCCCTTCTGACTAAAGAGAGGAAACCTGCAGATTCAAATAGAAACTTTTGCATCAGACTTGCACCTGGGACCTAGGCGCAGGTGTGCTAAGGGTTCAGGCCTGGGAGGCCTTTGATCTGCAAAAGCTTCTGTTCTACCAGGAGCTACCTCTCACCAGTTCCAACAGATTCTGTACTTTTTTTTGTTGCAGTAATATTTTTTCTCATGTTTATTTTTAAAAGGTCTACATTTGTAGTGACCATCTCCCATTTGGGAAATTAACTGCATACAGATGTTGATGTGGCACAGTGTTCTCCCAGGACCAGAAACCACTGAGGTTTGGATATTGGTTCAAAAAGAAAAGGGGGGTGGGGTGGGAAACCCAAGCCACCCTGCATCTCTCTGAAGCATGCAGCAAAAATTCTTAACCTTCCATAAAATGCTTAAATGAGATTTAATATTGGAAATTGAAGGGTGGACAGGTTTTTAAGGTTTTGTGCCCAAGTGTTAAAAGCTTCCATTGAGACTGTCATTTGTTAAGCATTTATGGATGTCTGCAGAAAAAAGGATCTGCTGTCTCAGCACAATTTTTAAGCCTCTTGGCTTTCAGTCTGTGGGGACTTTGAAGTGTGTAAAAATGCTTAGCTCCCCACCCTGTCCAGCATCAGGCTTAGGCCCCGCCGTGGGTCATCCTTTCCAAGCAGAGGAAACTTTAGAGATTATACCATTTAGTCTCTTCCTTTCCAGATGAGGGAATTATAGCTCTTATAGGGAGAAAGTACTTCTCTAAAGACACAAAGCAAGTCTATGGCAAAGCTGGGACAGTTCTCTTGATTCCTCATCCAGTCATCTTTCCACAGAACTAGCTACCTCCAAAACCCCTTATTCTGAGGCCTTGTTAGATGCTTCTCTCTTTTAATCTCTCATAGGACTTTGTTGAGTCATAGGCTGGGCATGAACTGCCCAAGAGATACATGTAGAATAGTGGAAAGAGTATTGACCTAGAAGTCAGAAGAGCTGGATTTTATTGCTGACCCTTCCATTTTTCTTGAGGAAATAATTTATTCTAAGTCTCTTCAATAAAATGGGGATGAAGGACCTTGGATGTCGTTTGTGGGTCCTAGAAAACCTACCCAGGTACAGAGCATTTTTGTGGATCAGTATCTATACAAAACCAGAACCCATGTATCCCTAGTTGAGAAAAATTACACCCTTCTTTCCCCTCCACCTCAAGGTGGAATTTATTCTCTTATGGGTTGTAAAACCATGGGTGAGGGAAGGAATACATACAGGAAATAACATGCCCAGGAAATTTGCCCCTTTAATGCTATAGATTTGCTGATGTCCCTTGGTAATATCCTCTTGCTACTCTCTGTTGTCTGACACATCTCTGTTCTCTGTTGGATAGTTGTCTTTGCTAGATATTTTTCTGCTGGTCTCATGATTGATTCGATTTTCTGTGGTCTTGTGGTCTCTGAGCTTCTCACTGCTATCATTTTATAGACTTCATCACTGTAGCACAATTTGCTGGCCATCTTGACTCCTTTCTGCCAAGATGCAATGACTAGAAAGCCTCTTCTTGCTATTGGCTGATTTATTGCTCTTTTCTCCAGGGTCTAGGGTCTCGACTCTAGGCTATGAGCTACCACAAGCAGATAAATAAAATCCAGTCACTGTGCCCTAAGCTAAGATTAAGCCCATTCTTTTGATTGTGTCTGGCACTGATTTCAAATCTAAGGTTCCCCAAAACTATCTTATTGAGGGATAAAAATTCTTTATTACTCATGTTTAATCCCTGTTGGTGATCCTGTGCCTACCAAAACCCTTTTCAAGGACTGTGCCAAAGCATCCCTATAGGATCAGAGAAAGTTCAGCAAGAACAAAAGCAAAGAGAAGGCAATTTCATTTCCCTCTACCTTTCTGGTCCACATTTCTGCCTTTATTAAGAGTATCTGTTAGCAACAATAACAACCACCACCACTTTGACTTTTTTCACACTGAATTCTGGCTAATTCCTGCTTTTCTTTCTAAGGTTATTGTGGAGATTGAATGAAATGACAAAAGGGAAAATATTTTGAAAAATGCACCCACGTAAAGCACCATTATTGCTGACCCTTCCATTTTTCTTGATGATGATTCTGTACTGACACTCATTGTCTCATCTCTAAGTCATTGGCTCTTCTTCCCTCTACCACTATTCAGCTTCCTGAGGCATAGCATGAAAATCCAATGATTTAAGGGGGAAAAATAATTCCCTAATTGTTGGAGGAAATGGAATCATTTCCAAGTCCTCCTGCTAATAACCGTCTGCTGCCCTCTGCTGGATGAATGTATCTCCTCTATCCTCTGAAACGATTTTTATAGGTTAGAAAACCTTTTAGCCCTGTTTCTTGACATTTTCTTTCCCATTTCTTAGAAATAGGCAGTTTGACTTTAGAATTAGGGCTGGGGACTCTGGGACCCTGGTCTTTGGGGAAGCTGCAACTTCCTTACCTTTGCACCTTCCCTGGAGTGTGCTGTACCCCATTTTTGATTCTGATTTTCAAAGCTTTTAGGGAGACAAGGGTAGGGTTAGTGGTATTAACTAGAGAAATCCTCTGCATATGGTCTTGTCCCAGTATAACCCATGTTCATGCCTTGACCTCTGGCTCTTCCTGGGGCCTTAAGTTCCTAGAAAAAAAGCAAGGAGGTAGGGAGGGAATCCTCAGTAGGAAGTAACAGCTCCTGGTGTCTAGGGTAGAGAGAAGAGGAGGGAAGTTGTGTATCATTAGGGGTTTTGTCCAAGTTAACATGCACACTGCAGACTGGGGTAATAGCTTGTTAGAAAGGTATATCTTTCCTGAAGCAAAACAGGTCACATGTACCCAAGACCCTCCTTCAGGAAGTTACCCAACTTTCTCCAGAAATTCTAGCACTGGGCCATGGGCGAATTGTGTGGTAGGAGTAGTAACTCTGTGTCCCTCCTTTTGGGGGATGAAGCACTACTCTATGATTTAAGGATGAACAAGGCCTCGTGTCTCTCTAACAGCTGTCTAACCCTGTTAAGTACTTTTTTTTTCTAGAAAAAACACCACATCAGGCATGCAGTCTATGAAATGAAAATCCTTTTGCCCTCTGTCATCCATTATTCAGACATCTAAGTTCCTGGACAGGTGTGGGTGGATGCTGGGAGACCTGAGCCATTTGGGGAAAAGGGGACTCCCTTCTAACAGTAGAAAGGTCTCCCAAAATTTTTCTCTAAAGGAAAGGCTTTCTCTCATTTTCCTGTCTAGAATTTGGGCTAAAGGGAGCAAGTTGGAGATGGTTCTCAGAGTCAGAGATAGGCATTCTTAGAGACTTTTAGGGAGTAGGGAAGTACATGTCTTTCGCCCTTAATCCTTCTCACCCCAGACGTTCTAGCACTTTAAGTGTGACCTCAGACAAATCACTTCCCCTCTCTCATCTGTAAAAAGATGTTAGATTAGATGGTCTCCAAAGTGTCTTCCAGCTCTAACTCCCATAACCTACAACATATCCTGTAACGGTACAACTTCCTTTTGCTTTTCCCTTCCCTTCTTGGCTAGCTTGCTCTCTCTCTCTCTCTATTTCTTAGTCATAAGCCACAGGCAAAGAGCTGGAGACAGAACATTCCCTGGAGAACATTCCCAGAACTAGAATGTCAGGGAGTTACATGTTCAGGAGACAGTGAGGACCAAGAAGAGAAGTCAAGGATAAAAAAAGCTATTTGATTAATTCTGAATGCATCAGAGCTTAAAAAGGCATATGATTCAGGTAGAATTTCAGAAACAGTCTTGGTGGTTTTGTATTTCCTGTTTGCTGACATCCTAGCGGTTATTTTCTCATTTGTCTTAGGGGCCAGGGTTCATTACTTTTTTTTTCCACTTAATCATGTGGAAGAGTAAGCCAATCAATACCTGGATGAGTTTCCCAGAAGCTCTCCCCCAGCTCTTGATCCTACCAGCCTGAATTGCACTGAGTTCAGGGCAGAGTTGAGTGGTATAAACTCCAGTTAGGCTGCCAGCTCCATCCAGGGGTGGACCCTGGGGCTCTCTGTGGAGGGGCTGGGCATTTTGTGGCCTCAGACACTTACTAGCTGGGTGATCTTGTCAAGCTATTTAACCTCTGTCTACCTCAGTTTCCTCATCTGTAAAATGGGGATAATAATAGCACCTATCCTTCTCCCACCATGGCTTTTCTTTGAGTGACTTTTGGTTTTGGTTTTTAAGAGAAACTTAATGTATAGGGAGTAATAGTGACTCTTCCTTGGAAATGGACAACACTATGTTGTGATCCTGAAACCACTTTTGTGACTGGCCACATTCTCCTTTGATTAGTTCTTGGTCCTTCCATGTAACCAACCCCTCGATCTCGTCCATATTTCACCTTGAGACTTTCTTACATTCAGGGAAGCGTGTGTGTGTGTGTGTGTGTGTGTGCATATGTGTTTTAGTTGATGAAAAATTATTTTACTCATCAGATGTCTTATTGTTTTTATATTCTTAAAAGTGGGGGTAGCATTTGCATTATCTTATAATTTCATGTAGGGTAGTTATAGGGTGCAGTGGATAGAGCGCTGGGTGTGGAGTCAAGAAGTCTTATCTCCCTGAGTTCAGAAGTGGCTTCAGACACTTCCTGGCTATGGAATCCTGGGCAAGTTGCTTAACCCTGTTTGCCTTAATTTCCTCACCTATAAAATGAGCTGGAGAAGGAAATGGAAATCCACTTCAGGATCTTTGTCCAGAAAACTCCAAGTGGGGTCATAGAGAGCTGAACACAATGGAAAACAATTGAACAAATCTCACAGGGTTGTTGTGAGATAATGAACTATTTGTAAAGCACGTAGCACAGTGACTGGAACATAGCAGATGCTTAATAAATATTAAAAACCAAATTCTTGTGGTTCCAAATTGAATGCACTTCCTGCTTTACCAGGCTGGATTCAGACTGGAGTAGAGATGAGAACACCGTGGGAAATGAGAATAGGACAGCAATGCAGAGGGCAGACTGGGGGAAGTTCTGAGTGTATTGTGGCAGAGAAAAACATGGTCTCAAGAAATTTCTAACCCCTTGTACAGGAATAGTCTTTGAACATAGTGGGAAGAAACCTGCACATACGTACATATGTGTATGCATATACATGAATGAGTCAATGTGTGTATGTGTGTGTGTGTGTGTGTGTGTGTGTGTGTGTGTGTGTGTGCGGGGATTGCTAGGTGTAATAATGGATAGAGCACTGGTCCTGGAGTCAGGAGGAACCAAGTTCAAATAGGACACTTGCTAGTTACATGACCCTGGGCAAGTCACTTAACCCTATTGCCTCAGTTCCTCATCTGTAAAATGAATTGGAGAAGGACATGACAAACCACTCCAGGATCTTTGCCAAGAAAACCCCAAATGGGGTCATGGAGAGTCAGACATGATTGAAAAACTCAACAAAAATAACATACATACAATTCATCTATCCATCCATCCATCCATCCATCCTTTCATCCATCATCTTCCTCTCCTCTGTTCCTTATTTACTTCCTCATTTCTAGGACCTTACTTGATTTTTATCACATTCAGGTCAGCTTCTTAAGTCTCCCACAGGGGTCCAGCCTTCCTTCTAGGAAGACTTTGTGTCCTAACCACCTTGGCCTGTTCCCTCTATCTCAGGGAATTACTAAGGTCACAGAGTTTACCTGGAGGCCAGACTGGGTATTGTGGGAGAAACAAAGCTGTCAGATAAACTCAAGTGTATTTCTTAGGATAAACTGTCAACTCATCTGGCATTGCTGAAGACAGAAAAGGAAGAGGCCTTAGAGACAAAGCTGAGTGGGGAGCAGGAGATCCAGAGGATGCTGGTAGGTGAACAACCTGATATCTGCACATTGGTCTAAGAGGGAAGGAAACTCCGGAGTAGCTGAGGAAGAACAGAACTAAGTTATTCCACTACCCTCTTCCCTTAGACTCATAGAAGCCTAATCAGAGGGACTTTAGAAGGTACTGAATTCAGCTTTTAATTTCACAGAGGACTGGTACTGCACTGGATTTAATTGATTTGAATGGGGAAACTACAATCTTTGTTTTTCAACAAATACAGATGAGTTGCTTGCTCAAGGTAGAGCCTTGGAGAGATAGAGAAAAACCATTTATTTCAGGAGCTACGCTTGTGCATGCACACACGTGTACAAATGCCCACGCATATACATGCATATACCTGAGGGCACCAAAGCTATTATATAGCTTCAGTTCTAAGTCCTTGCCTTCTACGGTTGGATTAGTCCAGTCTGCCCTGGTATCTGTGGTAGCTATCCTTGTTGGGAGGTATTGTCATTTGGGGGCTGGCTTTATTCATTCCTTCCTTTCCCAGAGGCTCTTTTAATCTAATTTAATAATTTATTACCAGGACCCTTCATGCCTCAGAATAATCCCCAGAATCTAGGCAGGGCAATCCTAAAGGGTCCTAGAAAGGATTCTTGATTTGGAGTCTGGTCTTCTTTTCCCCCAGGATCTAGTAAGTGTGGAGATGCAAAATGTGGCAAGCAGCTTTAGCAAAATGCAAGAGTTTCTGAAAGACCAGGAGAAATTGCTGTTGCTCCAGATGAAAGAACTCAGCAGGGACATTGCCCAATGGAGGGAACAATTCACCACCCAGCTTTCCCACAAGGTGTCATGGCTTAGTAACCTCATGGCTGAATTGGAAGAGCAGCACCAGCATTCAGTACTGGAGCTGCTGGAGGTGAGGGGAAAGAAGGAAGCTAGGACTCTGGTGGGGAGGTGTTAGGAAGCATGTATCATTGCAGGGAAAGAGACTAGATCTAGCATGAAAGGAGAGAGCTCCAAGTGGGGAAAGAAGCAGGAATAAAAGGATCTCCAGCAAGAGTCTTCCCTCTGGGTATGGGCATCCTGCCCCCTCTTCCTTTTCCCTCCTGTTGTTCATCATTGTTTTTTCATGACTCATAACCAGTTTTAGTGCACACTTAACCTGCACTATGAGAGAAAGGAGTTTAAAATGCAGACTACATACAATTGAGGTTAGTTCAGTCAACTTTAATTTATTTCAACCAAAGATTTCTCAAATGTCTTCTGTACACAGGTAAGTACTATATTAGAGCGCACACACAAAAAACCCACATAAAACCTACCCTACCCTCATAGAGCTTACTTTCTCCTGGGAGGGTTAGAAGACATGCACAGATAAGTTAATACAAGTGATTTCAGGTGGGAGAATTTGCCAACAAGACAGTCAGCTTTCAGATTCTACCTAGGCCACTTAGTAGCTGTACAGCTCTCGACAAGACTCAACCTTAAGCCTTGGTTTCCTCATTTGTAAAATGAGAAAGTTGGACTCGATGGTGTCCAAGCTCTAAATCTATGAGGCTATGAATGGGAGTGGGGTAGGGATCAGGAAAGACCTCTCCTAGAGGGGTGAAATCTAAACTAACCTGAGAAGCTCCAGGTCACTAAGGCAGAAGAGAGATCAGGATTAAACAGAACAAAGAGTCCCTCCAGATGTTTTAGTCAATCTTTCATCCCTGCCCTATTTGTCCCAGATAAGGAAGGTTTTTGTTCCTTTGATCCAACTTTCATTAATATGAGTTCTGGTTAAAAAAAAAAAAAAAGGTGTTTCCCTCAAAGCTATCTCTCATCTATTCAGCTGATGCCTCCATATCTATATGCTGAGGATTCCTCCTGTCTTCCTACCATAGTCTCTCTATGGTCTACCTTCAAGAATCCTAAGTGTTTGTTTCATTCTTTGTCCCACTGATCTTTCTGTTTTGGGTTATTCCATCAGCTCTGATCACTACTTCTACACTGTAGACTGGCCATCTTGGATCTACCATATTGCTCCCCTGATGTCTTTTTTTTCAAATATTTCATCATCCACCTCTCCGCCCACACCCCATTATGCCATACTACCTCCTGGTCATCATGTCCAAACGTGGCTCAGAGGGATCCGGCATATGTTATCTTTTTATATGGAAACAAAAAACAAAGAAAAAATAGTTGAGCCCTTGTTTTACAGTTCTCTTTCCTGGTTACTGCATTTTAGCATAGACAACTCCTGTGCTCCATCTGAGATGTGTTTCCCATATTCACAATACGCTTTCTTTAATACTGAGGTCCTTACTCAGTCATTTAATGGGTATTCTGTGTTCCCATAGTATTTTGCTTCCAACTGAATCCCTGGATCCACCTTCTAGGGTTGAAGAGGTGGCATGGTCTGTCCCAGGAGTGGGGAACCTGAGGCCTCAAGGCCACATGTGGTCCTCTAGGCCCTTAAGTGCAGCCCTTTGACATAATTCAAACTTGGCAGAACAAATTCCCTTAAGAAAATGATTTGCTCTCTAAAATTTGAACTCAGTCAAAAGCTCCACCCAAGGACCCAGAAGGCCACATGTGGCTTTGAGGCCACAGGTTCCTTATCTTGATCTGTCCCAAGACCCGATTCTCTGGGAAGAGAGACATTGAGATTTACTTCCTCTGACCCTGCCTTCACCCCAGAAGGAAAAAGAAGGGCCTATTTGTCTATAGAAGGTTGGTGTTGGTGAGGGAAAGAATTAATTCTTTCCCTTTTCCCTATACCAAACTATGGGACACAACAGCATCTGGGATTCAGGTCTTTTGATACCCTCTTCTCAATCCTTAAAAGCTCTAAAGGGAGGATACCCCACCTTATCTTTGTGCACAAACATCACTCTCTTAAGCTCAACATGTCTAAACAGAACATAGTATTTTCTTCCCTCTTTCCTTTTTTCCAACTTCCTCTTTATTGTTAAGGGCATCGTCATCTTCTTATCCCCTCAGACTCAACAACATTGGTGTCATTCTTGATTCCTCAATCCCACTTACCCGACATATCTCGTATGTCACCACATCTTATCATTTCTCCCTGCATAGCATATTTCAGTTGTAGCACATGGCCACTAGCCTACTACTGTATTAACTCATGCTTCTCTCCCACACCCTTGCAATAGAACATTATAGTAACTATTCACCCTGTCTCAAGGTACTTCCAGGTAGAGGTCATTCTCTACTCAGCTGCCAAAATAATCTTCCTAAAGTGCAGGTCTGAACCTTATCACTCCCTACTCAATAAACTCCAGTGGCTCCCTATTACCTCCAGGAGCCAATATAAAGTTCTCTGCCCTCTGTGAACTTCACAACCTGGCCCTTCCTACCTTTATAGTCTTCTTGTACTTTATGCCCCTCCATTTCCTCTGTGATACAGCCATAGTGGCCTACTTGCTCTCTGAATGTTCTGCCCTGTTAGTCTTTCTTCAAGTCCCAGCTGAAATCTCACCCTCTGCAGGAGGGCCTTCTAGTGCTTTCCCTTCTAAGATTACCTTCCATCTGTGTGTGCGTGTGTGTGTGTGTGTGTGTGTGTGTGTGTGTGTGTAACATATAGTATGTATTTTTATGTTGCCTATCCCATTAGGATGTGAGTTCCTTGAGTTTAGGGACTAGTTTTATCTTTCTTTATACCCCTAGCACTTAACACAGTGCATGACAATAAATGCTTGTTGACTGGCTGACTATGGAGTCAGGTATTTTCTACCACTAAGCATGGATAAGAGATACCATTCTGATCACACTTCAGAAATAGCATGGTGAGTACATAAGATGGTGGGGCATGGGTGGGAGTGTGGGTCTTTGTTCCTCACCACAGATAATGAGTTACCTTCTTCTTCCTTCTCTTTCCTAGGACATTGGAGACATATTACAGAGGTAGGAGTCCCTTCCTTTGTACAATCACCTCCATCCCTCATGCCAACCATAAGTTAGAGGCCCTATTCTATAATACTACTCTTTCCCTCATCACATGACTGTCCCATTCTTGATGCCATAACTACAATAAGACAACTGAGGCTTTGCCTCAGGATGGGGAATTTAGAGGATTTTATTGGGGAGGAGTTTTCTGTCCTGGTTCATTCAGGCCCTGGGGAGGTTCTGCCCTTCTTCCCATGGCTGATCAAGAGGGCCATCAACTTTGTCCTCTTCATGCCCTACCCAGCTTTTTCCTTGGACTGTGGAACTTTTATCAGGGTAGAAAACTCCCAAGGTATACTTCCTTCTCCCACTGGCCTCATTCCTAGACCCTTTTTGGAACTTAATTTCTCTTCTCCCCAGTTATTTCCTAAGGGACCAAAAGTCCCCCTAACTTTTTACTCGAAGTAAAGAGAATGGATGAATGAAAGAGGTTTTTTAAGAATTTACTATATGTCAAACAATTGTAAGCCATTGCCATCTATGCCCATTCCTAGATAGGTCATGGGAATCGTTGAGTGTTAGCCTTAAAATCCTCTCTCTTCTGGGAGCGAGGGTGGTAGAGATAGCATGAAACTTCTCTTTTCCTGAGTTGGTCAGGCCTAGTGAGAGGGTAATGGTCAAACATAATCTCTTGTTAGTAAGAGGAAACAGGAAGGACTTTGTTTCCAAGGGTATAGAAACAACAGGATTAAAATATTGCTATTGTGACCTCTCTATTCAATGATAGGTATACATATCTGTATGCCTACCATGTAGAAGGAACTACACATATGTGTATATATATATATGTGTATGTGTATATACATGCATGTGTATACACCAGTGGTTCTCAACCTTCCTAATGCCGTGACTCTTTAATACAGTTCCTCATGTTGTGGTGACCCCCAACCATAAAATTATTTTTGTTGCTGCTTCATAATTGTAATTTTGCGACTGTTATGAATTGTAATGTAAATATCTGATATGCAGGATGTATTTTCATTGTTACAAATTGAATATAATCCACAGGTTGAGAACTGCTAGTATACACCCATACCCCCCCTACATATATATGTATGTAAATATATATTTTCGTTCTCCTTTCCCCATGCATGTGACTTGAACCTCCATTACCTTGTGTCCCAACTTCCCTTGAACCACATATATCCTTTTTTGGGGGGGGGCAGGGAGAGGCAATGGCTGGCAAGTTTATTGGTTGGGTGTTTCATTGAACTCCAAGCTCAGTACAGGAAGCAGATGACAAAGAGAAGTCAAGGCAGGCCCCCCCCCCCCATATACCCTTTGTGGAACCCATCCAGAACCTTAGTAGAATATTAACCAAGGAAGAGAATATTTCTTTCAGAGGGGAAGAAGAATTGGCTTTTATTGTCTAGGAGCAGCAAAATACTTGACCTGCTATGGTGCCTAATGTACGGCAGGAGACCTAGGGCTATTCATTTGCTCCCATTCTTCTGTGGTACATAGACTTTGGCCCCAGAGCAGTTCTAGCACCATCTGTTTTCCAGGGCTTACAGGCCACTGGCTACACACTCTAAGGCTGTGCCCCCAGAGCTGAGAGACAGAATCCAGCACCTCTCTGGGAAGAGCTGGGTCCTACAAAGGACTATGAGATGATTCACAGGTCAGAAGGAGGACTGCAATAGTGTATGATCCAGATCTGTGGAGTGTGTGTGTGTGTGTGTGTGTGTGTGTGTGTGTGTGTGTGTGTGTGAGAGAGAGAGAGAGAGAGAGAGAGAGAGAGAGAGAGGGAGAGAGAGAGAGAGAAATAGAGAGAGAAAGAGAGAGAGAGAAAGAGAGAGAAAGAGAGAGAGAGGAGAAAAAGGGAGAGGAGGAGAGAGAGGCAGAAAAAAAAGAGAGGATGGGGAGAGGGAAGAGAGAACACAGGAGAGAGACATTTGTGCTTATGTGTGTTGAGATACTGGATTATACTTGCACAGGAGACTTTGATTGTGTGTTGATATGTGGAAACTCTGTAAGACTAGAAAGTGAAATCTAAGTTGGTAGAGGAAAATTCTCACCAGGAGCTCCCTTCATTATTAAAATCACAGTTCTGACCTCACTACCTCTATCAATAAACACTCTCATCTTAAATGAAAAAAAACTGAGCAAGGTCCAGGAGGTTAAGTAACTTGCCTAAAGTCAGGCAGAGAATAAACATCAGAGAAGTATTTGAACCCTGAGTTAGTGTTTTTCCTACTATGTCATATATGTACATGTATAGATATAGGTACATATACATTATATATGTATATATAATATATAAGTATATATATAAATGTATATGTACATGTAGTTCCTCCCACATGGTGTACATACAGATATATGGACCAGATACACACATACATGTATATATACATGATACATATTTGTTTACCATGTACATACATATGTAAATATGTACAGATACTGTGTATATGTGTGCACATATCTTCATGGTATAGTATGTGTATACATACATGTGTTCATATATTTACACCCATACATACTACAGTAGAAGGAACACTAGCTCTGGATTTAGAGGACCTAGGTTCAAATGCTACCTCTGATGCAATAACACTTAACCTCTCTAGATGTCACTCAGTTTCCTCATCTGGAAGATGAGGGGCCTTGATTAGTTGGATCAGAAGCCCTTCCTTCTGGAGATCTATAATTCTATGATGACTAGTGTTATCATTTCATAATTGAGAGCTTCAGATTTAAACTTGAAAAAGTTTGCTCCGCTTTGGACGGAACTGAACTTGTAATTCAGGGGTTCTGTCACCAGGTGGCGTCACACCTCATTCATAGCCCAAATCAGTCAGCTGAAATCACACTTTAAGGTTCAAGCCAAAGGGATTTTGGATTCAACCTGAAATCTCACTGGCAGAGGGAGCTCCCAATAAGGAACTGTCTCAACTAACATCAATATGTGGCACAGGCAGGGCTTAAATCCAGATCTACCTGACCTGGAGGCCAGCTTTTCATCCACTATGCCATGATGGTGTTAGCCTACAGCAAATTGACCTGCTATGGTGCCTAATGTAGGGCAGGAGACTTAGGGCTGTTCATTTGCTTCCACTCTTCTGTGGTACACAGACTTTGGCCCCAGAGCAGTTCTAGTACCATACAGACTTAGGTATGTTTGATTGAAGTATAGAAATATATTCCTCTACTCATTTTTAGGTTAAAAATTAGAGCACATGATTGTAACTGTGTTTGTAAGGAATATTACATACATGATGGCCTGTGGCTGTGATCGTATGTGCCTGGTCGTGTGTGATTGATTATATGTAACTATATGATTTTATGTGCCTATTTGTATATTTTTTTATAATCTAAATTCAAAAACATGAATGAGGAGAAATGTCTCCATAGAAAAAACAAGATGGAAGATTATTATTTCTCTCTTTTTTCCTCCTAGAGTGTCTTCAGTCAGAATTAGAGAAAAGGAAAGGTGAGTGAATGACAATGGCCTTGGTTGAGAGACCAGGCCTCCTGTATATTGCAGTTCTAGCATTGAGGGTTGACTGGGGAGGAAAGTGAATAAGAAAGACGTTCTTCCTCTGGGAGGTCATGAGCTACCTAATTCCGTGGTGGACTAGCTTCCATACCTCTAATACCATTTTTTCCTCCTTCTCACTTCTCCCAATTCTTCCTCCCCTTCTCCTTTTGTCCACCTTCTCCCTCCCATGCTGGTGGTCTCCCTAACACACTATTCTACATCTTTTTTCCTTACCCTTTCTCCCTCTCCTTACTTTCAAATAGTGCTGCTGACTCTTAAACCAGACACAGCCAACACTCATCAGTTTATCTCTTCGGATCAGAAGACCATCCATTTCAGGGAAATCCCACAGAAGTTACCTGATTGCGCTGAGAGATTCGACTCCCATTTCTGTGTGCTGGGCCAGGAAGCCTTCAGCTCAGGGAAGCATTGCTGGGAGGTGTGTATGGGAGTGAGCTCAATGGAAGGCTGGGCTGTTGGGGTCTCTAGAGCCTCTGGAAGAAGGAAGGGGGAAATCAGTTTTCAACCCTCAGGAGGGATCTGGGCTATCCAGATGCTGAAGAAATGTTATGAAGCACTTACAACCCCAGAGACTCCATTGACTCTAAGTAGGCCCCCTAAGAGGCTGGAAGTCTCTCTGGATTATGAAGGAGGAAGCCTAAGCTTTTCAGATGCTGAGACAGGAACTCTCATCTTCACTTTCTCAGTGGATTTCTGTGAGGAGGTCATCCCCTTCTTTTGGCTCTGGGGCCAAGGGGCCCAGCTCACTGTGAATCCCTGAATTCTAGGGAATCTTCTTCCCATTGGATCTCAGTTTCCTCATATATGAAATGAGGAATGTGTGTGCAGGAGGGCAGAAACTGACCCTTTCTTATCCTACCAGTCTAAATTTGCCCTCAATGGAGGGAGCGGGTACCTATAAACTGTATCTATGAAATACCAACCAGAGGGGTCCCTTTTACATACTCCCAGCCATTCTACCTCTGTCTTTTCTGTTTGCTCTTTAACATGCCCATTCTTGGACTATTATTGTGCTGTAAGAAATGACCAGCAGGATGATTTCAGAAAAACCTGGAAAGACTTAGATGAACTGATACATAGTAAAGTGAACAGAACCAGGAGAATGTCGTATACAGCAACAGCAGTATTGTTGATGAACAACTATGAATGACTTGGCTATTGTCAGCAATATAATGATCTGAGACAATCCCAAAGGACTCATGATGAAGCACTGATTGATTGTCTACAGACCAAAACATGCTATTTTTCACTTTCTTTCATTTTTTCCCCAGAATCTTCTTGTACAAAATGACTAATATGGAGATGTTTTCCATGATTACACATGTATAACCTATATCTGCTTGCCATCTTAGGGAGGGAGGCAGGGATAGAATTTGAAACCCAAAACTTTAAGTAAAAATGTTAAAAAATTTTAAAAAATGCCCATTCTTCACCAATTTTACATGTTCCCCCTTCTTTCTACGTCTATGTATCTTTTTTCCCCCTCTTGTTATTTTTTCACATATACAAAGACCCTATTCTCCTCTTTTGTATACTTTTCATCCTCTTTCCCCTTATAGCCTTCCTAGCCTCTCACCTCCATTTTTCACCCTGGGCTTGGAACTTGCTGGTCATCACCTAAGATTTTTAATGGGGCTGGGGGTATGGGGGAGGAATGCATCATTAAATCCCAGAGATTTTTAAATGGGAAATAACCTGAGAGGTCATCCATAATGGGGGTTCTTAATCTTTTTTTGTTGCATGTACCCTTTTGGCAGCCTGGTGAAGCCCATGGACCCCTTCTTAAAATGATGTTTTCAAATTCATAAATAAAATACATGGGATTATGAAATTATATTGAAATAAAGATGTAATTGTCTCCCTATGCAAGTTCACAGACTCCCTAGAATCTATCCACAGACCCCAGATTAAGCACTCCTAATTCTAGACTAACCCATGATGTTACAGATGGGAAACTGAGACTTAAAGAGTTTGTGCCTTACCCAAGGTCACAGGGGTGACAAGTGGCAGAGCCAGGATTCATATTCACATCTTCTGATTACGAATAAAGACTTCTTTCCACTAAAATAAGGTGTTAAGATACAGAATAATTTTGGGGAAGGAAATGAGCACCCAGATAGGATCTTTGGGGACTGACTTCATCTATGGTAGGTAATGAACCACTTGGAAGAAAGCAGGGGTAAAGGAGAAACTGAGTTCTCACCACCTTCAGTGTGTGTGTGTGTGTGTGTGTGTGTGTATTTCCCTCTGTTTTTGGGACAATCAGGCTCCCTGGTTCATGTTTCCTAATTGCATGGAAAGTAATAGTTTTTGCAAAGGCTTATTCTTTTTCAGTGAAGTGTACTGGAGGAGAGAGATGGATTCATGATTCCTTCCGAATGAAAAGCCTTTGTTTCTCCAGTGTTTTCTTCTCAGACACTTTCTCTAGTTCTCAGGCATGGGGAGGGGCCTGGTCAGTCCATTGTGCCCTTGGGTTTTAGTTTCTCAGCTCTGGGAACATAGTGGGAGAGTAGAAGTTCTGGCTGCTAGCTTTTTCATTTCCCTGGACACTTTCATGTGATTTAAGTCTCTGGACCTGGAGGCAGTCCACAGTTTGAGTGATCCAAGTCTGTGGCCCAAAGAGAACTCCCTAGGAATTTGTCTTCAACATCCTGCTTCCAGACTCCATGTGGTGGAGTTAGCTGCTGTCATATGGTAGCATTATGGGCTTTGGGTCCATCTTAGATTTTATTGCCACCTGGTGAGCAAATGTGCACATAACAACTTTGCCATCTACAAGCCACGCCAGCGTGGAAGGATTATAGGGTCAGATCTAGATCTGGAAAGGATCTTAGAACCTGAGAGGCCATCTAGTCCAACTCCTTTATTTTACGCAGGGGAAAACTGAGGTCTAGAAAGGGTCACTTGTCAAAGGTGCTAGGGGCAACCTAAGAATTATAAAGTAGGGAAGAAAAACTCACCTACTCTATTGATGAGAGAAGCTAAAGGATGAGCCCATAAATAGGAAATGAGGCAGGAGAAGGAGTACTATAATGTGTAATCATTAATATTAGTGGTTGAAGATAGTAGCTGCCACCTGACTAACCTTGACTTTCAGAGAGGTAGGAGACAAATCCCTAGCCACTGGGAGTGTGGTCTTTAATTGGCTTTGTTAGTTGTGATACCTATAGCTCTCTATAAACAGCTCCTACCTCTCTATGTACACCTGGTTGCTTTCTTCCATTAGCTCTGAAGCTCCAGAGAAGTTTATTGCTATCCCCTACCCATCCAATGGGGATTTTTTGTCTTTTCTCAAGCATTTTCAAATTCTCGCTCTCCAGTCTTATCCTCTTTATCTCTGTCCCTTCCTAGACTCCTATTCTTCCTTTAAGTAAATACAGTGCCTTAAACCTTTACATATGTTTGATAAATTAAAATGTGCACAAGTCTTTCCTATTTGGTAACAAAGAAAATCCAAATCCTAAACCCCTTTTCTTTTAAAGGCTAGTCTGTTTCTCTCTTTACTTTCACTGTTGAACCCCTTCTTAAGGTTATTCTATTTCTTTCTTTGTTTTTGTTGCTGAACTTCCTGAAAGAGGTGTTTATGCCTTTCCCCATTACTATTCCCTCATTCTTAAACCACTGGCAATCTGGATTCTATCCTCATCACGTTAATGAAAATCTCCTCTAAAAGATCTAAAATGGCTAAATCCAAACTATCTTCACTCTGTCCTCTTTCTCTTTGATCTTAGTTGTGTTTGTTACCCTAATTGTCTCCATCTTGTAATTCTCTCCTTCTTGAATTTTTTTCTTAGCTCGCTACATTATCTTGGTTCTCTAGCCTTTCTCCTTTCTGTCTCTTTTATTCAGTTCTTCCTCTTTCTTCCCTTTAACAACCACTGTTCCTTAAGGTTTAGTTCTTGACCCATTGCTTTGTGTTTGAAGATCTCATTGCTCATAGATGACTTGGACTGTCTTCTCTATACAAATGGACACCTGTAGTTCTGACTTAACTCTTGAATCCCAGGACTGTTTCTCCAGCTATCTATTGGCTTAAAGATCTTGTCTCCTCAAACTCATCATGTCTAAAATGGAACCCAACATCTTCACTTCAAAACTAGCTCTCTATCCTCACTTCCTACTTTTTTTTTTTTACATTTTTACTCACATCTTTATTTTATACAACTTTCATTTCTGAATATATTCCTCTCCCTCTCCTATCTAATTAGCTATCTCTTATGAAAGAAAAAAAAGAAGGAAAAAAAGCATCTCATAAAAACTAGCTAACCAAAGAGAGTCTGATGGAATATATACAATATTACTATCTCTCATCCTGCACCTTTTCAAAGAAGGAAAGGAAATGCATTTTGTCAACTCTTCTCTGGGACTCCCTATTTCTTTACAAGGTAACATCATTTTCCCAAGCATTCAGGCTGGAAATTTCTTTGATGTTTTCTTCCTTATCTCCCGAAGTATATAATTGACCTTTCACTAGCCCTGCCTGTTTATTTTCCTTCTACCATATCTTTTGTATCCATTTCTTTCTTTTTATGTCACCTCCCCTGAGATTCTCGGTGGCTAGTTGAAAGTGATTTTTTCCTCTTCCAATCTCTGCTTGCCCTTGTATGTTTGACTCACTTGGCATCCTATCCTCCCTTGAATGGTTAGTTATTTTATATTATATTTACTGGATACTCTATCTCCCTAAGTAGATTATAAACTCTGATACAGTTGACACAAAAGTTTCTTGCAATTACCTTGTATCCAAGGGTGTGCTGGTAAATGTTTAATAACTGACTCCTCTCCTTCCCCTTCCCCCTCCCATTGTGCACATCACATATTTTGGAGTTAAATTTGCATTATTTATAGCTTCTCTATTACTTTCTTAAATCTAAGCAATCATCAAAACCATAAATCAAGCCCTGATTTATAGCATTTGTCAATATCTGAAACACAAATGCTCAAACTGAGAATCTAACAATTGTGAGCCTGTCTCTAGCATATTCCTGCTGCCTCAGATTTATATCCAAAGAAATATCAAGGAACCCTGGAGTCAAAGGGTCTGGGTTCAAATTTCAGCTTTGCTACATACTTATGACCTTAAGCAAGTCCCATAATCTCTCTGGGTCTATTCCCTTCTCTGTTACTTAAGTGGGTTGTCCCTAGATGATTTCTGAGATCTTTTTAGTTCTAAGCTTTACAATCCACGATTTATACCCATACAATAAAAGTAGATAATTTAAAGGGTGAGCACAATAAAAAGAACATTAAGGGTCTTCTTCAGCTGATCATCTTCCTAGACTGAGCACTCATAGGCGAGCGCTCAGTAGAGTCATCCCAGTGGCCCGGATATCAGAGAAGCCCAGTTGGCAGCACAGTGCTGCCTTTTGGTGAACATCCCTAAAACCCACAGAACTTTCTGCAAAAAGTGTGGCAAGCACCAGCCTCACAAAGTGACACAGTACAAGAAAGGCAAGGATTCCCTGTGCATGCAGGGGAAAAGGCAATGCTATCAGAAGCAATGTGACTATGGTACTCAAACAAAACCAGTTTTCCAGAAAAAAGGCAAAGGCTGCAAAAATATACTGAGGCTTGAATGTGTGGAGCCTAATTGCAGGTCTAAGAGGATGTTTGCCATTAAGAGGAGTAAGCATTCTGAACTGGGAGGAGATAAGCAGAGAACTGGTGACCAGTTCTGAGCCTCATTGTTTTCCTCTTAATAGGAAAGCACCACGCCATTCATTCCATTCGTTGATTTTGTGTTTTCTGTCTTGGAAAGGAAGAGACTTGAGTAAAACCAAGTTTCATACTATGTGAAGGTTTTCCCACATAGGAAAAGTTCTTGAGGATGTGACTGACTGAGTGTTGTAACTTCAATCATCTGCTTAATGAGATTTATGTGTCATGGAGAGAAAGCTCAGCTGGACATTTCTGGGGGGCTTTGGTTATTAGTACTATGGATAAAATAGTTACTGACAGTCTGGACTCCTAGGCAAATTGGGGGTGGGGAAATTAGGGATACAAAATAATAAAGATATGCATAGCTAGCTCCTATTTTATAAGCTTCCAGCAAACCATAAATAATTCATCACCTTCAAGATTGCCCTGTTTTCAAAATATTAATGAAGTGGTTTCCCATATCTATTTGGGTTGTTAGGATTCTTTGCGGAGAACTAATTAATAATGATTGAATTGCCTGGTCATTAAAGGGATGGCCTATTAATTGAAAACTCATTTGTACCTTGTTTTTGGAGTATTAATCAAGTGACTTCCCATATCTAAGGGGGGATGGCCTGTTAATTAAAAACTGATATTAATTATGTTTAGGGGTGGGTTGGAATGACAGCTGGTCAAGACTTGGAACAGCAAAGAATGGAGGCCATTGTTCCTTTATTTTACATCTTTTTTCTTTTTTTATATTACATAAACCCATATTAACCTTTAAGCCCTCTGGAGGGCAAAATGTTTGTCTCTGTCAATCTTTGTATCTTGCAACTATGCCACCACCACACCTTTCATACTAAAAGTGCTTAATAAATGCTAAGTCTTCCTTAAAAAAAAAGAACATTAAGGAAGGAAGATCATGAATTCAAAGGAGAAAATTTTATGTAATTAATTGCTGATGAAAGTAGGATGGAAAAAGTTCTTGAAGAAAATGGCACGAGGGAGCAGAGTAGGTTCAGGAAGCCAACAACCAAGGATTAGACAGCCTCCCATCTTCCCCATATGATGCATAAGTTTCTTCCTGCAAGTCTCAAAGTTAAAAAAAAATGATCAAACTGGTGTATTTTGGGTCAAAGTGCATTCAGTCATTCCTAGGGTCTGATGTCTCTATGAGTAGAAGCCTGGCTGCTTCCAGTCTTGTCTTAGGTGCCTGCTTTCTTGGGTATGCTCTTCTTTGATTCCTCAGGAATTAGTGATCTCTTCTTCAAATGACCATGTATTTTATCTGTTCTTTTACATGTTGCATTTCCTGTCTAGAATGAAAATTCCTTGGGAGGTAACTAATGAAGGAATAAATGATAAATTCTTAAAATGTACAAAGAACTGCTTTAAATCCTGAGGATACAAATAGAAAAGTAAGACAGTCTCTGTTCTCCATGAGCTCACATTCTAATGGGGAGACAAAATGTGGGTAACTGTGCTTCATTTTTATCTCTGTACCGTGCTTGGCACCAAACAATTGCATAAGAAATGTTTGTTGGGTTGAGTGCCACTCCCTCTGAGCCTCTGCACCTACAAAGGGAATCAAAAGCAAGGGAAACATGTTCTGGGGAACATGAATTTATTTCCTTTGTTGCATATTTTGATATCTGTATTTCAATGTAATTATATTAAAATATATATTTAGTTTCCTCTGTAATTCTAAGTAATATATTTTACATAATTACAAAGCTTATCTTTACCAAACTTTACCCTACAGGCTCTATGATTAAAAAAAAAAGCTTAAAAATCCCTGGTAGAGACAAATATCCATTATGCTTATTCTCAGGGGCATAGTATATTTATGTACATGATAGTAATAAAAAATAATATAGAGGCTAATATTTTACTGTGCTTCATGCAATTTATTCTAGGTTCAATAATAATACTATTTGAGTCAGTCTCTCTCTCTCTCTCTCTCTCTCTCTCTCTCTCTCTCGTTTCTAAAATGTGGCAAAAACTACATGAGAGGATTCTTTGTCAGGCTGCTTTTGCCTGAAAAGAATTTCCTTTGTGTGTGTTTAGTAGGAATATAGAAAACTTCAAGGTCCCTGGGCTTAGGGCTTTTTTATTATAAGCAGTTGTTAGGAGATTAGATGACTATATAAGCAGACTTAGCTCTTTTGGTGCAGGGTCTGTCTCCTGTTGACCTTGATAATCTGACCTAACTGGAAACTGATGAATCTCCCAGCCCTCAGGGACTGTAGGAGCTTTGATTAACCTGTGGCTGGCCTCCTCTCTGCTGACAGTAAAGATTCTAATTATGACCATAGGAACTGAATCTAATATCTGGTCCTTCTGTCTGTACTGAACACTAGTTCCACATAAGCACATGTCAGGCATTAGGCTGAACCTGGGGGATACAAAGAATGGCAAAAATATGAAGAGCTCACAGTCTGATAGGAGAGACAACATGAACCTATAAAGGCACATATACACTATAAATGGAAGTTAATCTTGGAGAGAAGACGCAAGCAGCAGGAGAGACCAGGAAAGACCTCCTGCAAAAGGTGGGATTTTTTGCTGAATCTTGAAGACAGGAAACTAAAATGTAGACATGAGAAATTCTGGGTGTGGCAAAGAGATTGGAGATGGAATTCTATTTGGGAAGAACAAGAAGTAGGCCATTGCTAATGGATCATAAAGTTCATAGAGGAGGGTAAAGTGTAAGAAGACTGGAAAGGTAAGAAGGATCCAAACTATAAAATGCTTTAAATACCAAAAGAAGGTTTGTAGTTGATTCTGGACATAATTGGAAAACACTGGAATTTATTGAGTAGTAGGGTGACATGAGCATACCTGTCCTTTAGTACCTCACCCACTGGCCCCTAAACATCTCTGCCACAAGCCTCTCAAACCCAGCAGGTTTTCCTCCTGACTTCCTGGTTTTTTGAAGGGTTCCACTTCATTCCAATCATGTAAGTTCACAAGAAATGATTCCATCATAGAACTTACAATCTTCAATTCTTCATAATTCTTTAGAATGGAAAATCCATTGTTGAGGTTCTCCCCCCCAATATCTCTTGAATGCATCTGTGTCTTCATCATCATTTCTGGCTAGAATTATGGCAATAGTCTTATAATTGATCTCCTTGCCCTGCCTCTCCTTTCAATCCATCTTCCACACAGCTGCTAAATCGATGTTTCCAAAGTTTGGACCATGTCATAGAAACTTCTGTGGATTTTAATCAACTGTTAAGATAAAGCAAACTTTCTCTTGAGTCCCATAAAAATATTGACTCCAGTCTACCTTTCCAGATATTCATATTCTTGGATACTCTACTCCAAGTGAATAAAAGAGCACTGGACCCAAGATCTGAGTTCAAATCTGATCTCAGAAACTTACTAGCTGTTTCTCCCTGGACAAATCATTTAACCTCTGTCTACTTCACTTTCCTCAGTTGTAAAATGGATAAAATAATAAGCACCTACCTCCCAGGATTGTTGTGAGAATCAAATGAGATATTTAGTATAGCACCCGGCCCCTAATCGGCACTTAATAAATCCTCCCTTCCTTCCTCCTTTCCTCTCTCCCTTCCTTTCCCTCCCTCCCTCCCTCCCTCCCTCCCTCCCTTCCTTCCTTCCTTCCTTCCTTCCTTCCTTCCTTCCTTCCTTCCTTCCTTCTTTCTTTCCTTCCTTCCTTCCTTCTTTCCTCCTTTCCTCTCTCCTTCTCTCCCTCTCCCTCCCTTCTGTGACCTATTTTCTGTCCCTTGAACATGATATTCCATTTCTCCACCCCTCAGTTTTGACTCTCAGTTTCTCTGGCTTCCTTCATGTCTCAAGTCCCTCTTTCTTCAGGAGGCCTTTTGAGCCACCACCTGTTACTAATACCTCTTCTTCATGATTTATTACTTTTCTGAGATCTGTGCATATCTTCTATGTTCACAGTCATTTGCAGGTTGACTCACCCATTAGAACAAGAGCTTCTAGAGTGCAAGGATCATGTTTGTGCTTTTTTTGGGTAGCCCTGGGGTTCAGCACAGTGCCTGGCACTTAGTAAGGGCTTAATAAGTTTTTGTTGCTTCAGTCCTTCATTGAATTGAACTGAATTGAAATGTAGATAAGTATTTTAGTTTCTGCTACAGGCAAGAGGTAGTTTTGTAAAGGAATTGGTTCTTCTCATAGGAGTCTATTTTTTTTAAGAGCTAGAAGGACCTTAGAGATCATAAAATCCAGCTCCTTTGGTTTATACTTAAAGAAAGTTTAGCCCAGAGAAGGAAATCATGCTCCCAAATCTGCACAGTGGTTAGTAGCTATAGAGCCAGTGTGGAAACAGGGATCTCTTATATCTCAGGTCATGACCATTTCCACTGTGCCCCAACGGGCAGTTTCTGAGTAACTGGGGTTGATAGCCACATTGAATGCAAAGACATCCTAGTGTTGAAGAAAGCTGAGACCATTAGACCCAAATAGTGTAGTACAGACATGAGAGTATTGCTTCTGGGGTCAGAACAGAAGTTAAAAACCTCACTATCTGATTCATGCATCATGATTCTGATTCATGTTGGACTTGGTGTTAGGAAGACCTGAGTTTGAATCTTGCCTCAGATATTTACTAGCTATATGATCCTGGGCAAGTCACTTAATAACCTCTCTTAAGGTCTAGTCTGGTCGTTTCTAAAATGAGGGTGATAATAATAGCACCTATCTCCAAGGGTTGTCATGAGGACTGAATAAGTTAACATATAGAGTGTTTGAAAACCTTAAAGGACTGAAGAAATTCTATTATTACTAGCTATCCTGGACAAATCTCTTAATCTCTCTGAGCCTCAGTGTTCTTATTTATAAAATGAAGGAGTTGGAGAACATGGCCTTTGAGGTCCATTCCATGATATTGTGAGACTTGTCACTCTTAAGCATCCTGTTGCTGAGAGAAACACACTTGTGGGGATCACAGGACTTCCCAAGTAGGGTCAGGGAGCTAGGTTGGAATGAACTTATGCTGCTCACTGCTTCCCTGGAGGCCCTTAGGAGGATCCACATGATGTAGCCCTTAAAACAGCAAGCCCCTTCTCATTGAAAGCACCCAGAAACAGAGTGTGTCTGCAGAGGAAGGTGTTTATTATGCTTTTGGCAAGGAAGCGGGTATGATGCTCACTAGGGACATACTCACACTGATGCAGAAGCAAGAGTGAAGCTATACCGTTCTGTCCTTCCTGGGAGATTTAGAGTTAGTCAGATTCCTCACTTTATTTCCCTACATTCCCTCTATATATGCAGATTATATGCAGATTACCTAGGCATGGTAGTGAGGATACTTGAGATCTGATCTCTTCTAAGGTTCAAGCTGTGTGCCACACACCCCCCTTTCTTGTTCCCTCTGGCCATTGTCAGAGTTCCAGGAAGGCCAGGGTTTTAGTTAAATAAGTGAATTTCCTCACAGCTATTGATTATCTCCCAATAACTTTTGTGGGAGCAAAACAAGATACCATTATATCTCCTCTTATAGTTGTGTTGTGTTGTGTGGTTGTGGTTTGTCCTTCACTTTTGAAGAAGACCCTGACATCAGGGAGATGATGACCTGACTTGCACTTTGACTTTAATTTGAGAGAGAGAAGGCTGTGTAAGGTCACCAGCCTCACTCTCTCCTCCAGAGCCACCTGGGTCCAGTGGTCAGTTATCAATTAGGATGACTGGAGATGGCCCAGGATGCAGACTGTGATTGGCAACCCTCAGGACCAGTGTTAAGGGTGATATGATTTTGGAAGTAATTAACCAAACAGAATTTATTCAGGACTTACTATGTCAGTCAGTCAGCAAACATTTATTAAACACCTAGTATGTAGTAGGCACTGTGCTATGTGCTACCTCTGAAACATATTGATTGTGTAACCCTGGTCAAGTCACTTCAACTCTTGATACTTTAGTTAATTTTCCCAGACTGTAAGGGCAGAAATGGTGCTGACCTGTATTGGTAAGTGAAGTGTTCTTAATTTCTAGTTCCTGATAGCAATGAAGCTAGCCTCAGTATCCCCATCTATAAAATTGACATTGCCAATGAGATTGTGAGGAATTTGATCTCTGTCACTATAGAAAGTGATTTTGTTAGAATAAACAAGCTTCCTCCCATCTCTACCCTTGATTTCAGTCTTCTAAGGCAATTGCTTTTTGGAAGGATTTCAATTTTAGTTGTAAACATTCTGATTTATATTGAAATGACTACAGATAGCTCATTTTTATCTCAATGACTAGTCATTGATTTTCTCTGAATTTACTACTCAGAATCAAAGACTATGCTGATGGAACTGGGTTGTAGGTAGAAATGTGTTATCATTTATCATTCATTTCAAAACTCTTGTATAAATCAAGGAGATGCCTTCAACCCACAAAACTCTGTCACCAATTCTAAGTCAGATATTTTATTTAGGTCTTTGAAATTCTTTGATTTAGAATCATTGAATTGGAAAAGGTTTCCATTTTGCCATGAACTTAAAAAACTCCCCAAACTTAAAAGAAGTAGTAGAAGGAAGAATACTTCCTCTGGTAGGCTAGTTATGAAGTTGTCGTCATTATAACAAATATAGATAATAAAAGTTGGAAGGGACCTTGGAGATGAGTCCAAAACTCTTCTCCCTCTTCTTACAGATGAGAAAACTATGGCTCCCAGCCTCAGTAATGTTTTCCAGACATTAAAGTGATTTGCCCAGGGTCATATAGCTGGTAATTGTCTAAAGCAAAATTTAAACCTAGGTCTTTCTGTCTCTAAAATTTGTTCACTGTATCAGCCCACTTTGACCCCAATTTCTAGTTTTTTAAAAAGGCAATCAGGGTTAAGCGACTTGTCCAGGATCACACAGTAAGTGTCTGAAGTCTAATTTGAACTCAGGTCCTTCTGACTCCAGGGCTAGTGTTCTATTCATTGCATCACTTAGCTGTCCCTCTATGGTCATATAATATTTCACAAGTCACAAGACTATCACAATTTGGACATAAAGCCAGGCTTGGAGTCAAGACCTAGGTTCAAATCTTGTCTTCAAGTTTAAATTCTAGACAAGAGTTCAAATCCTGCCTTCACTGCATATTGGCTGTGTGACCTTAGGTAAGTCATATGACCTGCTCAGTGTTCCAGGGAACTATTTAAGAATATAACCCAAAGATGGCAGGTTGATTTCCATCAGAAGAAGGTGTTTGCCCACGAGGATTTTCCTGCCCTGATGAAATGACAGGTTCACAACAAACATTAAAAAAAAAAAGATTCTGAAAAGGAAATGTCATTTTCCCCCTTAGAATAGTGATGATAATACTTAACAAAACTGAATACACTTTGCTTCCAAATATATTTTAATCTATTTGAGTCCCATTTCCTGGTCTAGGTACAATATTTAGTGTATTTAGTTTATAATTTCAAGTTTAAGATTCTAATGTTTTGGCATCTCCAATTTTTAATTTTTAATTTTTTTTTAGAATAAAGACAAACCCTGTTATAGAACTATTTTGCTTCTCTTTGGCTCCTGTGTCTTCCAGCAAGGGATATACTTTAAAATAGGAAGTGTGGAACTAGAAAAGAACAATACTATTCAAAAGCATCCCATTATAACCCCAATGTAAAAAAAGTGATGGCAGTCTGGTATAGGTGAAAATATAGCTTAGGTAGCTGTGTCTGCTTTGTTCAACTCGTGAAAAAAGGGGAAAATGACAAATGTTAGAGGAGCTGTAGGGAAACAGGCATACTAGTGCATAGTTGGTGGAGCTGTGAATTGGTCCATCCATTCTGCAAACTAGTTTGGAACAATGCTTAGAAGGTAACCAAACTATGCATACGACTATATGACTATGTGGTTTATACCCTAAAAATTTTTTTTAAAAAGAGAAAAATATATATATACACACATATTATATAGATCTATAGATCTATCTATAGATCTATATAAAAGTTATAGCTGCTCTTTTCATGGTAGCAAAAAAAAATGAAACTAGGAGGGTGTCCTATTGGGGAACAATTAAACAAACTGTGGAACGATATATAATGGAATATTATAATGCTACAAGAAATGATGAAATGGACAGTTTTAGAGGAAATTGGGAAGATTTCTGTGAACTGATGCAGAGTGAAATAAGCAGAAAGTAGAACAAGTTATACAACATTAACAATGTTAGAGCTCTGATCAACACAATGATAAATGATAAGTCCAAAAGAACTAAGATGAAACACAACACTCACCTCCTGACAGAGAGATGAAAAAATTAGAATTCGGAAAGAGACATAAAGTTTTCAGACACAACTAATGTGAGAATTTTTGTGAACCATATAGCTATGTATTAGGGATTTAGTTTATTTGTTTGTTTAATTTTTTTTAAGGGGAGGCTAGT
Source organism: Pseudochirops corinnae (assembly GCA_028646515.1). Lineage (NCBI taxonomy): Eukaryota > Metazoa > Chordata > Mammalia > Diprotodontia > Pseudocheiridae > Pseudochirops > Pseudochirops corinnae. The sequence continues at coordinate 68,249,240 of CM053585.1, read as the reverse complement.
GAGAGAGACCTGTTAATAAAAAAAATGCTTGTTAATTAAAAAAGCAAAAATAATAAGATTTTAAAAATGGATTTGATTTCTAGGTTCAGAGAAATTACATTCCACAATATTAAAAGAACTTATAGATGTGACCTCAGAGCCACTGCTAATAATTCTGAAAAATTAGAGATATTGGAGAAGTAGTCAGAAAACTGGAAATGAGATGCACCTCTTGAAACTTTGTAAATTTAAATTAATTTAAACTTCAAGCATTATATTAAGGCCACATTCCACTACCTTACTGCAGAATGGAGGTTAATATGGACTTTTTGATGTTATCCCATAATGACTGGTCCTACGAGGTTGGAAAGTCTTAAGATTCTGTTTTCCTAGAACTAACTTAAGTATGTAAAAGGTTATCACCAGTGTACAAGGTGAAGAATTTTTTTCTTATAGCAGCTTATAAATGAATAAATAAAAGAAAGATTATGATTTGTATTGACACTAATTTTTCAAAGTATCAAAATATTAGAACCTTAACACAAATAGATAGCCTAGGTTTTGTCTCAGGGTACAGAGATTTAGAGAGTGCTAAAAGTATTTGTGTTTCTTGTGGGTCTGGCCAACTGCCTCCAGGGCAAGAAAGCAGCAGAAGTGGCGGCCCTGCAGCTGCCTCCATGTGGCTGCTTCAGAGCTCCTGGTCTGCAGATTGCAGGGAGGCCAAGTGACCATTCAGAGGCTAAGTGCTCTTGCCTTAACCTGCTTGGATCAGGACTGTGATCTTGGGTAGTGGTCCTGAGGTGTGTGACCAGTGAGCCAAAGCTAGTGGGGGCTGTAGAGAGGGCCTCCTAATAGCTCCAGCAGCTGCAAAAACCCCAGCGATCTGGGACAAAGCTCTCCTCTCTGGAAGCAGAGTTCTATGAAGCCCAAAAGTCAAGTCATTGACTGGCAACATGAGAAGGCAAAGGAAGCAAAGCAAGCACAGCAATCCAACTTTAGATTGCTTTTTTTTGGGACAAAAAGGATCAAAGCATGGAATGGGAGGAAGACAGCACAGTTAAAACTCCTGTACCAAAGCTTCCAAGAAAAATGTAAACTGGTTACAGGCCACAGAGGAGCTTAAGAAGGATTTTGAAAACCAAATAAGAGAAGTGGAGGAAAAATGGCAAGAGAAATGAGAATGATGCAAGAAAATCATGAAAAGAGAGTCAACAACCTTATTGGAGAAAATAACACCTTAAAAAATAGATTAACTCAAATGGCAAAAGAGGCCAAAAATCCAATGAGGAGAAGAATGCCTTAAAAAGTCAAATTTGCCAGATGGAAAAAGAATCTCAAAAGCTCACTGAAGAGAATAATTCCTTCAGAATTAGAGTGGAGCAAATGGAAGCAAATGACTTTATGAGAAATCAAGGTACTATTAAACAGATCCAAACAAATGAAAAAATAGAAGTATTGTGCTTCTTAAGTGGGTAGAAATAAGAGCATTTAGTTAGCTCATCACTTTCATTAAAATTCACTAGACAGTGAGCCAGCAACATTATTACTAGGTCTATGCCCCAAAGAGATCAAAGAAGAAAAGGACCCACATATACAAAAAAATTTACAGCAACTCTTTTTGTGATGGCAAAGAATTACAAATTAAGGAAGGGGGTGCCTATCCATTTGGTATTGAGGATGCATTTAAATGTATTGGAATACTCTTGTACCATAAAGCAATAATGAAAGGGATGGGTTCAAAGAAACCTGGGAAGACTTCTATATATGGGTACAAAGTGACATCAGCAGAACCGGGAAAACAATTTATACAATAACAACCACCTTATAAAGACAAACAACTTTGAAAGACTGAGGCTGTGATCAATGTAATGACTAGGATTTCAGATTATTGTTGGTGAATTATACCACATTCCTCTTGACAGAGAGGTAATGGTGTCAAGATGCAGAGTGAGATGTACATTTTTGGACATGAATGATGTGGGAATTTGTTTTGTTTAACTATGCATACTTGTTATAATGGCTTTGTTTTTCTTTTTTCTTTTTCCGCCTCCAGGGATGGAGGATTGGAAGGAGAGAAAAGAAGCTAATTAAGAAATAAAATAAAACAAAATAAAATAGGGAGCTACTGGAATGGAAAGATGGTAGAAGTAGGTGAGCAGGTATTAGAAGCAGAAAATGCTTTCATAATTTGGAATGATTCTAAACTTCCCTGTTCTTTGGTTACTATGGGGATTATCGATTGTTCATATATTTATAGGGTCAGAGATAATTCAGCATTCCTTCCACATGAGAAATGAAACACCTTCTGCACTTGAGAAGTTCCTTTACCATTTGGAAATGCTCCACCGGGAAACTGTGATATCCCATCCAGATTGATTAGGTGCTGGACTGGGAGAAGTAGAGCCTTTGTACACTTCTGCCCAGGGTGCCCAGAAGTCAAACTTAGTCCTTTTGTCTATCAGCCAAGAGCTTTCTGCTCCACTTCAAAAGGCCCGACTGGTCAAACTTTACTTAAGGCAGTTTGAAGTGTTTTCAAGAGCTAAGATTGAGCTTCCCAGAGCTTTGATTGGAGTTGGGTCTATCTCATTCTGGCTAGTCTCAAAATTCTTTACATTGGAAAGAACTGATTAACTGCAGGCTACAGTTCAAGTGGCAAGTGTTTTTTGGTTGGCTAGGAAATCTGTTTTCTTTCAGGAAATGAAATCTTGAAATGTCTTTGTCCTTGCAATGTAATGTCTAGGACTGCCTGATAAATGATTAACTGTATCCCAGACTAAGCCTGTGATCATAGATTGACAAGATATTTCCAAGTGTTCTTATAGATAGTATGACAGCCAGCAATAATTGCATTTAGCAAAATGTCTGACACATAAATAGGTGCTTAATAAATACTGGTTGACTTGCATTTCAAATATATTCCTGTAGATGAGGGATTTTTCACCCTTTTTGTATGTTGTAGACCTCTTTGATAGACTGGTAAAACCTGAGGGTTCTCTTCTCAGAATAATGTTCTTAAATGCAAAAATAAAATACATAGGATTACAAAGGAAACCAATTATGTTAAAATGCAGTTATCAAAATGTTGAAATAAGTTTATAAACTCCAGGTTAAGAACCTCCTGCTACAGATATAGCCAGGATAGTACAGTGGAAAGAGCCTAGAACTAGGAGTCAGAGAAATCTGATTTGGATCCTGCCTCTGATATTTAATAGTTGTTTTAACACTACTAAGACACTTAACCTTGCTTGGCCTCAGTTCTTTCACCTGGAAAATGGGGATAAATCCATTCATATAATACCTACCTATCTCACAGTGTTGTTTTAAGGCTCACATTGAATTCATCCCTTTCTGTCAGAATGATATATCATCTCTTGTAATGGACTTTAGAAATGTGATTTTTAGTAACTATTCTAGCCTTTTGATTTGCCTGTGATCAGTTGTATTCTGGCACAATTATTTTATGCAGACCATTGTAATATTATGTCTAGAAAATACAAGCTATTTGTACATTAAAAAATTTTGGAGTTTGTATCCTTGAAGTATACTTTTTGTAGTTTGTAAGTATAGGTTTAGTCTGTGGCAGAGGTGGGATGGTGAGTGAAGTATAGGGTCTGTTTGCAAGGCAACAGGAACACTTCTGGAATGAACTTGTGGCTTACTCACTAAATTTACAGAAGGCAGAAATTTAGCCTGTGTCAATTGTGTTCTGGATAAAATTGTGAAGTTGGCAAAGTTTGGCTTCTGGTATCCCTGCCCTCCCTTTGCTATGACTCTATTTCTCCTTCATGGTGCCTCTCTCAGTATCAGACCTGCTGTTGAGGAAAGATTGTTTAACAGTAACGATATATGAATGCATATAGTGCTATAGGACCACAACAGGCTTTTGGTGCATAGCACATTAGCCCTGTGAGATGGGTACTGCATTATTCCTCTCTCCATTTTCCAGCTGAAGAAGATTTAAGAGAAATTTTAGTGATTTGTCCAAGGTTAATAATTAAGGGATGAGGTTCCAACCCAGATATTCTGACTCCAAATACAGTACATTCCCATCTACACCAAGGATAAGTGACTGATGGCATTGAATTAAAGGACGTTTGCATATTAACAGTGGATAAAGTGGTCAACAGTGATCAAGAGAATGAAACTCTGAGTACTGTTTGAAGAGGCATGGATGGGGGCAAATCGATTTTTGGTATTTATGGTTTTTCATTTTGGAGAAGGAAGGAATACTTGGCCTTTCTACAACCACATTGTATGGGTGATCTTAACATTTAAATATTCAATTGAAATATTAAAATGTCAACCTACCAGTCAGATACCCACAACCCAACATCAAAAACCTGAAACAAAGGAACATTTGGATAACTGACTGAATTTTTCAGTTTTCATCTAGATATTAGATATAATCTATAGTTACACAGAGTCTTTACCTCAGAGAACATTCTTCTCTTAGAATTGAGAAGTAGGGTGCTTAAAAGTTATTTTAGGTCATGGAAAGTGGAAAGAGAGCTGCATTTGGGAGTCAGATACCAAAGATCAAAGTCTGGCTCTGCCATTTATTATCTGAATTACTTTGGATATCTCACTTCTCCTGACCTCAGTTTCTTCATCTTAAATCAAGTAGATGACCTTTAAGGTCTCTTCTCATCCAAATCTAGGATTTTATTGCCTTTCCCTAATTTTACAGATGAGAAAATTGAGGCCCAGAAAAAGTAAATGGTTTTCTGGACTTGAAATCTAGTATTCTTTTCAATATACCACACTGTTTCCTCCCTAATGAGGAACAAAGATAATTAAAATCAAAATGAATTTTAAAAAAGCCTGATCATCTATTATAAAATTTCAGAATTAGTTTTAAACAGTATATATGCACATATACACACAAATACACACATACCCATGTGCATACATACACATTTGCATGCATGTGTCTGCACACACAATACATATATGTGCACATAGACATACACATAATACACATGTGCATACAGACACACATGTTATGCACATATATGTATACGTATATGGCAGTGCACACACAACATAAATACATATATGTATATATACACACATGTGTTGTATATGTATTTGTGCATGTGCAAATATACAATACTATATATGTATATATACATATACATGTTTATATAAATTTTTTCTGTTATGCAGATGACTAAGTCTGTAAAGCATTCTATTAAATTTCAATCCTGGACCAGTAAAAACTTTTTCTTTTTCTGAAACAGAGGCAGATCATCAATTCTGGAGGACTTTCCCCCATATTCTTCTAGCTTTTAAATGAAATAACTGACATGCTGTTACTCAACAGATTGTAACCAACTCCCAATGCATTTCAGTGAGAATCTTGAGACAAAAGAAAGTCTTCAGTTCTTTCAGATTACTTCCTGAAATGTCCAGCTGTGCTTTAGTTCTCTATTTTTAGGAATAGACAAAAAAGAAAAGAAAGGGAAAGGAAAGGAGAGGAGAGCCAATCTTTAAAGGTCTGATTCATTGGGCAAAGGTAAGGTCGCCTCAACAGAGAGGAAGGGTGAGTAGAACAATGCATTAGAAAGAATATCGGAGTCAATTAGTCAGTAAGCATTTAGGTCAATAAGCATTTATTAAGTACTATGTGCCTACTATGTGTAGGGTACTGTGTCAGGGTACAACAAGAGGCAAAAGGTAGTCTTTGCTCTCAGGGATCTCACAATCTAATGGCAAGGCAACAAACGAAAAATCATGTACAAATAAGCTACATAAATAGGAAATAACGAGTAGAGACATTAGAATTGAGAGGTTAGAAAAGATTTCTTGTAGAAGCCTTTGGGATATGGAGGAGAGGAGAAGAGGGCATTCTAGGATCCTAGGATCTGAAATTTAAAAATGGAAGGGTCCTCAGAGGTGATACAGCCCAACTCCTACCATCTCATTTTAAAGTGGAGAAAACTGAGATTCAGAAAGGTTAGTTAGATGCATTGTCCAAGGTCACACAGATAGTATAAGAGTTAGGATTTGAACTGAGATCTTCTGATTTCCAAGCCAACAGTCTTTCAGCTGTACCACATCTCTAGGTTCTCCTCCCATTCTAATATTCCTGTGGTTATAGGCACATGCAGAACATTTCATTGTTGTATATACCAGATAAATTTTATCTTTTATTTTTAAGGCAAATACTGAATAAAAAGGAATGTTATATTTATTCAGCAAACCAAAGAAATTAAAACAACTTATTTTTTAAGTCAGCAACTAAACTTTATTTTAAAATAGTATATTACGAAATGATACACAACATAACCCAAAATTTTTTCTTGAGACATTGGGTTGTACTGGTGTCTATGAGAAGATGAATCTAAAGTAAAGCCCCAAAGGCAGCCATTAAACAAAGTCTAAAGATGGCTGGAAATTTAGGAATGAAATTTTTAGCAATTCTAAGGAGACCACCAGAAGGAACTTTAGCAACCACCGAATATCTGACCATTTCAGATCAAGTGCACTGCCACATCTGGTGGCAAGCCTAATTAGAACTGTGTATCAGGAGTCAGCCTGGGCCACACACAGGAGTTATATTATTCACATCAATAGACTATCTGTGTTTTACTTGTAAAATTACAGGTTGCATCTCTTTGGTTAATTTATGGCTCTATATTTACTTTTTAGGGATAAAAGATGCAAGCTGCTTTGATAGAATGGCGTTTAATCACATATCAGACCTAACCTCAACTCAAACCAGGAGATGCTGATAAATATGAATGAAAGAAGCTAGCGCTTTATCTGAAAGTTCCATTTATAGTTTGCAAATAGTGTATCATCGCTGGCAAAAATACAAATCCAGTTAGTAATAGCAAAATCTCTTCTTTGTAACTGTGCAGAGGATAGAGGCTTGGTTTTTTTTCATCAATGTTTAAAATATTCTGATCTTTGCTAAATATAATCCTGACTCAGTCCAATGAATTTATTATCCTTTTTATAATAATAAAGCTTTGTCCCAGGATGGCTCTGCCATTTGCCTGGTTCTGTTTAAGAGTAGTATAATAAATAGGGTTCTAGACTGATGGAATCAAGAGCTGGGTGCCTCAGGGACTTAATTGCTCAAGCAAGTCACTCAACTTCTCTGGACCTCAGTTTCCTCATCTATAAAGTGCAACAGGTAGGTGTGATAGCCTCTAAGTTTCCTTAGAGCTCTACTGCTATAATCCTATGACTGTACTTTTTCCCCACTGTCCTATGGGGAGGGCATCTGGGGGAAGGGTAGCTGGTCAAGGGTCTAAAAATGGAGAACAAGTGTCCCATACAGGTGAGTGGTATCCTTATATATTCCTGTCAGAAAGGCCACTCCTGAACAACAGCAGAAAGGGTCTTCTTTTTCTGTGCTTTTTTCCCCTTCCCTGTATTCCTTCCCTACTTGGCTGGATCTCTTACCTCTATTACATTCCATTTTCCAGAAAGTAGCTACCTTCTTCATTGTGAGTGCCTGAAGGGAAGGACCTGTCTTTGCTTTTCTTTGGATCACCAGTGCTTCGTATGGTACCTGGCATAGAGTAGGCCTTTTAGAAACATTTATTGGCTCACTTCATCTTGCATTTCCCCCTTTATGTTTCTACTTTCATTTAAGTAGACAGTAAAAATAAAATGAATGAGACATCTAAAAAGGGGAAAAGACCTACTTATACAAAAATATTTATAGCAGCTATTTTTGTGGTGGATAAGAACTGGAAATTAAAAGGGGTGCCCATCAATTTGGAAATGGCCAAACAAGTTGTGGTACATGATTATAATACAATATTATTGAGCTATAAGAAATGACAAGCAGGATGATTTCAAAAAAACCTGGAAACACTTATATGAACTGATGCATAGTGAAGTGAATAGAAGGAGGAGAACAGCAATATTGTTACATGAAGACTTGTGAATGGCTTAGCTATCTTAGCAACACAATGATCCAAGACAATACCCAAGGACTAAGGATGAAGCATCCTATCTGCCTCCAGAGGAAGGACTGATATTGATTGAATACAGACCAAAGCATGCTATTTTCCACTTTCTTTCATTTTTTTCTTTTATTCAAGTCTTGTACAAAATGACTAATATGGAAATGTTTTACATAATTGCACATGTATAACATATATCTGATTGCTTGCCATCTCAGGGAGAGGGGAGGGAAGGAGGGATAGAATTTGTAATTCAAGACTTTAAAAAAAATATAAAAAAATAAAGTACTTGGAGGATGAAAAAACATATAAAAAAAAACCTAAAGTGAGTCCATCTCAAAGTATGTATAGTCATATGTAGGTGTAATGGAAATTTGAAGATCTTCTCTGCCCCCTAATGGGCTGAATGTAATCACATTGATCCTGTGATGGGAGGAGTTTGCTGAAGGGTAGAGCAGAGCCCACAGGAAGCTGGGAGTCAGAACAGCTAGATGGTGGGAGAAGAGAGGATGGCAGGCAAACAGACAGTTAGGCTTTTGTTTGTGGGAAGGCTACAGGATGGTATAGCTCTCTGCTACATTGTGGTGTATTAACTTCTATGTCGCTATGATGGATTTGGTTTCCTGGTGTTGGGATTTGGTTTTCTAGTGTCTTAATCAAGATTTTGCTTCTGTCTTCTATATGGAAAGTCTGTTATATTTTGTGATTGAGCACGATGCTGACATATTTATAGTCTCTGTTGGTGTTGCATTGACACTCTGGTAGGGTTCATGACAAGGAGAAACTGACGAAGAGAGGACGAAGGACCAGGGGAGGAACAGTGGAAACAGAGTTCTGCGAAGCTTTATCTTCATCTAGAATGGAAAAATAGCACAGAAAGATGTCTCACTGTACCTGATAAATTGGTGTACCAGCTAGTAATATTATGGCCCTAATATCACTATAAGAAGCAGCCAGAAGTTGGATTGAGAACTAAAATGTACCCCATCCTTTGAATTCTAGGGAGCAGAAAGCCCAGAAAGGATTTATAGGGAGTGTCTTTTACCAGAGGAGCTCTTATGTTTGGGACTATCACTCAAAGGATTTTCATTTACCTTTGGGACCCATTCAAGACTAGCCCTGGTACATGAGGCAGATACTATGTAGAAAACTAGGAGAACTAGTTATTCCATTGCTGGCCCCTACCCTTGTTGGGTCCTTCCATTCTTTCCCAGCCATTTTGGATGTGATTTTTCTCCTTAGTCAATTACTTCAGCTCTACCCCTCAGAGGGAAGCACTTTTCTTTCAAACCAATGGGTGGGGGCACTCAAAGAACAATGGAAAGGGGAAATACCTGAGCTAATCACCTCAGTAATACTATCCCCAGCACTCAGAACTTTCCCTATACCAAAAACTGCTAAACTTGTTTATCTTGTGTGGTTTGGAATTAGATTGTCTTCTCACTTTTGGGTAGCTATAAAAATAAGAATAAAATCTTTTGTTCAATTCTGAACCTCTTTCTTTCTCTTTCTACACTTGTTTCCCTCTCTCCTTCCCTCCCTTTTTCTCTCTGTACCTGATACAGGTCCAAGTTGCAGTCATGACTCTACTGTCCACATCCCAGCCTGCTTGCACCCTGTCTCCAGATCTGGTCACCCTCACTCCAACTCTGTGCTCTCAGGGTCTCATGATACTTCTCCTTCTCTATTGGGAATAGGAGGGGATAGATACTAATCACTAACACATTGGGGTATTTCCTATCCATCACTGGGCACTGATTTTCAACATCTTATTATACCAAGATTTTTGTTTTCTTTCTCTTCTTCCTCCTGTAATATTTTGAAATCTACATCTGCAAGTGGGGAATCTTTCTCAATATACTGAAGCAAACCATGCACACAATTTCCCAGGTAGAGGCTATAAGGCAAGAGAGAAAAATCCTTCAGAGCACTAGAGCCCTTGACATCGTAGGACAGTCTCTGACATTTGTATCTTTTCCATTTTTAGTAGCTGAGCCAGGATACTATCCCTCGCAAGCAGAGGGCCTCATATCAGTCAGTCAACAATCATTTATTGACTGCTTATCATGTGTGAAGCCCTATACTAATCAGGGAGTGCACTATGCCTGGTGTATTGTGGTCTAGGGGTGAAATACGTTTCTATTCAGGAAGCAAGGTGGTTCAGTAGATATATCAGTGGGCCTGGAGGACTTGAAGTTCAAAGCCAGCCTCAGATGTGTACTAACTGTGTGACCCTGGGCAAGTCACTTAATTCTATTGCCTCAGTTTCCTTATTTGTAAAATGAGAAAATAATAGCATCTAACTCCCAGAGTTGTTGTGAAAATCAAATGGGATAATATTAGTGAAGAGCCATAAAGTGCTACATACGTGCTAGCTGGTATGGCTTATTTTTGTTTTTACCAATCACTATGCCTTTGTACTGGTCATTTTCCCATGGCCAAAATAACTCCTCATTTCTTTGTCTTGCAGAATTTCTCACGTCCTTCAAAATCCAGGTCAAGCACAATCTTGTCCTGTATGAAACCTTTCCTGATTCTCTGAACTTCTAGTCCTCATTGTTCCTGCACAATATCTTGTATTTAATTTCTTTTTATTCTGTACATCCTGACATACTTCCACACCTCCTCTGGTAGACGTATGTTTTTTAAGGGCAGGGACTGGTTTCATTTTTGTGTCTCCAGTACCTAGCACAATGCCTGGGGTATAGCAGGTGTTAATGAATGCTTGTTGACTGATTTAGAGTTACAGGCTGCTGTAACTGATGATAAGTGCCAATGCTGCTGAGCATTTGCTAAATACATATTAAATAGTTTAATAGGCATCAAGCACTATCTTGTGAAGGTTATTCTAATAACTGGTCACATCCAAAGACATGTTATGAACTGCAGACATTTTTCAGATCTGGTGCTTTTTAGAGATTTGTAGAAGAATTATTCTACCATTACAAATCCTCTTATAATCTTGCCTGTGGATATATTGTTATAAGGAATCACAAGCAGCCAAAGAAAGTTTAGCAAAGGCATTCCTATCCAAGAGAGCAGGATGGATTATATAAATTAGCATCCTCTGGAGTCTCTTGGAATAAGAAATGAGGCCAAATCTTCAATGACCTAATTGACTGTTACACACGCACGTGCGCACACACACATACACACAAGCTTGCACACTTGCATGCGCACATGCACACGTGTACACAGAGAGATATATACACATTCACAAAAGCACACTTACATGGGCTTCTGCCAATCCAGTAATAGCTTTGTATGTGAGCATGGATGGCCTGGACATAGTTCTGCACCAGAGAGATGATTAGTTATTAGAGGTCTATTGCATCTGCCAGTCAGAGGTCTATTATTCTATTTATAAACTGGAATTTCAGAGCCTGAAGTAGGCTGCCAACCCAAGGTTTTGAAACAATGTTTATGCAATGCCCCCTACCTAGTCTCACACATTTAAAGCCTGGTTTTGGTTTAATCTACTTGAATTAATGCTCACAAACCTGTAGTCCCCTCTGAATTGCTTCCTTAAAAGATCAAGCTGCTTTACTTTCAATTATATGACCTCACACATGGTGGTGAAAATGGATCGTTTATGAACAATAGAAATGGGAGAAAAATAACAAGGATTAAAATGTAGACCTCATACCCTTTTCTCACCCATTTCCAAAGTATAGCCTTCCTGTACCATGTCAGGGAAGTGGGGGTAATATGAGCTGACACAGGCTTGTTTCCCCAAGTTGTTTCTTGGCTCTATATCGCAAGTAAATAACCAGAGAGATAGTAAGGCTTTGTGCAGTGGACAGTAACTGACATCTTTCCACCCAGAATTGGCAGTGAAGTTTCTGGGTTAGAAGGTATGGCCCCAGTGGTGTGCTGGGCATCTCAGTTTATGTCATTCATGATAATGGGAACATTGACTACTTCACAGAGCTGGTTTTAATGACTTGTGCTCTCTAAAAGCAGTGGACTTCATGTCTACCCTAGAAATATTTCTGCTGGGGGCGGAGCCAAGATGGCGGCGTAGCAGCAGCAATATATCGCAGCTCTCACATAGCCACCCCCAAATACCCATGGAATAGGACTCTGGACCAACCTAGAACTTCAAAAACGCACACAGATACTTCCCACTAAAGTCAG
>CM053585.1:68176662-68228236 GCA_028646515.1 Pseudochirops corinnae | reverse complement strand
CATATACATATATACATATATACATACATACATATATATATATGATCTTCCCTTATAGGAATATAAACAGTTTAACTTTATTGAAACCCTTATGATTACTCTTCTGTATTTACCTTTTTATGTTTTTCTTGAGTCTTGTGGGTGAATGTCAAAATTTTTTTATTTGGCTATGGTCTTTTCATAGGGAATGGTTGAAAGTCCTTTATTTCACTAAATATCCCTTCCCTTCTTCCACCCCACCCCTACCTCCCTAAGGATTATACTAAATTTTGCTGGTTAGGTTACTCTTAATTGTAATCTTAGTTCCTTTGCCTTGTAGAATATCATATTCTGGAGTGGGTAGGTGGTGTAGTGAGTAAAGCACTGGCCCTGGAGTCAGGAGGACCTGAGTTCAAATCCAGCCTCAGACACGTAGCACTTACTAGCCATTTGACCTTGGTAAAGTCACTTAACCCTAATTGCCCTGCCTTCCCCCCTCCAAAAAGCAAAAGAAGGAGAAGAAGAAGAAGAAGAAGAAGAAGAAGAAGAAGAAGAAGAAGATCATATTCCAAACTCTCTACTCCTTCAATGTAGAAGTTGTTAAATCTTGTGGGATCCTGACTATGACCCCACAATATTTGAATTGTTTACTTCTGGCTGCTTGCAATATATATATATATTTTTCAACCTGGAAGCTCTGGAATTTGGCTATTCTATTCCTAGGAGTTTTCATTTTGGAATCTCTTTCAGGAGGTTATTGGTGGATTCTTTCAATTTCTATTTTACCCTGTGGAGCTAAGATATCAGAGAAGTTTTCCTTGATAATCCTTGAAATATGATGTCTAGACTCTTTCTTTGATCATGGCTTTCAAGTAGTTCAATAATTCTTAAATGATCTCTCCTTGATCTATTTTACAAGTCAATTATTTTTCTAATGAGATATTTCACGTTTTCTTCTATTTTTTTTATTCTTTTGACTTTTTTTTTAAAAATTGTTTCTTGATGTCTTATGGAATCATAAACTTCCACTTGCCCAATTCTAACTTTTAATGAGTTTTTTTCTTTAGTGAATTTTTTTTGGCCTGTTTTACTATTAGACCAATTCTGTTTTTTAAGGTGTTATTTTCTTCAGTATTTTTTGGTGCCTCTTTTATCAAATTGTTAATTCTCTTTTTATAATTTTCTTACATCATTCTCATTTCTTTTCCTGGTTTTTCATCCACCATTCTTATCTCTTTAATTCTTACAGGAATTCTTGCTGGGCTTAGGTTCAATTAGCATTTTTCTTTGAGGCCTTTTTTGTAGCTGTTTTCACACTGTCTTTTTCTGTGTTTTTTTTTTTGTCTTCCTTGCCACCTTGTTTTTTTATGGTCATTTTTTCAGTTATTGTTTGCTCTTTTTCCAGCTTATTTCCTGACTTTAAACTTTATGTCACAGTTGGACTCTGCTCCCCTAGGAGCAAGCTTTTTAGTGCTGCTGTTTTCAGAGCTAGTTCTGGGAGTCTACAAATTTTTGGTGGTATGATGTGGGGAGAGGTGTGGTCACTTCTCTCCTGGTGTGCACTCTGGTCTTTACCTAGGTTTCTCCTTTAGCTATAAGTATTAGTGCTTTTCTATGCCTTAGAACTGGAACCAGAGCCCTTCTCCCTTATGATCAACTCCCAGCATTCCTCTCTGCCCTAGAACTGTGACACAGAACTGCATATGGGCAATAGGGTTGTCAATCAGTGACAATTATAGCACCAGTAAAGGTTCCCTTATAATCTCTTTCTGTCTTGTTGTCTGACCCTGGGCTGAGAGCTCCCAAAGTTACTGCTAGTGAGGCAGTTTTTGTTATCTCAGTGTGTGGGGGCTCTAGACAGGCTTCTACCCTAGTGTCACAAACTTTTCTTGCTGACCTTTTAAGTTTTCTTAGGCCAGAAAAGTGTCTTACCCTGACCTTTTGTTGATTTTGTCACTCTAAAAGTTGATTTGAGGCATCATTTTGAAGTTCTTTAGAGGGGAATGTTGAGAGTTCAACTGGATTGCCTCTAATCTACCATCTTGGCTCTGCCTGTGAGGGCCTAGTTTTCAAAATTTCTGGATTGCCTCTAATCTACCATCTTGGCTCTGCCTCTCAGGGAGGCATAATGAGCCTGTTTTTAGCCATGAGGACTAAGGGACTGGAACCACAGTGACAGTCTTCTAATTGAGTGAGAAGCTGGTACTTAAAGTATATACAAGGTTTGAGAATATATCTTGGTCTCTGTCTCTCTGCCTCTGTCTTTGTCTCTATCTCTCTTTGTCTCTGTCTCTGTCTGTCTGTCTCTCTCTTTGGTAACTTTCAAGTAAGGAGACTGATGCGAATCTCCAAGGGGGACTAAATATCTCCACTTGGCACCCATGTGTCTGAATGCAAAGGGACAGTTTATTCTGAGTTCATTCTTTCCTGATCTTAGGGGGCTGACTACATGAACGTGGAATTGAACAGGCTGTGACCTTGTGAGCTTTTAAAGGTTATAAGAGGCATCAGATACTCTCTCACCAATCTGAATCAGTAGCAGCTATCACTGTAGCCAGAGCAGCAGCCCAGAGACCTGCTTGACCCAACTCAAAGGTAGGTTATTGACCTGTTGGCTGAGACACCACATCTTGGAAGGATCCAGTTTGGGTGAACAAGGGAGTGACTCATCTTGTGATGCCACTCCTCAAATGGAACTTGGTGGAGACTTCACAAAGAGAGGAAAGGACTTCCAGGGCCAGTAGTTGTGAGATACCCCTTGGATCCATATGCTTCCTACATGTGCCCGTCACTGCCTGTGTACTTTATGTGTGAGCCAACTCTCTCTAGGGACTACGTGTAGAGGGAAGAGTACATTCCTAATTGAGGGAGATATCTTTATAACTTTTGACCTTGCTATACATTTTCAGTAAATAATTCTGTATAAAAGCTAATTGATTTCAACTGGTAGATTGATACTGGAGGAACACAGGAAATGGGGGCTTGGAAGTGATGGTATCAGAAACCACAGTGCCTGGCATTATTCTAGAACCTGGGGGAAGGAGTAGTAGTTATTTGCCCTCTGGGGATCCAGGATTTCAGTGCAAGTAAAGGTTGGGAGAATGAGCCTGGAGGGGCACATACAACATATGTATTGACTGTGTTTCAAGGACTGGGTGCCAGTAACTCTGTGCCTAGTCATTTTTGGCTCAGGACCTCAGAGCCAAGACAGCCAAGAGACTCAGCTGTCCTTATTTTCTGTTTAAATGCCTTTGAATTAGCTGAAAGCTACAGCTGCTCATCAAAAAGAAGCTGTTTATATGAAAGACAAGCTCCTTCTGTCTCCTTCGGTTAGAGAGCCAGGAGAAGCTGATCAGGTGAGGAATCAGCTGGAAATGTGAAAGGGAACAGTAAGAAGAGTCATTACAGAGGGTTATCTAAGGAAGCTGCTCTGTTCTTTTCAATAGACCCTTAATCCACTCTGAATTTTAAAGAGATTTCTTCCAGGAGAGACATTTATTTAAACTCCTAGAATTTGCACTGTTTTATGACTTTTTTGATGACAATTGATTGAGCAGAATTTTCTGGGGACCAAGAGTAGGGAGGTAAACTGATCAGTAAACCCCTTGGATTATCTGTTAAACTCTCATTTTGTTGATGTTTAAAATGGGCCACTATCTTTCAGATGGTCTGGAGACATTAACGATCTGATAACACCTACACTTATGCAGGCTTTATTAGTGAGGTAGATATATTAGCTCATTTGCTCCTCCTCATTATTCTGAGGTAGGATGGGGAGGGATCATTATTCTCATTTCTCAGATGAGGAAACTAAGGTGCGGGAGCGTTGCTCAAGCTTAATGATGAACAAATATGAGAGATGGCACTCCGAGTCTATCCTAGGATCACAGACAAAGCTTAGGAGGGACACGAGAGGCAAATGAATCTAACTTCTTCAGTTTAAAGATGAGGCAACTGAATCCCACAGAACTTATATGATTTGCCCAAGGTCACACACACTAAACAGAAGAGTTGGGATTTGAACTAACCCAGTGCTCCTAACTTCATGTTCTTTTTTTTCTTTTTCATTGCACAACCCTGGTTCCTGGGTCCTCCTCTTTCCAATATATTGTAAGAAAAAGGACAGATATAATTTGAATATCCTTAAAAATGGTCTCTAAGATGTATCTGTTACAGGATACTA
The DNA here is from genome assembly GCA_028646515.1 of Pseudochirops corinnae. Taxonomy (NCBI): domain Eukaryota; kingdom Metazoa; phylum Chordata; class Mammalia; order Diprotodontia; family Pseudocheiridae; genus Pseudochirops; species Pseudochirops corinnae. Next base: position 68,224,074 of record CM053585.1, on the reverse strand, counting down.
TCTTTTCATCTATGAGGTTATGTCTGGCTTCAATCCCAGGTACATTCTCTCAGGCAGGTGGATTTCTCATCCAGTGAAACAAATTTTATTTTTGTTGATTAGTTATTCAAGTTCATTCCAAAATGTAGACTTTTTGGATCTGGGTGTTGCAATGTCAATGAAGTTGACCCAGGCTAGTGTACTTCTGAGTGTTAATTATGTGGAATGAAATTAAATTTAATAAATAAATAAATTTATTATTTATAAATTATAAATTAATTTTATATTATATATTTATAAATAAATTATTAATAAATAAATATAATAAAATGAATTTAATTTAATGAATTAAATTAAATTAAATATGTGGAAGCTTTCTAGGTGGTATGGTGGGTAAGCATGCTGGGCTTAGAGTCAAAATAGACCTAAGTTTAAATCCTGCCTCAGACATTTATTTACTATGCGACCTTGGGCCAGTCATCCTCTCAAGTAAGTATTCTCATCTGTAAAAATGAGGATAGTCATAGCATCTATGTTCACAGGGTTTTTTTTAAGGATCAAGGGAGATAATATATGTATAATGTTTTGCAAGTTTTAAGGCCCTATATAAATGTTATTGTTATTATTGCTATTATTATAGACAAACCAGATAACTGCCGAATATTGTGATTCTTACATTTGGTACTTTTGAAATTGATATTTTAAACTTTATGTTTATGTCCTATTACATTTAATCTTATTAGATTTAGTTGATTGTCCTAGGTTACTGATGTATTTTTCTATTCTGACTCTGTCTTTTAATGTCTTAGTCATCCTTCCTAGTTTTGTGGCATCACCAATATGATAAGAATGACTTCTAGACCTTTATGTAAGTCATCAATATATAGGGAATACAACAATTTGGAATACTAGAGGGGTAAAAGGCAAAGACTCCATCTTCACCAGCAGCACCTAGCCCTTTTCTGTCTTGCTCCAAATGATTTGATTGGCAACTAGGAGGTTAGGAGTATCGAAAAGAATTCCTCATCCCATATCCACCAAACTTCTTTGCAGTTTTGTTAAATGATGTTTCAAGATGATTTGAAGGAGGCCCATCTAGTGGGTATGACAACATTTAAAAGGAATTTCAGGTCATAATTTAGAGAGTTTGTACTCACTTTCTATCTGAATAGTAGTGAAGAATAGAGCTAGTATGCCTAGTGACTGGCTGGGTACAGCTGTCTGGGGCCTGCATAATAAAAGAATTAAAGAGAACCCCTTACTCCTACTGGCAAGAAGCTGCTTTGCAGCTGGAATTTCTCTGGCAGTAGCCACTCAGTAAGGAAGCTAGGTACACAATAGCAAAAACATTGCCAATGACCACAGAGAATAGCACCAGCTCAGCAGAGACATATACCAGAGAATAGCTCAGTGGAGATCTCTGGGAAAGAGCAGCATGAAGACATCATTGGAGAACAGCAAAGAACATTAGAGGTTTAAATGTCAGATGCATGATTGACCCTGGCCATTCATTGGCCATGCATATTCCCTTTACGTGTGCTCTTCGATATACATTCTCTCCCCAATTTTTTTTTCTGCGTGTATATCATCAATGGCGAGGAGATAATCTGTCAAAGAGTTGGTAGTCAATAGTGATATGGTAGCCTCAAGCAATTTTTTTGGCTGAGTGGAGAGAGCACTAGACTTGGAATCAGGAAGACCTGACTTCAAATCCTCCTTCAGACCTTTACCAGATTTGCAATTCTGAACAAGTCACTTAACCCTTGTCTGCCTCAGTTTCTTCCTCTATAAAATGGGGGTGATAATAATAGCACCTATCTCCTAGAGTTGTTGAGATGAAATGTTATAATATCTATAAAGTGTCCTGTAAACCTTAAAGTACTATAGAAATGCTGTTATTATTTCATTATTATTTTATAATCCAGTGTATATGGGAGGTAGGGATCTTTCTTGTTACTTATTTTGTGGTGTTGTTTGATTAACTGTCCTTTGTCTTGAATTAACATATAATCTCTTTGTTCTGTTAAGAGTCAAGTACTGGTGGGAGCTGATAAGCTATGGTTTTGAGTGGCTAATGACACACAGAAAATGCCTGAAACTTGCTGTTGATTTCTGGAGGGTCCTAAATGTGGCAGAGTGGTTGAGAATCTGCAGATAAAAATATCAAATGCCACACAGTGCTGAGGACAAGCCCTTGGGGCATTCCCCAGGAGATCTCCCTCTAAGCTAATATGAAGAGGTAGTACCGTCTGGTTCAGAAAGAACTCTGGATCTGAGACAGAGGATCTGGATTTGAATCTTGACCATGGTACTTATTCCCCCTGTGACTTTGGGTAAGTCACTTCCTTCCTCTGACTTTGTTTCCTTGTACATAAAATGAGAATATTGGGAATAGATAATCATTTAGATCCTTTGAGCTCTAAATCCTATAACCAATCAATAAGTACCTGATGAGTTAATGCTAATTTAGAATTAAGAAATTCTAAATCCACTTTACTCTGAGATTTTGTGATTTTGTAATGTTGGAAGGAGCCCACATTGTACTTATATTTATGATAATATTTCATGGTATTTGACTAAAACTTTTTTTAAACCCCTGTAGCATCCTCCTCTGTCGTTTCCTACATTTGTGAGTTCACTTTTTTGGACCTCAGTTTCCCCGTATGTAAAATGAGAGGGGTTGAACAAGATGGCCTTCAGGATCCTTTCCAGATCTAAGGCTCTTATCTAAGTGCTGGTCTTGTTCTCTGTGAACTTTGGTAACATAAGTCAAGCCAAGGCAAAGGTATTTCAACAGTGGCCCAGCAGGTACTGTTCAAGGCAAGTTTATGAAATGCAAATTAATATATAAAAAGTGAATGTCCTTCCAATAAGAGGCATAATATGTGTTTGGTTGACAAACAAGCCTCCTAGGTTGTAAATGGTAAGTACCTTGTAATATATGTGTGTGTGTGTGTGTGTGTGTGTGTGTGTGTGTGTGTGTGTGCATATATATACGTATACACACATACATACATACATACGTATATATGTCAGCCCTGGCCAAGAGTTATCCCCCTGTCTACAAGCTCTGGGTCAGAGATATTTCTGAGAGATACCTCATTTCTTCTTTTAGTTGGGTAAGCTAACTTGATAAAAGCATAAAATTTCTGTATATTTTGCATTTAATTGAATTTTCTTTTTAAAAAAAATACTTGAAAATAATAAAATAATGTGAACATTGACCAACTATTAAAAATAATATTGCAGGCATGGGTACTGTTAAAGTTGTCATATTAAAATGTCCCTTATTTAGAATAATTTCAGGGGAAATATCCACCTGAATAATTGAAAAGGTTCAAATGGCAGCATTTTAAAAAGAAATAAGAATTTATTACTTTCAAGTACATGACAGAAGTAATAGCTCAAAAAATTATACCAAAGATAGGTCCATTGTTCATATCTTGAGTCACTTAATCTCACTGGCTGTTATCTGATTTGTAAAACGAAAGGGTGGGCTCTCTATTCAGTCTATGATTCTATGGCTGTTTGGAATCTCTTGAATGAATTTGTATCATTTGTAACTAACATGTTCACGAAGGATGGTTTAAACCACTGTGTTCTCTTAGGTTGGTTAAATATTTTTGCTGTTGTCATACATGTGTTGTTAAATGGTTAAACAGTCCTTTCCCCTCCTTTCACCCCCTCACCCCCAAACAGGCAAATGGAAACAGACATTGACTTGATCAGTATTTGAATCATCATGAATTCTGAATGGATAGTCCATTTTTTTTTTTGGACTGGGCCTGTGATTTCATCTGCGTAGGGAACTCCTAAAGATATCTGTTACCAAAGCAGATTGGCACCTTTTCTGCAATTTATAGTCTTAGAGAGTTTCCTGGTGACTGAGAAGTTAAGTGACTTGCCCAGGATGTGTCAGCGGGACTTGGTCTTCAGTTCTCATTACTCTGAGGCCAGCTCTCTTTCCATCATACTAAGTCACCTCCCTGCAGTCTGAGTGGGACTTTATTATATCTGTGACCCTATCAGGTACCAAGAATCATATGGGAAAGGAAGAGCACAACCTTAAATTAGGTTACATGCTGAAAGGGACAAATAAAAATGGTCTTTGAGGTAGCCTTCATTCTACCTGGCAGTAGGCCTGATGGAAGTCAGACTAGCTAATAGCTAGAATAGACATAGTACTTCAAGGTTTGTGAAGCATTTTTCATGTTATATCATTTGATCTTCACAGCAACCTTAGATAGGCACTATTACTATCCCCATTTTACAGATGAAGAAATTGAGGCTGAAAGAGGTCGAATGACTTGCTTAGGATCACACAGCTAGTAAGAATCTGAGGTTGGATTTGAACTCTGGTCTTCCTGACTCCAAGTCCAGTATGTTTTCCATTGTGCCGGCAAGCTGCCTCAGTCAAGAATCAGAGGCCACAGCTGTCATCTATGGATTGCAGAAATGAGTCAAGCTATGTTTTACATCTCATTGTTTGACTTAATCATGATGACTTGGGATGGGAGAGGCCTGCTTTTCTCTTTTCTGAGCAAGTATGTTATCTGCCTTATTGACCTTTCCCTTGTACCTTTTATTCACCCAAATGGCACTTTCTCTTTGACTAATTTCAAAAAGAGTAATTTCCCCCCAAAGGCTGACAATATCAATTAACTGTTTTGATCCAGGGAGGATTTATGAGTCTTTGCCAGTTGGGCTAATTGCTTATTCAAAGTCTTTAATAGTTCCCTGGCTAATTTCTTTCTCCAAAAGGCAACTAAACTAGCCTTCCTGCCTATTACCAACCTTGGCAGCCTCCCAAAGTAAACAAGGGTTGACATCTGGTGTGTGGAAAGATTTGGGTGCTAGGAATGCACTTACTAGCTGAAGGTTTCTTACCATTTCTTTGATGCTGTCCAGAATTTTCTCCACCCATCTGGTGCACTCAATCTTTTTTCCTTGTTACCAGTTCTCCAAACAAGACAGTGAGTAGTCTTGGACCATTGGGTGAGACAGTGGTGCTGAGGGAAGAAGCAAAGATCTATACCAATGATGCTACTCCAGTTTCCCTCCACAGGAGTAGATGTTCCTAGGTTAAGTGCAGGAGAGGACTGCAGGATTTAATAACTTGACATGGATTTCTTCTGAATGATTCCTCAATTACTTCTGCATGTGTGTCTGTGTGGGTGCATGCCTGTGTGTGAGTGTGTATATGTATGTGTGTGTGTGTGTGTGTGTGTGTGTGTGTGTGTGTGTGTGATCAAAAGAATCACCTCATTTGCTGAATTTCACCACTTTTCACAGAGCAAGGTACATGTACTCTGGCCCCTTCCATCGCTTCACATGTTCTGGCTCCTTACTAAAAGACATACATGACAATATGAAGGCCACATGGAAAATGATGTATGACCAAGGCAGAAGAAGCTGCCCCCTCCATAGGTGATACAAAAACTCTACTGCTTCTCTTTTGAGTAGGTAACTTGGGACTTTGCCAGTTTTCCCAAGGACTTCCAGCTGGGTCAGGAATTTCCTCTTATCTCTACTGGGGCCATGGCAACTCTGAGCACACGGCAGTGAGATCAATTCTGTTTTCTTTTTTTCCCCAATTCTGTTTTCATAAGTGACCTCAGGAGAGAACTTTAAGTCCCTAACTAGCCCCTTCTAGTTTGTGTTTCTTTTCATGAGCACAAGTGACTGAACATCAATCCCAAGAGATGGTTTCCAGTGGTGGTGGTGACAATCTTGTGAGTTTGAACGTTTCTGAGTTCCTGAGTCAGTACCAGATGGCCACCAGGAGATTATTCCTAAAACTCTACCACTTCTCAGAGGAGAAGATGATCACAGCTGGTAAGATACTTTGGCTGAAAACACAAAGAAAGCTGAAGCTACGGCTCAGTTAGCCAGAAGATCTGGACAGTGTTAATTAAAAAAAAAAATCTTATTTATAATTTTCCTTAAAAGTTCAATGACTCTAGTCAAGCTATGTTTTATATCTCATTGTTTGACTTAATCATGATGACTTGGGTTGGGGGGAGGCCTGTTTTTCTCTTTTCTGAGCAGTTATATTATATACCTTATTGACTTTTCCCCTGTAACTTCCTAGGAGAGTATAATAGGTGAGTTGGGTATTTGTTCATACACAATTATAAACCTTTCATGTTTTATGTATTTGTTTGGTGGTGTAGGAAATAAATAGCTGTCCTATATTTGATGTGCTTCTTATGGTACTGGCTGTGTGACTGAGCAAGCCATAAACTTTCTAATCAAGTCTCTAAAGACCATAACTTGCAGAGAAGATGCTCATTTGTGTTAGTAGAGAGGGTTTCCTCACTAGAGGCTTTCTTAAGACAGTCAAGTAAGATGCCTAGTTCCTATCTCTGGCATTATTCCTAATATATACTTTTCTACAAGGGATCCTCAGCACTTCTGGAATATGGGATTTTATCAGTGGGAACACTTCCTCTACTCATACAGACCCCAATCCTTCCAAGCTGCAGTCATTTGAATTAGTAGCATATTAAAGCTGTGACTGCCTCCCTTCTCTTACTCCCAATTCATTCATTACCTGCCTGGTCAACCTTCTGATGATAAGTTTCTTTCAACTTAGGACTGTGCTCAAATGAGCTCATACTTGAAGCTTTCCAGTTTGTTGTGACATGCTAGAACTTAGGCTCCATGATATTGGTTATGAGTTCAGTCATTTCTACTTTATAAATGAGGCATTAGGGAAGGATTTTGGTGAAGGAGCCCTCCATTGTTTCATTGAAGCTATTTTTAAGAGTCCCCAATATTAAATAAATAAATATTTTTCACCCATTTCTTCCATATTGCATTAATCTTGCCCTTGTGGTTTTTATTCTAAAAATGATCAAAAAAAATTATGGAACCTATGTTTCTTAGGTCAATAGTCCGGCAGGTAGAGCATGGTTTTGGGCATGGAATTCTTAGTTTTGAATATGTCATAGAAGTGATGTGATGTGGAAAATATTGGTGGATCACTCTATCTTCTTTTCTAGATTGACTTCACATCACTCCCTTTCACTTGCTTTGCATTTCAACGAAACTGGCCTCCTTGGTATTCGCCATATGTACCATTCTTTCTTCTACCTCTGTATCTTTGCACAGGATTTTTTGCTTCTCACACTTAGAATGCCCCTCCCTCAGAGATATTTGTGAGGTTACAATAAGAAGATGGATGTAAAGCACTTTGCAAACTTTATAAATGCAGTTATAATGATGATAGTTATTATTTTTACTAACCTATAGCCACCAGACCTCTAGTTCAATAAAGATTTAATTCTCCAAGACTTTTTTTGAACTCTTGCTGATGTTAAGCAAGGCTTATAGAGCTGTACAAGGGTATGATGGTAAATGTTTAACAATCGGATCTACCAAATCATGATATCCATGTTACTTATTTGAAAGTTTAACCTACATTAATATTTTTCTCTGTCACTTTCTAAAGTCTAAACAATAAATAAATAATAAAGCCTTGATCTATAACATTTGCCAGTTTCTGAGAGGATTGTGTTTTATCTTTCTTGGCATCCCCAGCTTTTAGCTGGCACAAAGCAGGTTCTTAATAAATGTTTACTGAATGACTGACTAAATGCCCACATTGAAAATTTTACGGTTGACTCGCATGAGCTAGTACAAGCTGACTCCAGCGCACTGGTAGGATGAGTTGTAATATCTTTCTGAGTGGAAGAAATTCCTTTATTGATAGGAAATTACAGCCCTTGACATATTGACATTTCAGGGAATGTGGGAGGATGAAAAGAAGTGTGGAGTAGGGAGGAAGATCTAGTCCTCATCACTTTGTTCTTTCATATCTTGTGTCCTTGGACAAATCACTGAATTATGTCTCAATTTCTACATTTGAACAAAAATAGTTAATAATAATTTTCTTTTTCATTATACAGGGCTATGGTGAAAACACATAAAAAAATGAAGACTTTCTGGGAGAGAGAAGAGAGAAGCTTCCAGAAATTTCAAGATACAACTAAGGAAAAGGAAAAGAGTGAGAATAATGTAGACTAAGGAAGAGAGAGTCAGGATTTCAAGTTATTGACTAAAATCCTTCTATTAGTTTGATCTAACTATACAGTTTAGAACCAGGATGCAGAGTGATTTAGTATAGATACTTATACAAAAAGAGTTCAAGAAAACCTGTGCATTTGATATCCCTTTCATCTTCCCAATCCCCAATTTTGGCTGCCTCAGGGAATCAAAGCCACGTATATAAGTGTTCCCAGGAAGATCATTCTGTCTAGACACAGTTGGACCACTAGATGACCTGTGAATACTAAAGGTTGTTCAGTTTTATACCAAGGTAGAAAATAGTAGCTGGAGTTTTTTACAAATACACTAACCAAGGCTAAGCACATCTCTGGTACCTTTGTATATATCAGTCACAAGCAAATCAAAAGAGCTTAAATACAATTTGGTAGAATTTGGAGTGAGGGACTCCCAGGATCACATAGGTAGTAAGTGTCTCAGGCTAGATTTGAGTTTAGGTCTTCTTGACTCTAGTGCTCTGTCTACTTCACCACCTAGCTGATAGGATGCTGAATTTGGAATCAGGAAGAGTTGAATTAAGATCCTGCCTTACACACTTATACTGTTGATTCTGGGCAAGTCACTTTTTCTCAGGCTCAGTTTCCTTCTCTCTAAATGGGGAAAGTCATAGCATCTACTTTACAGGGTTCTTGTGAAGGTCAAGTGAAATAATACGTGTTAATTTTTGTAAACCTTAAAGTGCTATGTAAGTGCTAGTTATTATACAAATAAGCAATAATAACAATGGCTAGTTTCATACATAGACACACATGCAAGTACACATATGCATATGTATAGATATATATACACAAATATATAAACACATGTGTATATATATATGTATAAATATATATGCGTATGCATATATGTGAAATGTAGAACACTTGAGGGTGTAGGACAGAAGCAAGACATTTCCTTTTGTAACTTTGGGAAGAAACTAGGAATTCTAGAGTTCAAAGGGTCTGGAGCCCTCGATAAGGATTGTTGTTGTTCATCCTCTAAGAGGACCAATGATATCACAAATTGGATTTAAGTGAGGCAGAGCTGCATGAAGTCATCAGTCTCCCTGTCTCCTCCAGAGTCATTGGAGTCTAGTGGCCAGATAAGAATTAAGATGCCTGGCAATGACCCAGAATGTAGCAAGTGACCTTGGCCTTTTTAAATTAAGGTGTTTACCAGGTCTTAGTTTGTCTAAGGCAACACCCATTCAATGACTAAGGGTTAGGTAAGAATGGAGACAAAAAAATGCCTTAATTTACAAAACTGTCAATCTGGGAGGAGAAGACCCTTCTGGTTAAAGAAAAGGACTAATGAAGGAAGTCACATACTATGTGTTTTCAGTTTCTGTACAACCAAGATAGAGTGCAAGGGATAGCTGCTGAATCAGACTACCTATAGATAGAAGGGACCTCAGATATTATCTAGCCTAACCTCCTTACTCTAGAGGTGAGGAAGTTGATGTGCAGAGAGTTTGAGACTTTTGCCTCAAGTTAGTGAATAGTAGAGTAGGGTTTGAGCCCAAGTATTCTAACTCTATATTCAGTGGTTTTTGCCAACTGGGACCCTGCCTCACTTCCTTGAGTTTGCATAACCAGGATGACCATTTCTCTGGGATGCTGTAGAGGGGTTCTTGTTCAGGTGGCAGTTAGACCAAAAAGACTGCAGTCCTTTTTGCCTCTGAGACTCTATGATTCTGGGTAGAGATGATTATGATGCCCAAGATAATGGTAACATTTTCTGGTTAAGTGTTGTTGTCTGTCTTTCATTTTTGAAGAGAACCGATGACATCATAGGTGATGTCATGTGAATGAATTGAATTTAAGTGAGGCAGACTTGCACATAGTCATGAGCTTTGCTCTCTCTTCCTGAGTCATTGAAGTCCAGTGGCAGAACAAAAGTCAAGATGACTAGCAATGACTCGGGATACAGTAGATGACTTTGGGGTCCTTCCATACCTGACCAAGCTCCCAGCTCTCCACAGTGCCATTTCAGCTGCCTTCATGGTCATTGAGACAAATTGTTTTCTTATTCATCCAGGCTGCTGGAGGGAAGTCTTCACATGCACATGTTAAGCATATTGGTGATTTATCACTATCTCATTCTAGGCCATCATCTTTAACTCTTCATGGCTGTACCCAGGGCACCCATACCCTCTCTTTCTTCGTCCTCCCTGCTTTGTTCCACCCTGAAAGAACAGTATTAAAAGGTAAATGTGGAGGGAAAAGGAGTGATAGGGGAGTAGAAGAGTTATTTGTGCTTTGATTAATGTGTTAGGAGAGAAGTACAACATACACTGCCAGACTAATCTTTACTCAGCCCAAATCCTTTCAAATGTTCCCTGTCATCTACTGAATTACATTCAAGCTCCTCTAACCAGTGTGCAAGAGAGACTACAATCTTGTCCTGGACAACTTTTCTAGTCAAATCAGATTCTCTTCATGTGGACTATATTTTAGCCAAACTGGACTACTCAGCATCCCTCTTCTGAATCTAGTGTTTTCCTGCCTCAGTGTCCATATCCCTGACATTCCCTGTGGAATTGACTTCCTCACCTTCATCTGGGAAAGTTCTACTCATTCTTCCAAGGCTCAATTCAGGTGCCTTTCACCCTTTAATTCCCCCTTGAATACCAGTAGCTAGAAATGGCTTTTCTTCAGTTTATTCTTTTCTGCACTATTCTTCGAGTAAGCTTGTGTATATGTATCCCTCTTAATATATTGTAAGTTACTTGAGGACAGGGACTATGCTTTATTTATCATTATATATCCTAAAGAGCTTAGGTAGTATAGCATATGGACTTTTGGGCCATATGAGCAACAAAATGGAGGACTAGACATTTTCTCTGATCCCCACAACTTCTGTGCCAAAGATAAAAGTAACTTTAGATGCCTCCATGTTCTAAGACATTAAAAATCCCCAAAAAGGTAGAATACACCCCCCAAAACCCCCAAAACAAACCATGAACTGACACTCACTGACCCTGAGCTCACTCAGCACCCCTCTCCTGCTTTCCCCACTAATGGAAATGAGGCTGCACCAGCAGATCCAAGGACACAATGCAGGCTTACAACAAAATCCACCCTTTCATCTTGATCCACCTCCTTCTTTCTAGTGCCATGGAAATCCTGTTCAGGCTACAGAATTTTGCTTGAGCCTTTACATCCAACTTGGCCATAGCCCTTCAGGAGCAAAAGCCTGCCAGGGGCTACAACCCCATAACACCAATGCTGCAAAGCTCTGAACTGATGATGCTGTGGAAAATAGGTTCCATGGTGCCAGTGCTGGGTTGGAGAACTGAAGAAGAGAGGGAGTGAGATAGATCAAAAGGATGAGGTACGGTATGTGTGTGGGGCTGTGCAGCACTGTACCAAGCCTGAGGGGAAAAGTGCATTACCCCGTTGGGGCCAGTTCTGAATACCTAAAAGTCACTTGGGACACAAACCATGAATTGCACAGGGTGAGAAGAGATTGAGATGTTTTGATATTCAGCTCCCAAGGAAACCATAATCAGAGAGGAGGGAGTCAGAAAGTGAATGATAGGGAAAATAAGGGGGGAAAAGAGATTGAAATTACCAAAGATTTCAGGAGGAAGAAATCTTCAAGACCTTGAACATAAATAAATAAGTCCACAAGAAAATCTGTAACAATGAATGGAAATATGACCTCCAGATCTAGTAAATGAGTTCATGCATCTATGAATAAATACTGGAAAAAAAGGAAAATAATCCCACACTTGATGAAACAGAGGATCCTGTGGAATTTGAGAAGAATGTGGAACCATGACACAGTGTTCTGAGTGGTTCAAAAGAAAAATGAGAATTATAAAAGTAGAATGTATGTCCTGCACAGCAAAATTAATGAACAGAGTAGAAAAAAAGAACTTTAATCTGCAATGTAGTGCAATGTTTTGACTCTTGAACTAATTAATTAATTAATCAATTAATCAAAGAAAAGTAGGTTTAAGAAATTTGATGTTCACTGACATTCTTTTATGTTTCAGTTTTAAAAGCTAATTTTTCCAAGATTGAGAGGAAATCAGAATGGAAATATTAAGCATGGGCCATGGGAAAATAAGAATGAGGTATGTATATTTTAAATGTTTTAAAGAACTTTGTCATGAAACCATATAACTCTAGTATTATTTTTTTCTATAAAAATTCTGAAAACAAGATAGCCAGTCCTTATGAAAAGGTTTATTGTCTTAAGAGAAAGGAATCTATGTAAATCTGAGGATATTAATAATAATAATAATGTATGCAAAGTATCCTGAGCCCTTTTGAAGATAACTGACTATGTAAACAGGAGTGGGAATGTGGTGGTGAGCAAGATTTAAATCTTCAAGTTAAATACCAAAACCCCCTAATAATTCATTTCCCTTTGGTATGCAATGCCCTTTCATTATGACCATGCCTTATTTGCTTATTTACTGAGGAAAAATCCAGGCTTAGCTGTTGTTTCAGTTTAATGTCACAACCTATTTTATGTCACAGTCTAATTTCAGCAGCTAGATGCCTTCCTTCTTTCTTTCTCCAATTTCTTCCTTTCTTTCTTTTATTTATTTTCTCTTTTATTTTCCTCTGTTCTTTGCAGTGTGGCATAGTGAAAATTGTGTTAAACTTCCTGGCACCTCTATTTAGGACTTGGGCTAAATGTAATAGTAGCAATATCTAAAGCTCTCCTCTCCAGGAAAATTAAGCTAGTTTTTCCTTAAAAGGTTCTGAGACCATCCTCAAGACTTGGTTGACTTGAGGGACTAAAGACTCAGACTGTTGACATCAATTCCTCATTGCCTGAGTGAAAAACAGCCACAATGAGCTCCAGGTCTGCTCTCTGATCCTTAACTGATGGACCAGACAAGAAATTTCACCTAGCTAAATCAACTTGTATTTAATGCCTATCCTTTTTGGATATCCTTCTGCTATGGTTAAGTAAATTTTTTAAACTAACTTTTGAATGACTTATAAGCATATCATTTTGGTCCAATATTAAATTCAAACCACAAGGGGTCTGGTTTACGTCAGGCAGTGTCTAGAACATCAAGTCACATAACTTATCTGTATCTTAGTTTTCTCATTGGTAACATGAGGGAGTTGGACTAGATGACCTCTATGACCCCTTCTACCTCCAAATCTATGATCCCATGATCCTTTGCATGCTCACATATCCTCTCTCCTTTTAGATTCTTTTGCTTGTGTATCCTTGGGTGGGGGATATTTTTGTAACTTCTGCCCCTGCTATGCCCCCTGTAAATATTCCCCTGTAAAAATTAATTTATGTGAACTGGTTGATTGATATTGGGGGTAAACCAGGTGGGAGATAAGGGACAGCAGTATAAGAAGCCCCTGTCATTCAGGTACTCCTGGAATTATGAGGAAAGAAGTAACATACCCGATATGGTAAACTAACTTACCAGTGCAGAAATAGCCTAGTTGGGTGAGTGCCCAGAGTGGTTGTCACACTTGATTATTCCTAGTTGGGTGAGTGCCCAGAGAGGTTGCCACACTTGATTATTTCTGGCTTCTTTTCCTTGCTTTGTCCTTGACTGTGTGACTTTATGTGTATCATTACTCTTTTCTTAATTTTCTCTATTTATACAAATAAGTATAGTAATTCATGTCCCTCTCCACTTCATTAGGGGCGATAATTCATGGGGGTAATCCCCAAGAAAATGCTGATATGTTGGCTACCCATGACGATGAGAAGAGAGGTGAAAGTCTTACAGGAGATTAAGAGTGATGGGGTAGGTATTTAGTCAGGAAGGCATTGGTTTAAGTCCTTCCTCTGATAAATACTGGCTGTGTGACCCTTGACTAGTCACTTTATGTCCCATTACTTCAGGCAGCTCTTGAAGACTATGGAGCAGGGCAGTGGGTAGAAGGAGTACCTGTGTTCAAGTCCCCTACATGAAAGAGATGATAGATTTAACCCAGGTGTAGGGAACCTGCAGCCTGGAGGCCACACGTGATCCACTAGGTCCTCAAGTGCAGCACTTTGACTGAATCTAAACCTCACAGAACAAATCCTCCCACCTACCCCCACTACCAAATCAGGCAGAAATTTTGCTCTTTGTGACCAGGAAATAGAACTAAAAAAGCCAGATCAAGCCCAAAGACACTAGTTAGCTGGAGTGGCTCTGGCCCTGGGTTTCCCTATGGCAAGGAATCTTCTTTTGCAAAAAATAAAAAAACCAAACAAATAAATACACATTCCAGTCATTCAGAAAAATAAACAAACTTTATTATGGAAAGAAGGAAAACCCAGTGAAATTTTTCCCCTCTAGTTATAGCAGGAAAAAAAAAATAACTTCTGTGCCTTATGGTAAAAGCAATGGTAGAGACAATTTCTCCTCCTAGAAGCAGTAGCATTTCATCTGGGGATTCCATTTAAAGGCAAGCTGGAGACTGAAAAAAGCAGTAATCGCCTACTCTGTGGAATTGTACCTGATAGGAACTGTGATACTAGCAGAGACAACTCATCATCACCTTGTATCTGAGAGAAGGTCCTCCACATAAAATCAGTAGGGAGAAGGCCCAACTGGAGCAGCATGAGGACATCATCAGAAGACATTAGTGGTCCTATAGTAATAGAGGTGGGAGTTGCCCCTCCTCACATATGTTTTGACTACATGTTTCCTATGTACGTGTTCTTCTACCTGTGCCTTGGCCACTTATGCTCCCCATATGTAGACCTTTCTACATGTATTCCCTTCACATGAGCATACATTCTTCCTAATAATGACGTATGTATTTGTTGGAGAGTAAGCCCCAGGTTTATGGAGAAAATGATTTTCTATTTTTATTATTTATGGTATTGAATTCATTTGCTTTAAATGAACTGTGTCCTGAGCTGACTGGTAAAGATAAACATTGGTGGGGGCTCATGAGCCATAGTTTAGAGCAATGCTTCTTAAACTTTTTCTACTCGTTGACCCCTTTTCACCTGAAAAATAGGGTATGGGTATGCAAATCAGACATTTACTCATAATAAATCATGAAGAAATTTATTTTAAAACTTTTCTCTGATCTAGATATAATTTAACCATTTCTTAAAGACAAATAGTCTTGAATCTGAGCTGAGGTGTTTCTGGCAGCATTTGTTGGCATTCCATGGTGTGATGGCATGTGCAGTGCAAAGTGTATTCAGGACCCAGGCTGGAGAGAAGTTGTATGATGCCTTGGATTCATTACGCATTTGATTTTGAACTGATTTTTGGTGGTTGCATGTTCAGAAATCTTTTACCAAAATTTCAGGACCCCCACATTCAGTTATGTGACTGCACGTAGGCTTGTGACCCACAGTTTAAGAATCTCTGGTTTAGAGTAGGCATGGTCCCATAGAGTATCTTGAATCTTAGAACAACCTTGTTTGGAGGACCTACTACATGATTTGGGGGTGCCCCAGGTGCCCATCAGTTTCTGATATTGGGCTCTTTTTCAAGTTATGATTTTCCCCACTTTTGCTATAAACACAGTTTATAGTCATTTTACTTTAATTTTATTTTACTTTACTTTAATCTTTTCTTTTATGGTGGCCCTGTTCACATCAGCTCACTTTCCCTCAATTCTGATTCTCTCTTCTTGTTTGTTAGTCCTTTCTCTTTAGAGTTTATTAATTCATTTTTTTTTTGCCCTACCTATATCTGGTAATATATTTTTCTCCCTTTTTCCCTCTCCTTTCCTCTTCTCCCCTTCAACTAGTCTTATTCTTTAGTTCTTTTTTAATTTAATTTTTTGAGCTCCTTGTTGTCCCAGGGAAAACAGCAGGAGGCATGGACCTAATCCATTTTGCAAGGGGAGAAGAGGGAGGTATGAGCCTAATTCATGTTGTGGGGAAACACTGGTAGTTATTAGTCCTGTCACACTGGCCCATCCTTTCCAGCAGGCCAGAGGCTTCTTATTCTCAAATAGAGGAATCTGTCCTTCAGGACCTTGCACTATTAAGCTGGTGATGAATAGAAGTGAAGAGGCAAGGGTACACTTTGATAAGCTGTGTCTCCAGAAGATTAAAAACACCCCTTGCTATGTCTCTGCTGCTTGCTTAGCTCTGAGCTGGAACCTTGCCAGCTTTGATGTACCCAGTCTCCTGAGCCTGTAGCAGGGAGAATGCCAGGAAAAAAAAATGTTTTAGTAGATTTGATTTTTATCAGGGAGTTAATGAAGCTTGCTTCCTTCTCATGCCTGGTCTACCTCCCAGCAACAACTTGGCTGGGCCTTGGGGCAAGTTTGCTCTGCCACTTGCCTTCCAGAGCGGTCACCTTTGACAACGGCTGGAGGTATCCTCTTACCATATATTTCCCTTGAAGCTTTAAAGAGCAAAGCTCGCCCTCTGGAATAAGCACTGTAATTACCTCCAATTAGTTTGGGGATTTGGCTTTAGAGATGAAGGGCAAAATCAAAGTGAAAGCATGTTGCTTGATTTGGTCCCTTCATGGCCTGCTGAGAAAGTATTGGCTTGGCTGTTAAATATTCTAACAAGGAAAGTATAACTTTAGAGGCAATGACATCAAATGGCAAGAATACTGCTGAGGACTGAGGAGGCCTCAGCCTGGAGTCCTGACTCTGCCACCAAGTGGATTTGTGACCTCAGACAAGCCATTCGCCTGCCTTGGTTTTTTTCCTCCCTCATGATTGGAGTGGTGACAAATACCCATCTTCCCTGCTCCTGGGGAAGCCAAAGCTTGTGGATCAATTGAGTCCAGGAGTTCAGAGCTATAGTAGGGCCAGAGCTGACCAGGTGTCTACACTGAGTCAGGTGCAAGTATGATGAGCCTCTAGGAGCTGTGGGCCACTAGGCTGCCCAAGAAAGTGCAAACCAGCTCAAGTCGGAAATAGAACAAGTTGAAGCTTTCATGACAATCAACAGTGTGATCCAGCCAGTGAGTGACCACTGTACTTCTAGCCTGTGTGAAGGAGGAGAAGAAGGAGGAGGAGAAGAAGCAGAAGAAAGAGAATAAAAAGAAGAAGGAGGAGTAGAAGAGGAAGAGAGAAAAAGAAAAAGAAGGAGGAGGAGGAGAATCACTTTTTTTTCAGTCACATTGATTTTTAGGAATTTCCAGGATTTCACCAACATTATTCTCTCATTATCTAGCTAGCCAAAGCTGAAGGAAGCTATGAAGAAGTTTATATAGGGAGAAAAGAGGAGGGAGGGGATCACGGATTAAAAGTGGGAAGGGGATATTAGAAATTAATGGTTCCAACTCTCTCATTTTTATAGGTGAGGACCAAAGATATTAAATGACATGCCCAAGAGCACAAAGGTAACACTACAATTTGAGCCCAGGTCTTATGGCTCCAAAAGTTAGCATACCACACTGTCTTGGTGGAGCTACATAGGCCTATATTTAACTGTTGAGCTTTTCTAATAGAATAGACGTGGGCAAGACCTTAGAGGCAAAATAGGTTTCATTTTGATCTTTCACATTCCCATGTATGCTCCCTTTGCTCCTTTCATTGATGCCTTCTGTTCTTTCCATTGAGATGCCTATAGTCCATAGGTTCATTCTCTTCTTCCCCTCATAAAAACCTGCAATACAGGAAGTACCTGATAAACTCAATTAAACTAAGCCCCCTGTTAGTATGCAACATATTTAACATAGAATTGTAAATGACTTATACAGTTAATAGCTTTAGTGATTCTAGAGGTATTTCCATTATTTTTGTTTTTCCCCAACCTTAAACCAAAGAACTGACATACAGTTTGAAGAACTGAACTATATCAATACTGATGTTCTTCTGACAAAGAAATTAGGAGACAAAATAAAGTTGTAGCTTAATGGAAGGGGGACTCATGTTCTACTTGGAAACTTGAACAAAGGAAATAAAGGAATTGGTCCCAGTTTTCACCCAAGGGCTAATCTGGATTCTGTCACTTGGGTTCTGAGCTCTGATAAGTCAATCTTTACCTTAGTCCTAGCCATTTCCAAATAAGGCCACTGCTCTGTGCCCTCTCCAACTTTATTATCTTCCATATAAGCATAAAAGCTCTTTGAGAGCAGGTATATTCCCCCCCCCCCCCCAGATATTATGTATCCCCAGCATTTAGCACACTGCCTGGAACATGGCATGCTCTTAATAAATGCATTTTCATTCATTAATTCATACATTCATTCATGCATATATGTTAAGATCACATAAGATTCCTTGATAGACGTCATCACAGAATTCTCTTCAGTGATGCTCATTAACATCAAGCAAGGCGTGAAACAGGGCAGTGACCATCAAAGGGATTTCTCTCTCTTGTGGAGGACGCCCTGCAGAAGATCCAAGTGAAAGAGGCATTTCTTCTAGATGGTGAAGTCTTCCAGATGCTTTTGTTTGAAGATTATGTTGTGCTAATTGCTTCAAGCCCTGGAATGTTACAGGGTGTCTTCAGTGAGATCAGTGATTTTTCCAGAGAAACCAGCTCAATAATTCACATGGGAAAAACTAAATTGTCCAGACTATCATATGAAGCTGAATGGCCTGTCTATTAATTGAGTATGTGAGTTCTTATACCTCAGATAAGAACAGCTGGCAATGAGCTGTGTCCAGAACTGAAGAGGAAGAGGAGAGGAGGCTGGTTTGGGTTTGGGACGCCGTGTAGTACGTTGAATGATCCCAAGTTGCTCCTTTATTTTTAAGAACTCTATTGCATTCTCAGTGATGCTGTCCGTTTGCCAGTCTTGGAACATTGAGGTTTCTGAAGGTTGAAAATGTAGGTGATCCAAAGGACAATGGAGAGCTGTACGGCAGTCACAGATAAAGTGTGACATATTCCCAGAGATAGCCCAAGTGCAATATGTGACTGAGAGGATATTGTGGAAATGAATAATTGGAAAAGGAGGTGAGTCAGTCACAAAGCGAGTGCTAGGGACAACAGACGGACATCTGGAGTGCAGTACTGGTGTCCATAAGATAGAAGAAGAGCTAATGGAAGGTCTCACAGCATCTTGTTTATCTTCTGTTGAAGTGCCAAGGGATAACACGAATTTCAAAAAGAATTTTGAGAAAAATTTCCTAGGATGAGAATCATAGGATCCTAGAAGCATTGATTTAGAGCCAGAAGAGAACTCAGAGTCCATCTAGTCCAACTCCCTAATCTTACATCTAGGGAAACAGAGGCCCAGAGAAGTAGAATGACTTTCCCAAAGTCATCTAGCCACTAACAGGTAGCAAATGATGATAAGGTCATGTAATCCAACCTTCTTTTCTTATAGGAGAAGAAACAGGTTCAGAGACGTTGACTTGTTCAAGAGTGGTAGTCAGAAGACAAGGATAGAGTTGTGATCTGTATTGATGGAAGGACTGAGTGCTCCCATTGACCCAAGATCCACCGAAGTACTGAAGCCTTTCTAGGGCAGAGTAGTGGGGAATGGAAGTGATGACAGTGGTGGTAATAACAATGTTGATTTTCCTTGATTAGGGCAACCTTCCCAGTGCCCCTGAAACCCCATTTGTGTGGGTGGATGCCTACCACTGAGCTGATTGGCAAGGCTGGCCCTGGATCAGTGCCCAGGCTGTGTGAGCTCCTGGGTTTCAAGAGACATGAAGATAGGAGTTGGAGCCAATGACTTTGTAGGCTTTTGGCTTGGAAAGCACGATTTCCCCCTGCAGTGTAGCATAAGGAAAGGTTATAGGAAGGGATGTTGGCAGCTCCTGCTATGACTGTATTCAAGGAATGTGTATTCCCTGGCCCAGAGGAGAGAGTGGGCAGATTGTGACCTGATTTTGGAAATAGGGAAATGAGGGCATAAAGGGTCATTGGGCAAATTGATGTCAACTCTGGGAATAGAGCTCAGAGCTTCGGAATGCAATTCTGCATCCTTGGTTACTGTTTCCTCTTATGGGCCTCTCTTTATGCAGGTCAAGCCCTACTACAATGAACTCTACAGGATGTTGACATTGTTTGTCCCAGTAGAACTCTGATAAATTGTTCAAAATCACATTTCAGGCTTGTAAGAGGAGAAGGGGAGGGGAGGGGAGGTGAAACAGTGCTAATGCTTGGCCTCTTTGTGATAAATTAGCTACAGAAAAGAAGTGCTCTGAATTCATAGGGGATAAAAATAAAAGGAGCTTCATGAGGTAAACCATTTCCACCCTGTCCTCCTCCTACATGCTGGTTCTTTTTTGCATGCTGTCACTGTTTGAAACCTTTTTTTCTATCCCCAGTGCTTAGGATAGTGCCTGGGACATAGTAAGTGCTTAATGGGAAATGCTTGTTGACTTGATTTGTTTGGGTTATGCTTTGAAATTTTTGGTGGCCATTCAGTTTCATGTAATAGTCTGGACAATTTAGTTTTGCCCATATGGATTGTTAGGCTGATCTTTCTGGAATAATCCTTGATCTCATTAAAGATACCCTGTAATATTTCAGGCCTTGAAACAATTAGCACAACATAAATGAGGGCATTTATGAACTAGATAGGAAGAAGGGAACAGTGGAAGTGAGCATCTCGCTCCTTATTCAAATCCTAACAATCCTCTAAGGCTTAACTCAGTTCTCTCTTCATCCAGGAAATCTTGTCTCATAACCTTCCAAACTGGTTGTTTGTTTTTTTGATACCCATGAACTCAAACCTCTCCAAAATAGAAAATTAGGCATCAAAGAGAAAACAAATAGTTAATGGGCACTTCACAAAACAGAGGCCCCTGGCAGGGGGCTCATCAACCTGAGGAGGACACTGATCTACAAGAGTAGAGATTGGTTGGTTCTGTTTGACCCCTGAACACAGAGCTGAGTCACCAGGTGTGTGTGGGGTGGAGTGTTACTTAGAGACAAGTTTAGGCTCGATGTAAGGAGAAGTGTCCTAATCATTAAGCTAGCCACAAATGGAATGGCATGTTTGGGTTCCCCTTTACTGGGAATCTCTGAGTTCATACTTAGTCTTGAATGTTATAAAGGGACTTATCTTCCAGGTATTGGTTGTACATAGATGTTTCCTGAAGTCTCTTTCAACTCTGAGACTTGTGTGAATTGCAGCTCACAGAAGTCTCTTCCCTTTTCTTTTTTTGTTTTCAACTTCATTTCCACAAGATTTTGAGTTACAAATTTTTCTCCCTGTCTCTCCCCTACCGCCACCCCAAAATAGCGAGCCTACTGAATGCCTCTTCCCACAATCTGCTCTCTCTTATATCCTCCCCCATCCCCCCAACTTTCTAGTAGGGCAAGATGGATTTCTATACCCCAGAGACTGTATATCTTATTTCCCAGTTGCATGTAACATGTATCAACATTTGTTTTTTGAAACTTTGAGTTCCAGATTCTTTTCCTTCTTCTCTCCTCACCCCTCACCCCCCCAGGAAGCCAAGCAATTCATCATAGGTTGTATACGTGTAGTTACGCAACACATTTCCATAGTAGTTATATTGTGAAAGACTAACTATATTTCCCTCCATCCTATCTTATCCCCCATTTATTCTATTTCCTCCTTTGACCCTATACCTTTTCAAAAATGTTTGCTTCTAACTACCCTCTCCCCCAACCTGCCCTCACTTCTATCACCCCCCTCCCCATCCCTATGCCCTTCTCCCCTGCTTTCCTGTAGGATAAGATATCCAATTGAATATGTATGTTATTCCCTCCTTAAGCCAAATTCAATGAGAGTAAGGTTGACCCATTCCCTTTCACCTTCCTGCTCTTCCCCTCCATTGCAACAGTGTTCTTTTGCCTCTATTATATGAGATAATTTACCCTAATCTATCTCTCCCTTTTTCCTTCTCCCAATATATTCCTCTCTCACCTCTTAATTTTATTTTTAAGAAATCATCCCTTCATATTAAACCCATCCTGTGCCTTCTGTCTATGTATACATGTACACACATATGTAAGCACTCACATACATATTAACACACACATACACCCTCCTATACATACATATATATTCCCTTCAACCATCCTCATACTGAGAAAAGTCTCATGAGTTACAATTACTGTGTTTCCATGTAGGAATATAAATAGTTCAACTTTAATAAGTTCCTTATGATTTCTTTTTCCTGTTTACCTTCTCGCGCTTCTCTTGCTTCTTGTATCTGAAAGTCAAATTTTCTGTTTGGCTCTGGTCTTTTCATCAAGAATGCCTGAAAGTCCTCTATTTCATTGAATGACTGTCTCTTCCCTTTTCTAACCATGTGTACCATTTTTTATCATTAGACTGAAGATCACAGACAATTTTAAAATCTGGTCTTAGACACTTACTGGCTATGTTACCCTGGGCAAATCCACTTCAACTCTGTGTGCCTCTTTTTCCTCATGTATAAAATGGCCATAATAATCACATTTACCTCCCAGGTTGTTGTGAGAATAAAATTATATAATATTTGTAAAGTGCTTAGCACAATGCCTGTCACATAGAAAGCAGTATATAAATGTTGATCACCTTCTTCTTCTTCTTCTTCTTCTTCTTCTTCTTCTTCTTCTCTTCCTCCTTCCTCCTCCTTCTCTTCCTCTCTTCTTATCTTTTTCCTTCTTCCTCTTCTTTTCTTTCTTTCTCTTCTTCTTCCTCCTCCTCTTCCTCACTCCTCCTCTTCTTCACTCCTCCTCTTCTTCCTTCCTCTTCTTCTTTCTTCTTCTTATTCTTTGTTGTTCTTCTCTCTCAAACCAAATTGTGAGTTCCTTAAAGGGGCCTATGTAGTGTCATATCCTTTTTAAAAAATTCTCATAGTCCTTAGCATGGTTCTGAGATACTTATTAATATAAATTGCTGCTTGATAGCAGAACAAAAGAGCAGAGAATAACTAGGTTACAGTTCAGTTTTTCCCCCAACTCATCTGCTGATCACTTGATATATCATCAAATGCCTTTTTTTTTTTTTTGGCAGAGACAGAGATCAATTGTTCGCTCTGACCATAAATCATTGTTACTATGGCCCATCACCTAGAATGCAGAGAGGATTGTGTTTTCTGGAAGATTTCTTTGTAATGGTATTAATTGTAGTAAAAACCCTACCAAACGTTTATAAACAAGGAGTCTAGCTTGAAATACCTTTTTTTTTGGGGGGGGGGGCAGTGTATGGAGGAAATGCCTCCATTATAACAGACCTGCCTGAGTTTCTTGTTTAAATAATGAGAAATTCATTGCAGCTTCTGTTGTCTTAGCTAATAATAATAGCTAACACTTATACTGAATTTCAAGTTTATAAGATGTTTTACTAATATTATTTCATTTGATCCTCACAAAAACCCTGGCAGGTAGATGCTATTATGATCTCTGTTTCACAGTTGAGGAAACTGAGACAGACAGAAGTTGTCACATAGGGTCACACAGCTGAGAAGTGTCTGAGGCAGGATCTGAACTCAAGCCTTCCTGATGCCAGCCCCAGCACTCTAGTCACTGCACTACCTAGCTGCTAAGCCAAGTGTTATGCACTAGCCAAGCATCTACCTATGGATAAGAAGAGACAATAGAGTAAGATCTGCTTGAGATTGTCAAAAGGTACCTGCTGCTGTAGTTAGTGGAGATCTATTCCAACTATCTCTTATAGTGCATGGCACACCCGACCTGAAAACTTGGATGTCTTTCTTTCTACTTTCCCATGGACTTTAGTGACTTTGTGTACCTATATCTTCCCATCACTGACTCCTTGATTCTGAAGACAGCTCAGGCTACAGGACCCTGATTTCACACTTATTCCACTTGAGCATTAGGGCTAGAGAAGTTAGATCAGAGACTCTCAGATGCCAGGAGGGAAGGTGCCAGGATGTATTCTTAGCAAAACTGGTTGTATCAGATAAAAAGCTTGGACTGTATTTGGATTGTTGTGTTACGTATTGGACATTTTGGCAAATTCCTCCCATTTCCCTTTGAGGATTCCAAGCATAGCCACAGTCAGTTAAATGCATCCTTAGACCAGACTTTGTGCTAGACACAAGACCTACAATGCTGAGATGAAGGAGACAAATAGATTGAATAAACTATGCAGAAAATGCATAAAGAGACTCAAAATGCTAAAAGAACAAAAAAGCTCCAACACAGTTCTCTTGCTTTTCTGATTTGTTCCTCCTTTTCTGAGTTTCTCCTCTGACACATATCGGTTCTGTAACCCTGGGCAAGTTACTCAAGCTCTCAGTACTCTAGGAAGCTCTGAGATTTTAAGTTCCAGAAAAGATGCCTTCCTGCATTGGGAGAGTGTAGTTTCCTCTCCTGGGAGTTCCCAATACTAATGAAACCACAGGTTCTTATACTTTGTATTTAATAATTTGTGAACACGTATCACCCCAATAGACTTTAAGTTCAAAGACTGTATCATAGTCTTTGTAACGCTATTGACTTGTATACAGTAGGTGCTTAATATATGTTTCATGAATTGAAGAGGTCCTATATGATTAACAGTCTTCATTCATCATTCTCTTTGGATAGACACTAGCTCATTCAGCGGCTCATCGTACATAGCCCATGATTGTGATTGGCAGTGAAGAATTCCCAGACTGCTACTTTTTGAAATAGGTAGACATGATAAAAGAAGGCTGAGAAGGAAGCTGGAACAAATCCCAGTGAACAAATCCCAGATCAACCTCACTGTAAGCTCTCCCAAATCCTGTGCCAATCTTAGGACATTCCCTTTCTCATATTTGTTTGTGGACTCCTATCCCACTTATCCCAGGTCATTAATTTGGGAGTTGACTCTGTTTGCTTCCCACTTATTACACGATCACAGAGCTGTATGGGACCTCAGAGGCCATAACATCCACAAGGAATCTCTCCCATAATGTCTGAGATTAGTAGTCATTCAGGATTTACTTTAGAAACTTCAGTGAGGATTAACCTACTCGTTGCCTCCAGTGACCCATTCCACTTTCAGACCGTTCTCATCATTATGAAGTTTCCCCTTACATCAAGCTGAACTTTGCCTGTCTGATTTCTACTCATTACTTCTAGTTCTGCCGTGGGTGAGATGGGGTCAGCTCTGCCTGGCTCAAGAGAGGCAGTTATTAAATTCCCAGTGTGAGCATTCATACCAGAGCAATCAGCAAATGTCCAAATCAGGGCTTGATTGTTATTTTGTTGGTGTCTGGACTTAAGAAAGTAATGGAAAAATGTTAATAATTTAGATTAAACTTCAAAGTATCTCCTCTATACATTCTCTGCCTTCCCCAATAATTGTTAAACATTTACCAGAGGGGAAGCTAGGTGGTGCAGTGGACAGAGCACCAGCCCTGGAATCGGAAGAACCTGAGTTCAAATTTGACCTCAGACACTTGACACTGATTGCCTCACAAAAAAAATTTAACAAAATGCTGCTGATAACCCTTTGGGGTTATATAGAACAAATCTCCATAAACATATGGACTCTTAGCAGAATCTGAAAGGTTTTTAACTTTTTTTTTCATGAACTCCTTTGGCCAGCCTGATGAAGCCTATGGGTTCTTTCTTAGAAACATGTTCTTAAATGCACAAAATAAAATGCATTAGATTACAAAGGAAATAAATTATATTAAAATACATTTATCAAAATTAAAAATAAAACAAACCAGCAAACCCAGCAACAAATCACAAATCCCAGTTTAAGTCTTCTTTTCTCCAGGCTAAATCTAGTCTTACCTTTGCATTAATGACTCCAAACTGTCTTCTGGACTTGCTTTCATTTCCTTTCTTCCATTGCCCTGATGTGATGGATAATAGGCAATTAATCTTCTTTCTGCCCTCTCCCCTTTCCCCCCCCCACCTATTGTCGTATCTTTTCTAGCTTGAATGGCTTGCTTCTTCTTCTGGAGTTAGGTGACTTGTCCAGAGTCACATACCTAGTAAGGTGACTTGTCCAGGGTCATACACCTAGTAAGTATCTGAGGCTGCATTTGAACTCAAGTACTCCTGATTCCAGGGTCAGTGTCCTATCCACTGTGCCACTTTGCCACCCCAAATGACTTGCTTCTTAAAGGGCATGTCCATAGTCTTCTCTATATTTTGAACTATCAGTTACACTAACACCTGGAACACTGGTAGGGACCACTTAGAGTCCTGCTTGATGAATATACTCATTAATCAATCAACATGTATTTATTAAATTCTTACCATGTGCCAGACACTATACTATAGCCTTCTGTATCAACAATGCAGTATTTACAATGCCTACAGTAACTATGAATATGCTGATATGGTTATTAATCACAAAATGTAACAGGCTTTCTACATGGGGGACAAAGCTAGACTATTTATTCAAACACCAGAAAACTGAATCTGAAAACCAGAAAGTCAAAGCCATCACAGTAGCTATGGAGTTGGCACACGTAGTTAATGCAGTAAACACCCACATTCTCAAGCCTTTGAAACAGAATAGGCTACCTCAGGCAAAGATCCTCTTCTCCTCACGCACAGCAACTGCTCAGCGTCTATGCAGCTCGCTCCCAATAGCTCCAGCCCCCTGCAGTTCCTATCCTCAGCAGTCCTCAGCAGGAGTCTTTAGCAGAAATTCTTGCTGGTTCCAAAAAAAAGGAGTTTGTGTTGCAATCACTTCCAGTCACCTCATTGGCTGCAGGCTCCAGCTTCCTCCTGCCCCACCCCTTCCTGCTACGTCAGCAAGTTCAAGGGGCATGGAAGATCTTCATATCCCATAACCATTACACCTTCTAAATTGTCTCTCTGCCTCAAGCCTTTCCTTATTCTAATCCATTTTTCATTTAGCTGCCAAGGGGATTTTTCTTTTTTTCTTTTTTCTTTTTGGAGGGGGAAAGGCAGGGAAATTGGGGTTAAGTGACTTGCCCAAGTTCACACAGCGAGTAAGCATTAAGTGTCTGAGGTCAAATTTGAACTCATGTCCTCCTAACTCAAGGGTCAGTGCTCTATTCACTGTGCTACCTAGCTGCCTCCCAAGGGGATATTTCTAATGTATACTTTGGACCATGTCACTTCCTGTTCAATGTTATCCAGTGAGTGGCCTTAAATATCAAGTCCTTTGTTTGGCATTTAAAGCTCTTCATAATTTGGTCTCTTCTTACCTTTTAGAACATTATTCTCTTCCAAATACTCTATAATCCATCTACACTGGTCTGCTTGCATTTCCTTCTTCCATTTCATCTCTCATTTTTCAGCTTTCATCTCTACCCCTTTACGCTGACTTTTGGTCTCCCACGCAATAAAATGCTCTGGCTACTCCTCTCCCCTCCCTGTTTTTCTTGGCTTTTTTTAAAGACACAAGCCCTGGGGCAGCTAGGTTGCACAGTGAATAGAGCACTGGCCCTGGAGTCAGGTGGACCTGAGTTCAAATCCAACCTCAGACACTTGACACACTTTCTAGCTGTATGACCTTGGGCAAGTTACTTAACCCCAATTGCCTTGCCTTCTCCCTTCCAAAAAAAAATAAAAAAAAGACTCAACGCTTATCTTTTGTAGGAGGCCTTTCCTCATTTGCCCAGCTGTTAGTACCTTCCTCTTTCAGATTACTTTCCCTCTATTTTGTGTATATAACTTGGATGTACCCAGTTAGTTACATGCTTACCCCTCCCCCCATTAGAATGTGGGCTTCTTGAAGGCAGGGAATATTTTTGCTTCTCTTTGTATATTCCCTGTGCCTCACACAATGACCCCCCCCCCCCAGCACATAGTAAGTGCTTAATACAGGATTGTTGACTAACTGATTTGTGAATGAGGATTCAAAGAGGAAAGTCACAGTCCCTGCCCTCAAATTCTATGGGAGAAACAAGATGTTCACAAATAAGTTTATATAAAATATACGCAGAGGCTGGGGCAGGAACAAGTGAGTCTGAGAGACAGGGAAGCAAGAAGGGAAATTAAACATGTCCACATGGAAATAACAGTATTAATTGATTGACTTGTAGAAAAAAACAAGAAAATTGCTCTCATTATTACTGAATTTCTAAACTCTCAGTGATCAACTCCTCTTTCACATTACTCATACTCAGCATATAAAACAGATTACCTGTCGTTACTGAATTAAAGTAGAGCCATGTCTTGCCAAGGTCAAATCTTGTGTAAATAGACTGACTTTCTCTATCAAGAAAGGAAAATCTGCCTGTAACTTTTCAAACTGACCAGTAGATGCCCCTCTTGCTCCACATCCCTGTGCAAATCCAATGGCCTTTTCTGGTGAAAAAGATTGCTTGGGATGATGAAGTTCCTTGTGTGAAAATAAAAGAACAGGATGAAAACTTAGGGATCATTTAGGCCAAGCCCTTCATTTTACAGATGAGGAAATAGTTCCACAGGCAAAATGTCTTCCCAAGATCTCATAGCCAGGTGGTGCTAGAAACAGAACTAGAATTCAGGCCTTCAGAAGTACATGAAAAGAAAGGCCCTTGGAACATAACTGGGAGATTTCCTCACTCTCATGGCTCGTAGCTCCCACAGAGAAAACCCAGAAAAAAATGCCTAGGTAATACCCTAGGTGTACTGAGATTGTGCACACCTACTTAACAAGCTCACGGTTAATAACATTGCCTGAAGAGACTTGTATTAAAAAGAGAAAAACAAGACTTAAATTTCCAAATAATCCACCCATTAGTCACAAAGAATAGACAATAAGTTCCCAGTTACAGTGGCTCAAAGAGGCGGGAATCGTTTAGTTGAGGACTCTTCTTCAACAAATCTTCTTCTTCTCTTTGCTGCTGCAGAGAATGGGAAGAGATCTTTAAAAACTTCCCCTCTTTCCAGCTTAGACTCATTTTCCACAGTGCTCCAAACTCCACAAACTTACTAGCCATCGAGAAGATGAATCCCATTTTGTTACTGTGTGCCCGCCACCCCTCTGTGCAAGATTAGAACAAAACCTAACTTTAGAATACTTTCTTTCCTTTGGCTGCCCCAACTCTTCCCTGAGAAGAATTCCTCTTGAGCAACTCTCAGTAATCAGCCCCATCTGTCACACCATGTACAACTTGGGGAGCATACCCTTTATATCCCAGTTACTTAAATGGGATGGGGGTGTGTGTGAAAATATCTTAGCACTCATTATATTTACATATGTTACATAGGCATAGATATGAATATATCTAGCAGTAAGGTAGCACAGTGGATGGGGGGCTGTACTGGAGTCGAAAAGACCTGAGTTCAAATTTGTCCTCAGATACGTACCAGTTGTATGACCCTGGGCAAGTCACTTAACCTCTATTTGCCTCAGTTTCCTCATCTGTAAAATGGAGATAATAGCGCTTAACTTCTCAGGGTTATTGTGAGGATAAAGTGAGATAATATTTCTAAAGCACTTTATAAATTTTGAAGTGCTATATAAACGTTAGCTATTTGTTATTTTTTTAAAAAATTGTTATAATAATTATTATTTATATAGCCATACTGCCACCTATTATACCATGGACCTGATAAATAGTAAAATTAGATGAAGCCTAATTTCATAATCATTTTGCCTTGTCATATGTATTTGCCTTTCATTAAAGTTCTATTCTGTTAGATGGTCAAGTAATTAGGGTTACTTTTTCCATTGTGATGTGTTTATCAACCTTGAGAATGTACTCAGTATTTATGAGTTTAATTATTGTCTCTGTGTGGATGTCTTCCAGATCTAAAAGTAGTCATTTTTGTCATGCTGTCTCATTATACCCCATAGATCACCATTTTCAATTCAAACTTAAAAATATCTCAAAAGAAATTTAGGAGAATCTCAAAAAGCCACAATTCAGATGTGAGACAGAATCTGATCTTACAGTCTGTTTGTTACGACTTTCTCTGCTGGTACATGCTGGTGGGGTTACTAGCAACCAAGTCAGAGTTCTATGGTATTTACACTTATTCTTTCTTGCACCAGGTCCCAAAGCACAGATAGGGCTCCTAAACTTGGATCTTGTCATGGAATTCAGTGAGGAACTCACTTTCCCCCATATTCAACTACTGAGACCAAAGTCTCTTCCCAAAGACAGTATTTTCTTATTCTTTATGTTCACTTTTTGATAGCTCTCACCCTCCCAACCTGCTGCAACATACAACCAGAAAAGACTCTCATCATAATCATTATTAGCCTTCTTTCCACGTTCCCTTGATTATTGCTGCCAAGACTAGTCTCTCAGCCTCCAAATTAACCAATACCAGATTTGAGGCTGTTTCCTACAGGCAAAATCCCAGACCTGTGGCTAAATACCTCCAGGGAATTGTCAGCATTGACTTCCTCTTTCTGCTCCCTTTTTGACCTCTCTGTCTCAAAACATTTCAATTTCCTCATCTATTTAGATTTTGCTATTTGGTTATAGAATCAAAGAATCTCCCAGTTGGAAGAACTTCAGATGTCACCTCGCCCAATCTGGACGCCGGCAGAAATCACCTCCATGCCATTCCCAATGAATGGTCATCAGTGATGGTGAATTCACTGCTGTTCAAAACAGTCCATTCCATTTTGGAACAATATTGATTATTAGGAAATATTACCTGATAATAAGCCTGAATTTCCCTCACACATTTTCTACTCACTGTTCCTTATTCTGCCCTCTGGTGTCAAGCCCAACAGAGTTAATCTCTCTTCCTCATAGTACTTCAGTTAATTGAAGACAAATGACCCTCTCAGCTCCTAGGAGCTTTATAATAATCTCCGAATGTCTTCTCGAACTATCTCTCTGACTCTAGTCAAGGGGTGGGGAACTTTCGACCTCAAGGCCACGTGTGGCCCTCTAGGTCCTCAAGTGTAACCCTTTGATGGAATCCTTGTGGTGCTCTAGGTCCTCAAGTATGGCAGTCAAAGGGCCTAGAGGTGGGTATGGTCAAGCAAAACATATTTACAAATGATCAGGGCTGAATGTAGCCCTCTTTCCCAGGTCAGGTCTTCCTCTCTACTGGAGGCATTATCCTCCTAATTGGTCTCCTTGCCTCAACTGTCTTCCTGATCCAATTCATCTTTTACTCAGCTGCCAAAGTGATCTTCCTAAAGCAGGGATCTGATGACCCCTACTTAATAGACTTCAATGGCTCCCTACTGACATTGGTATCACATAGAGATTCTTCTATTTGGCTTTCTTTCTTTCTTTCTTTTTTTTTTTTTAGCTTTTTTGGAGAGCAATTGGGGTTAGGTGACTTGCCCAAGGTCATACAGCTAGAAAGTGTGTCAAGTGTCTGAGGTTGGATTTGAACTCGAGTCCTCCTGACTCTAGGGCTGGTGCTCTATTCACTGCGTCACCTAGCTGCCTCTATTTGGCTTTCAATGCTCTCGCAGCCGGGTTTGATCCTACCTTTCTGTCCTTGTCGTATTTGTCTCCCATTCCAACACTGGGGTCTAGCGATTTTAGCCCACTTGCTATTTCTCCTACACGAGACACTCCACCTTCCTCCTCTGTAGCTTTACTCTGACTTTCCTCCCTCCCTCGGATGTACTCCCTCCTCACCTCTGCCTCTAAAATTTTATTCCTTGTTTCTTTCCAATCTCAGCTCAAGAACCAACTTCAGGGTACATGGGTGGTACAGTAGATAAGAGTGTTGGCCCTGGAGTCAGGAAGACCTGAATTCAAATCCAGCTTTAGACATTTTACTAGCTGTGTGACCCTGGGTAAGTCATTTTAACCTCTGATTGCCTTAGTTTCTTCCTATGTGAAATGAGGATAATAATAGCAACTATGTTCTGTGGTTGTTATTAGGATCAAATGAGAAAAGCACCTGGCATGTTGTAAGTGCTACTATTATTATTATCAATATTATTATTATTATTATTATTATTTTTAACATCTATACACAAAGACTTTTCTGTTCCTCCCACATGCTAGTATCTTCTCCCATTCTCAGTATTAACTTCTTTTCATATTGTGTGTGTATGTATATATACATACATGTACACACACATAAAGGCATAGATAGCAGGCTCATCAGATTTATAGATAACACTGAGCTAGGAGGAATTTCTAACATACTACATGGTGAAAGTCAGGATTCAAAAAGATCACTATGCACTAAAGCACAGGGCTGAAACTAATAAGATGAAATATAGATAAATGTAAAGTTTTATACTTGGCCACAAAAATCAGCTTTACAAATGCAAGGAGGGAGCCATAAAAGGGGGGGCATTTAGTAGACAATTAGTTGAATATAAGTCAGCAGTGTGCTGTGGCAGCCAAAAAAAATGCTAATAGAATCCTGGGTTACAATAACACTGCAGAAATATATACACATATGCATGTATACATGCGTATATAGGTGTGTATATATGTATACATATACACAGATTTGGAATAGACACATTTGGAATTTATAAGCACACATATACATTTGTATATATGTATGTGTCTACACAATGTATATGTGTATACACATATACACACAATATACATACATTCATCTATATACATCTACACATACAAACACACATGCATATACATATACAAAGCAATATACTTACACACACACATAGAGATATGTGTGTGTGTGTGTGTGTGTGTGTGTGTGTGTGTGTGTGTGTATGGTTTGGGAATCATCTGGTACAATCTTTTTAGTGTACAGATGAAGCACACACACACAGAGGCTGAAAGACTTGCTTACTCAAGATCATGCAGGTAATAAGTATCAGAGTTAGGATTCAAACTCAGGTCATCCGAGTCCAAAGGCTCAGCATCCAGATACAAGGAGGTGCAAATCCCTCTGGACTTTGTCCCGGTCAGACTTCCTTCTCTAAAAGCATGGTCATTTTGGGATCCACAGTCTAGGAGGAATGCTGATAGAAGAGCATCCAGGATTGTAATGGGCCTCAAGATCTTGCCTTCTGAAGACTGTAGGATCTGCGGATGTTTAGACTGGAAAAGAAGAGACCCAGTGGATACATTTTAGTTGGGTTCAAGTATATGGACAGCTATCATGTGAAAGCCAGATTTAACTTACTTCCTTTGGTTTCCTCAGAGAACAAGTTACAAAGAGACAAGTTTAGACCATTAGACCAGGGGGTGGGGTGTGTGTGTGTGTGTGTGTGTGTGTGTGAGAGAGAGAGAGAGAGAGAGAGAGAGAGAGAGAGAGAGAGAGAGAGAGAGAGAGGTTCTTTTAATGTAAATTGTTGTGGGGTCATTGTATTTTTTTCTGGTTCTGTTTACTTCACTCTGACTCAATATAGTCTTTTTACGCATTTCTAAATTCTTCACATTCTTCCTTTCTTATCTGCTATAAAATACCATCACATTCACACAATTTGTTTAGTCGTTCCCCAATATATTGGAATCTACTTTCCCCCCCAATATATTGAAATAGCTTTAAAAAATTGAAAAGTCTGCTCAAGTTGGTACAATGCTGAGGAAGACCCTATTGTTAAATACCATTGTGTGGGATAAAGACCCCAAAGACCCTTACCCAAATAAACTCAGAAGTTTCTCCAGGTAGAAACAGAAGCTCTTTATTCTAAAGATGAGTCTCGTGAGAGTTAGGCATCACCTATTCCAGACAGCCTGGTATAGGGAGGCACCCAACAAGAGTCAAGCAAGCAGTTATATACCCTTGCACGAACAATTCTAAGAAAAAACCCCCAAATTCCCAGATAAACCTCAAGTCTCTCCTACCACGGCTCCCCTAAAGCTGGACCATCAGGCCATTGGTAGGGTTGTATGGCCTCACAGTCTACGCAAGAACCCGGAAAATTCCTCTTACCCATACAAAGACATGTGGCTGTGATTTATCCTTATTTAGCAGAAGCGGGTGGTTACAAACAGCCCTTTACAGGAAAAAGGGAGGGAGAGTAGGGGCACACTACCTGATTTCTCCAAATCAGGTGATTTACAAGAACACAAAACTTGGGTCTAGAGAGGTCTGGGACCTCGCTCAAGTTTGGTGACCGTCTCGTTCATTTTATGAGAATGCTTTCACCTATCTTATTCACCATCATGTTATGCAACTTATTTCCAAAATTCTACTAGCATTTCTCCAATAATCATCTTCTAAATTCTGACCCATTATTTGAAGATGACTGTTTTGTCTCCAATTAGAAGACCTTTTCACAACCTTGGAGGGGGTGGGCCTGATTCAGTCTGGGCTCATTATGTGGGCTTTCCTAAACTTTGACATATAGGAAGGCATGATTAGTTCAGAACAGGTGGAGGAGCTGGCAGTCTCAGGCCGCAGTTTCTTCACCCCTGGTTTATAATAACACTCCTAAATTGCTTGGTGATAAAACATTTAATTGGGAGGAAGTTTCACTAAGCAGTGGGTTTGGAAGGATGACAGATGTTTACCCGTGATTAAGGGAAATATGGAGACGTCTTAATGGGGATATATGTGAGTTAACCAAAGTTCTGGCTAAGTCAGAACCTAGGGTTGGTTTGCTGTAGCTAAATCCAAGGTTCTAAAATAGAAGAGGGAAACTTTATTTTATGTAATATTTTTATATTTTATTTTATGTATTTTTTTAACAGATTTAAAGAGGTATTAAAGAGGTATTAAAAAAGGTATTAAAGAGGTATTAAAATGTAATATTTTATTTTTTCCCACAATTACATGTTAAAACATTTTAAAAACATTTTTAATGCTTTAAACTTATGAAGAAGGAAACTTTAAATAGGAAAGGAAAGTCAAATCAAGGAGTTTGTTACTGGATTAGGAGGCAAGGTCTAGGGACTATTAGTGAGTTTACTGATTCAATCTACCCCCTTGCAGGTCTGATTCTCCAGGCTTTCCTATTGGCCTTTATCTATGCCCTCACAGGGGAGGGCTCCTTTTTAGGATCTTAGATTAAGACCAGAGGGGTAGTTGAATCAAACCTTCTCATTTTAGAAATGTGGAAACTAAGGCCCAGAGAGGTCTAGCAATTTACCTAGGGGAACATAGCTAGTGTCTTAGATGGAATTTCAACCCAGATCTTTCTGATCCTAAGTCTAGCACCATATTTATTATGATCCTGCTCTGCTGTATCTCAGGAGATGTGGAAAAAGACAGATTACAACTCTGTCATCTCAGATCCAGTCTAATCTCTGTGCATCAACTGAGCTTACCCTCTGCCCTTAGAAGAAAGGTTATGTGTACCACCGAGCTCACTTGTCAGCCTAATGGGGATTCTATCATACACAGCTCAGAGGGTGGCTGTGAAGAAAGCTCTTTATGGACCTTATAGCACTGTGTTAATTGGGAGTTATCACCATACTGTTACTAATGCCCAGGCTCAGAGGGATGCTTGGAGGAGGACTAGTTGTCTGAAAGGTCATTGGAAAGCCATTATCATGTTCTTGTGGGTAAATAAAAAGTGAATGTGCTATTTCAGAACTTTCTCAGAATCCAACCATTGTTTATATTGTTTGGAAACCAGTCATTTACCAGGATTACCAAACAGTATGTTAGTCCTGCCAGCAGAAAGCCTGAGTTTTTCTGTCTTCTCAGCAGGCAATCTCAAATGGCCCACAATTGTCCACTTTATTCTGAGCTGTCTGCTCTGGCTCTAAAAACATGCTGAGTGGAGAGTCAGCTAGAGGAGAAAAAAATAGATATAATGCTCTGTTGGGTTACAAGGGAGAAATGACTTCTTGTCAGCTTGGCCAGAAATGGGGACAGTTTATTACAGTAAAAGGATGGTGAATTTTAGTATAATCTGAGGATTTTGTAAACAAAGGTACCCCTTTGGGGGTAGCAGAGGAATGTCTTGACAGCACATTCCGGCTGGCTGCCATGAAATAGGCTTCACAACGGAAATCACAGCTACAGTTATAGTTGCAAGCTCCGATAATCCTGTAAAGAGAAGAGTACAGATCATGGAGACAGGGGCCCTGGACTCAAATCCTGCTTCTGCTATCTGTGACATTGACCAAGTCACTGAACCTGAGACTCAATTTCCTCTCTATGAGATAAGGGGGATCGGGACTGGACTGGATGACCTTTAAAGAATCTTCCAACTTTAAATCTATGATAATAAATTCATGATAATTAATAATTCAGTAGTAGTGGAACTTGCTTAAACAATTAAGTGATTTTATTTATTTCTTTAGGATGAATGAAAAGGCCCTGGGCATGAATTTATTTACCCAAGCCTGCTTTTCCTGGGTTGCTTCCCAATCTCCAGATTTCCATTATAACGAGTGACATTTACAGAGAGGATTAGAATTGTTATCCTATCCATCTGTCTGTCTATCTATCTATCATCTATCATCTATTTATCTATCATCCATCCATCTATCTATCTACCTATCATCTATCATCTATTTATCTATCATCCATCCATCTATCTATCTATCATCTATCATCTATTTATCTATCATATATCTATCATACATCTATCTATCTATCTATCTATCCATCTATCTATCTATCTAGTCTTTTGATCCTAATAATAAGGTTGGAAGTAAGAACTACAGTCTATGTCATCTATATTTTTCAGATTAAAAAAAAATCCTAATAGATTAGTTTACTTGTCCAGGATTACTCAGCTAGTGTCCAGTGGAAGCTGGATTCAAACCCATCTTAACTCCAAGTACAATAAGCTGATTCCAAATCTAACCTGTTCCCAGAGGGCCCAGTATTCAGCTGTCTGTTTCTGAAATCCATGTCTAGACCTCCTGAATTCTTTTTTCGGTTAGATTCCAGGTCTGTCAGTTTCATTGGCTGTTTTGTTTCTTACTCTCTAATTTTATCACAATCTCTTCTGACTGTCCAGGTTTTAGGTTGATTTTTTTTTTATTTATACCATTTTACCTTCTCACTTTGACATGGCCTTGTCATGGAGCCCCTCTTTAAAGGTAAAGGTATTTGTTAATCTTATTCCCTTTGGTTTATTACTAATATAGCATTTTCAGTCTTCTACATTTACATCTATCATTCATAAGATAATTTTTCTTTGCAGCAAAAAGTGAGGTAAGGTTGTAATTCAAGTATAATAGGGAAAAAGAGAGGATTTTTCATCACTGAGATCTGATTGTATCTTCCACGGAGGCATGCGAATGAATGATCAGGAAGTAGGATAAGGATAACTTGTAAAAAGTAACTAGTTAGCAATTTAGATTGTAAATGTTTGGTCAGTTAATAATTTGAATTTTTGATAGACCTAATGGTGGGAATCATAAAGAGGGAGATTTCAGCTCAATAAAAGTAATTTCTTATATTGGCCAATATTGCTAAGGAATCCTTACTGACATATTGAACAGTCCAATACTGCAAGAGGTATATCTATGACGTATGAACTCCCTGACGTTGTTGTTGTTATTGTGTTAGTTCTTCATTTTTGAAGAAGACTATGATATCAGGGAAATGATGACATGACTTGTAGTTGACTTTGATTTGAGTGAGGGAGCAAGGTCACCAGACTCACTTTCTCCTCCAGAGCCATCTGGGTCCAGTGGCCAGATATTCATCATGATGATTGGAGATGGCCCAGGATGTAATGGGAGACCCTGGTCCTTTTAGGCTAAGGTCTATTTGGGTTTCTCGCTTTGAGTGAGGTAATGCCCATTCAGTGAATAGGCCTCTTTAAGAAGTGAGTCAAGGGATGGCCCCTTTAACTAGAGAAAAGAAAAAAAAATCAAGCTGGGAGAGGAAGAATATCAGGGTTACTGTTTCAAAGAGAAACAGTTACCATTAACATTCATTCTAAACCAGAAGTGCCCCAAATATAACCATTAAGTGGAGCTTGGGCAGGGACCTATTGTGGTCCAATCTATGAGCTTCAGAGTGAAAATATA
Source organism: Pseudochirops corinnae (assembly GCA_028646515.1). Taxonomy (NCBI): domain Eukaryota; kingdom Metazoa; phylum Chordata; class Mammalia; order Diprotodontia; family Pseudocheiridae; genus Pseudochirops; species Pseudochirops corinnae. Next base: position 68,186,560 of record CM053585.1, on the reverse strand, counting down.
AGAATGTAAGAAGTACCTAAACTCCAGGGCCAGTATGACAATCCATCAGGGGCACTGTGGTTGGGGTCAGCAAAGGAGATTTCCTATCCTGGGTCGGAAGCTGGCTTAAATGATCTTTAGGAACTTTTCCAAATCAGAGAACCTATGAAATAAGTAAGAATTCAATGAAAAAATCCATTAGGAGTCCTCTGTTCTGCTAACCCTCTCTTTGACCTCTAAGAGCTCAGAAGGTCACCCCAGCACTTCAATGGCTTTGGAGAGAAGATTCTAAGTGTAAAGATGCCAGAGTCAAGATTAGGTTTATTCTCCAATGTAGTTCACTCCAGTACACATAAGCCTGTTTCCTTTCAGAGACCTGGGAAAGAGACTTTCTGTCTGTATTTTATTCCCTGTCTGATTCATCTTCTAGAGTGTTGCTGCCTGAGAAATCTTCTCGCTATACCCCTGTTCACCTCACTTCTGTACTTAAAATCTTTCAGTGACTCCCCATTGCCTACTGAATAAAGTAGAAACTTTGTATTAGCAGCTTCAGCTTTAATGTCCTTTCAGTCACATGGGTACAAGACTGTTGACTTTGCCCATGTGTTCTAAAGGTGTATGTTTGTGGTCTTTGGGTGAAGGAAGTTGGTGGGGGAATCACAATGTAAATTTCCATTGTAGCTTTCTTGCTATTCAGCTGAAGGAGAGTCTTTGCAGACCCCCAACTCATACATCAACTCTATCCATTATTGCAGGTCTTATACAACATTGAATACTTCCCCAACTAAATGCAGATATCCCCTCATCATGCCACCCATTGCTTTCTTCCCTTGTTTTAGCTAGCCTCAACCAGATGTCAATTTTGTTCAAGGGTCTAATTCCTTTACAAAAATATCTGTATCCAGCTGATCAGTGAATACTACCTACCTATAGGATACCTGAGATCAATAGATATGAAAGATAAAGTATGTTTGCTACTTCCTTATCTGAATGCTCAACTTGGTATCAAGAAGACCTGGGATCAGATTCTACCTCCCACACTTGTGCCCCAAGGCTCTTTTTGCTCTATATTTTTTAAATTGGTGGTCTCATCAGTTGGGTTCAATTATCATTTCCATACTGATGATTCCTACTTGGATCTCTATATCCAGTCCTAGTTTCTCTCATGAGCTGTTCATGAATCACCAAATGCCTTTTGGACATCTCAGCCTGAATGTCCCATGGGCATATCAAACTTAATATGTCCAAAAGAGAACTCATTTTGTTTCCCTCAAAAATTCTCTTCTTTTTCAACCTTCTTTATTATTATCAAGGACACCATTATCCTTCTAATCACTCAGTTCTGTGTAGGATGAAGTGTGGTCTCTCATTTGCTAAAGTATATAGAGCCTTTGGCCTTAGGACCATAAAGAAAATGAATAAACAAGAGAACTGGCTCTGAGCTGTGATTAATGAGACTTGCTGTTTGAGGTAAAAGGCATTTGGAACCATAACTAAATTTTGTTTGGAGTTTGAATTTGGGTATGGTTGTCTGCATAAGTCAGTGCCTGCATCAAATGCCACAAGCTACAAGGGAATGTGATCCTATACTGTCAACTGGTGGAAGTCTACATTTGGTAAAGGCCGAAGGGGCAATCTTAGCCTGGTCTGGGATGGGACCCCTTCTGGCTCAGTTTACCCATGAAAATCTTTTGAAAAGGAATGTTGCCCACCTATTCCTGAGTCTAGCTTTGAGGTGGCACCCATACTGCATGGATGGAAATCTGTGACTTTACCTGAATTTAAACAGAGCTAACGATGTTTTATCCTGTCATATTTGGAATGTCATATGTCCCTGCTTATCCCTTCTATAGCAAGTTTCTATGAACAGAGCAAGTAGTCAGTAAAAGATATGAACCATCTTGTTTTGTGGATACAAATGTAAAGGAAGCTGAATAAACTGAATAATGGTTTTGAGGGATTTGGAAAGAAAGATAAGAAGGTTTGGGGACAAATGAGGGTTTATCTAAGCCCCTCCTGTCTCCAGATAATTGACATCAGTTTCAGAAAGGTTTAAGTATGTTGAGAGTGTGAGAGTATTTTTAGGAAGCAGAAAGATTTGTAACTCGATTCTAAAATTTTGAGGAAAGCAACAGGATCAGATTGATTCTTCTAAGAACTATATATAGATGTGTAAGATTGGCTTTCCAAGGTTTCTCTAACATGGAAACTCAAACCTTGAGCACTTTTGGTTGGACTGCTCACTTCTCACGAGATTCTAATAAAGAGACCTTTCTCTATTTTCACCTTGAGCTGTCTCTGAGTGATTTAGGGATCTCTTTATCTCACACAGTTCCATTTTGGTTAATTTTCCTGACATCTTGGGAGGGGCATACCCATCAGCAAGGGTCTGCTGACTGTGGTCACAGGAGGCCAAACTGAAAGTAAAGAGATTTAACAGTATACTAAGGAATCTGCTCTCAATAATAACAAATACAGATTCTTGGGGTTACACATTTGGTTGTTATAGCCTTTCAGTCTTTCAGGCTCACTTCCATTAAATAATCAGCATTATGCAGCAATCTGGGATAGAAAAAGTCAAGCCTTTCACAGGAAAGGGAGGGTTAGAGAAAAAAGGGATCAGTCAAGGGAGAAAAGGGAAGTATTTTGAGTATAAGTGACAGGATTCATTATTAGAATAAGAAAATGTTCCCAACTCAAGGACACAAGATAAGATAGAAAAGACTAAATACTTTTTTAAAAATGTGAAAACTGTGCTTTTAGACAAAATTGCAGGATCTTTTATCCAAGGTCAGCAAGTAGTTGTTACAACGGTCGATGAGACCATCCGCTTTGCCATGTCCTTGCATAGGGGTTGAGGACTTTCTAATATTAGACTACCAGGTGGTTGGGGGATTCATGCATTGTTAATCCATGAAAATGCAGAGAAGTGATTGTGATTCCCATCCCTCCTGCTCTCCCCCCCGCCCCCATGTACAATCTTGGTGTCATCCTCCATGCTTCATTTTCACTTACCTCACATCCAATCTGTTCATCACCTTCTCTTTGCTCACAGAGAGGCCTGCGTCTTCTGGGCCCTCAGCGCCTCCTGCCCATAGTATTGCAAACATTTTTTTTAACTAGTCTCCCTCCTTGCTTCAAGCATCTCCCCACTCCAATCTGGACTCCACTTATCTGTTGAAGTAAAGTGTAGGCCTGACTCTATTCCTCTATCATCTCCTGTGGTTTCCCCTTGCCTCCTGGATCACCTAGAAATGACTCCCTTGGGTACTCAGTGCTCTTTATAACTTGGCCCCTTCTTATCTTTCCAGATATCTCATTCTTTCCTTCTCTCCAAGCCCTCTGTGCTTCTGCTCACCTCTGACCCCTAGCTTCCCTTCAAGACTCAGCTCAAATCCATCCTCCTGCAGGGGACTTTGTTCCCAGTTGCTTGTGCCTTCTGCCTCTGAGATTAACTCGGCATATATCTTGTACACAGCTAATTATCTCCATGTTGTTTCCCCCATTAAAATGTGAACTCCTTCAGAGTAGGGGCTGGTTTTGCCTTTCTTTCTGTCCCCAGAATTTAGTGCAGTGCCTGGCATATGGTAGGTGCTTGATAAATGTGTGCCAATTCATTGTTGATTGATAGTACTTTATAAATGTTTGTGAACTGACTCTCTGAGCCTCAGTTTCCTCATCTGCAGATGAGAGATAATAATACCTATGGTGCATATTTCGCAGGTTGTTGTGAAGCTCAAATAGGACAAGACATGTAAAATGCTTTGACAACATAAAGCATTATATCAATGTCTTTATTATTTTTATTGATTGTAGCAGCTTGTGTTCATCCAGCTTGCTTTACATTAAAGCTCCCCATTGCATTATATATCCACTGAGGCTTGAGATCTTACTCTACTTTCCTTCCATCCTTATAACACTTAGAGCTTGTAACCTTAATCCTACTTCAATACTAAAAAAAAACCAAACAAACCCAAATCAAAACAAAAACTCTATACAGCTAAGACATTATTTCCCTGGTCTAATATTTAGCCTGTTATTCTATCCCCAAACTACATTCCCAGCCTTATATTGTTCTGCTTCATTTGGTCTTTATGATCTAGCCAAACTGAACTATTCAGCATCCCTCTTCTCATATTTCCCTCTCCCATATCAATACCTTTGTTCATATTGTCTGCCATATCCAGAATATACTCCCCCCTGCAGCTCTGTCTATTAAAATTACTCTCTTCCTTAGAGGTCCAACTTAGGTACCATTTTCTTCATGCAATGTTCCTAGATTTCTCTGACCCTTTTCTTCCAGCTGAAAATTATATCTATTCTTGGTTCCTCATTACATTAAGATTAAACCTCTTGTATATCTTTTTAACATCTTCTTTTGTCTGGTAGATATTTGTGTTTCTATGTTTTCCTCTTCCTTGTACTTCTTTGAGAACCAGGCATGAGCCATATCTACAACCTGTCGTAGTACCTTGTCAACAGTGGGTGATTGATAAGTAAATTGTAAATTGAATTCCAACTCCTTATACCCAGGAGGTAAGGGGCTGGGTGAAACTATATGCCTCCTCAGCCATAGACAGGAGATAAATCAATTTAAGGCAAGGTGGGGTTCCGAATCTGTTTGTGGATAGAATATTAGACCTTGTGGTACACATTGCAATCCATTTGGAAGGTTCTGTATCCAAATGATCATCTCTTCTCAGTGAAAAGGATACAAACTCTGGAATTTGAGGATCCTGGTTCAAGATGCATACTGCCTATGGAACCTTAGACAAATTACTTTACCTGACTAGGCCTCCCTCAGTATTCTTATTTGCAAAATGAGGGAGTTGGACTAGATGGTCTCTGACGTCTCTTCTATCTCCAAAGCTGTGATTGTGTGATCCCTTCTCCTCTTTTTCTAAAGTTCTTCTTCAAAAGAACTTCAGGAGCCTTTGTACAGTTACCTTCTTTGGCAAGAAGCATGGGTTTCTGCAGGAAATGATGAACCTCTTTTGCCTGCTTCAGACCTGAGCTGTTTTATCATTCTATCTCCTCCTGAATTCTCCAAAAGGCCTCAGAGGACAGTGTGCCTTAGTTCAGTCAGTCAGTCAATACACATCTGTTAAGAGTTTACTATGTTCTAGGCAGTATGCTAAGCACTAGGGATACAAATACGAATAAAACCAAAGATAGTCCCTGCCCTCAAAGAGCTTACAATCATTTAATAGACATCATGTCTTATGATAGAGGATGGTGGTATCTAGATACCAATTTGAAATAAAAATAATCTAGAATGGCAGTCTCGTCTATTATACTGGAAATGGGGAGATCAGGGTTCTAACCCAAGCCTTATCACTGAGTAGCTATGTGACCCTGATCTTTATTTTCTTCTTCAGGTATAAAATGTGATGTTCAGACTAGGGAACCTCTGAGGTTCTTAGACTTTCAAGTTGGGGTTCTTTATACTGGGGTCCATGGGTAGATTTTAGTGGGGTCCATGAACTCAAATAGAAGAAATTATGTCTTTGTTTTTATTTATCTTTAACTGAAATTTAGCATTTACTCAAATCATAATAAAAAACAAAACATTGTTCTAAGAAGTGATCTATAGACTTAATCAGACTGCAAACAGGACCTATGACATAAAAAAGTTAGTAACCCTTCCTTTAGGACAGGCCTGTACAATGTGTGGCATGCCGAAGGATTTCGGGTGGCCCATGGAAAATATAGAGGAAAACATCCTGAAATCCTTTGGTGTCCCTTGAGGGCTCTAAGCAGCCTGCTGGCCACAGGTGGGGCAGGCCTGCTTGAGGACATTCTTGAAAGAATAAAGGATATTTCTGGGAAGCACAAGATGTCACAGTCTGAGTTCCCCCATAGATCTATACCAAAGCCTAATGTGTCATTGCTGACACACACGGTAATTAAAATCTCTTTTTTGTCCTATTTACACATACACACACGTATATGTGTGTCCTTTTTTTTTTTTTTTTTTAGGAATTTCCAGGAGAAATAAACATTGCATTGTTTGACAAAAATTGTAATTCCAGCTACAATTCCCTACATTGTCATGGGCAGTGTTTTCAGTGACCTTGATATGCAAGGGTCTAGTTAAGTCATTGAATTCAGGAAGACAATAGTAAGAAATCATTTGGTCTTCATCCATTTTACAGATTAGGAAACTTGTCTTGGGTGAGTGAAATGACTTGCTCTTTTCAGGTGAAGCAGCTGGTTATGGCAGTGATGGGGCTAGAACCCAGGCATCCTGATTCCCAGTCCTTCTTTTGTCTTCCGCCAGGCTGCCCATTCATTTCCTCCACCCCCAGTCTGGGGGGTTAGTCACATTTTTGCTTGCATAACTTTTTTCAGGCCCCGTTTGTTTTTTTACCAACCCCCCAAGCCCACTCATCTCAGATATTTTCCTTAAGAGTTCTGGATGAGTTATTTTAAAGCTGTGGCAATTAAATAACTTAGCTTACTCATCACCTTCCCCCAATGGAAACCAGGGTATTTTTTTTTTTAGCTGTGATTTCATCCTTGTGAAGAGCAGGGGGTGGGAGAGGGGAGGGTGGGCAAGAAGATGACAAGGTGAGAGTATTCCCCTTTAAAAACATTTTTGAGTCACTGGAGCAAAACAGGATTAAAAAACTCAAGTCAACCTAGAGACTTCCAACCATGAGCCCGTAACTCACTAAATTGCATGGATTTCACACTAAATTGGTGAAATCATCTTTTGAAGTGTGCAGGCCTTCATGTACTCAGCTTTCTGACTGTGGATTTAGAACAAAGTTGGATTTTGGCTCATTGAGTCATAGAACCTTAATTGTTCTAACAAGCGATCTCCTAGACCATCTTGTTCAAACCCTAATGTAATATGGTGATTGTTTCTTCAGCATTAGGGTCAGACGATCGGATAGCCCTTTGTTTGAACATTTCAAGCTACAGTAGCTCACTACCTTAGAAAGCAGCCCATCTCTTTGTTGGACAGTGCTAATTATTAGCCAAGTTATTTTTTTATATTGAACCAATATATCTCCCTGTAACTTCTACACAGAAATACTAGCTCTCAGCTCTCATGGTCACAATAAAATCTTTTCCCTCTTCCACATAACAGTCCTGCAAAGCACTTAACCTGTTCAAGACATGATTAAGAATAATCATTTGAGTCTTTTTTTTCTCCCCAGTGATTTTATTTGCTGGCACAATCTTGAGACCCCACTCTCCTCCCTCCCATTACCTTTCTAGTCTTCCTCTGGAAGAGCTGCAATATGTTGACATCTCTTCTAAACTATGGTGGTAATAAGTTGAAGACTGAATTTCAAATACAGGAAACAATACACCTCCCTTTTCCTGGAAAATCGATCAACCAATCAACAGCAGTGCCTACTCTGTACTATGCATGAGAGATACAATAGGTAAAAATAAAATAATCTTTACTTCCAAGGGGTTTGCATTTTTTTTTTCAGGAGAAATAACACAGAAATAAAACTATATGCAAATATATACAAGGCAATATTGGGAGAGAGGAGCTAGTGACTAGTGAGCATCAGGGAAGTCCTAATTTTGGAGGTGGTGTTCACACTGAGCTTTGCAGGAAATTAGGAAATCTAAAAGACAGAGACTAGAAGGGATTGCATTCCAGGCAAGGGGATGCAAGGGGATGCCTGTGAAGAGGCAAGGGGAGTAATGTCACATATGTGAAGGGGAGTAGTGTACAACATTATATACTAGTGTAATAGAGAACTTCCCATGTGCTGGCCACTGTGCTAAGTTCTTTTTAATCAATGCTATCTCATTAGATCATCATAACAACTCTGTGAGGTTGGTGTTGTTATTATCCCCATTTTAGAGTTGAGGAAACTGAGGCAAACAGAGGTTGTGACTTGTACAGGATATCACAGTTAATAAGTATCTGGGCTGACTTTATACTCAGGCCTGCCTGACTTCAGATCCAGCATTCCATCTACTGTGCCACCTAACCACCTCTAATAAAAAGGAATGGAAGGAAGGTGCTAGCCAGGTTGTAAAATTTTAAAAGCCAAACAGAGGTAATAGGGAGATATTGAAATTTCTTGACTGAGGGAGTTAATTACATGGTTACACTTGTGCTTTAGGAATATCACTTTGTCAAATATATGGATTTGGATCCCTTCTATTGATGGAACTTCAGAGTGATTGAGCTATGATGGGATGCTTACTTTGGACCTTTAACAAGTTGCTGATTTCTCTATGTCTCAGTTCCTCCATCCCCATCTTTGTGTTGTACTACCTAACTGTGAAGTAAAAAAAAGATGTAAGCTATTGATGCATTTTTCAATATCTGAAAAAGATCCATGACTGTATCTGTGCGGATACTTTCTTCATTGGTACAAAACCATAACCCTTCCCTGCCTTAATAGATGAGCTGGTTAATAATCAGTGGCCAATTTTTGGTGATTTTTTGGGGAACTCCTCCAAACTTAGCTTGTCTGGACCTCCGATGACAATTCGCAGTTCAGTCACAAACTTTCCGCCAGGATAAGACATACTAGAATTTGAATTTTACACTCTTGGAGAATCCAGGTTCATCTCTTCACCGCAATTAAACATGTAAGACTTCACTAGATCCTACCATTAGCTATCATTCAACAGTGGATTTCTGTTTTTGCTTTCAGTTAAGTTCTATAAAAAACAAAAACAACAAAACAAAACAAATCTAGACTAGGTGCCTCCATTCCCTCTTCTCTCACTCTCTTTTAAACCCTTTGAAATCTTACTTTGGACTTCCCCATTCAGTTGAAATTGTTCTCTCCAAAGCCCTCAAATTTAATGGTCATTTATGAATTCTCAAGTTTTTTGATCTCTTGGAGAGCCATCGACACTGGTAATCACCCTTCCATCCGGGATGCCCTTTTATTTCTGCTCTTATCTGACTTTCCTTTCTGTCTCCTCAATTTCCTTTGCTGCATCTTTATTCAAAACTAATAACCATGGATCTTCCCCAACTGCTCTTTACATTATTCACTTTCCCCCCTCTCTTTACTGCCTCACTTAGTGATTTCATCAGCTACCATAGATTAAATTGACATGTCTATGCTGATGATTCCCACATCTATGTATACAACTCTAGCCTCTCCCTATTGAGCTTAATTATTGCATCCCTGCCTATTGGCTACTTATTGAATAATTTTTAAATAATTAATAATATTTAATAATTTAAAACATTATTTATTTTTAACATTAATTTTTAAACACTTGATTTTCAAATTCTCTTCCTCCCTCTTGCCTCTCTTCCACCCATTGAGAAGGAAAGTGATATGATATCAATTGTACATGTGAAGTCATGAAAACGTATTTCCTTATTAGCCATGTTGCAAAAACAAAACACAACAAAAAGCAATAAAGATAAATAAAATAAAAAAAATAATGCTTCAATCTGCACTCAGAGTTCATCAGTTTTCTCCCTAGAGGTGTATAGCATTTTTCACCATGGGTGCTTTGGAATTGTCTTGGATCATTGTCTTGAAGAGAGTAGCTAAGTCTTTCATAGTTGATCACCCTTAAAATATTGTTGTTACTGTGTACAATGTTTTCTGTTCGTGTGACTATTGATAAGTTCTATTTCTTCCAAAAACTGCTGAGTTATATCCTTTGGCCACTCATCAGCTGGAGAATGGTACTTTTTTCTTTTATTTTAGATTTGGCTCAGTTCCCTATATATTTGTGAAATGAGGTCTTTATCAAAGAAGCTTGCTGTAATTCCCCCCCTCCCCCAACCTAGTTTCCTGCTTTCCTCCTAATTTTGGCAAACCCTTTTAAATTTAATGTAATAAAAATTATTCATCTTACTTCCCATGACACTTTTTGTCTTTTGATTGGTCATAAACTCTTCTCTTATCCATAAAATCACAGATAGATTTTTCTATGGTCTCCTATTTTGCTTATGATGTCACCCTTT
>CM053585.1:68142599-68176162 GCA_028646515.1 Pseudochirops corinnae | reverse complement strand
CCGCTTCCAGTCTGCACCGCACAGAGACTAGCTTGGTTCCGGCGTTCTCTTGCTCCACCCCTTCCTGCTACATCAGCAAGCTCAAGGGGCGTGGAAGATCTTCAAATCCTAGTATCGTTACAGTATATTAACTTCAACAATCAATCGGTCAATTAGCATTTATTAAGTACATACTATGTGCCAAGAACTGTGCTTAATTAAAATTATACTAAGCTAAAACTGTTAAGGTACTGTGAAAGGTAAAAACAGTCCCTATCTTCAAGAAGTTCACATTCCAATGGAGGGAGCAAAAAGGAAAAACCCCCCAACAACTTAGGTATATACTATACACATACACACGCACACACACACACATATACACGCTTACATACAACGAGGTATATACTATATACACATATAGTATAAGCACATATATGTATATATGTTATGTTACATTGTTATGTTATATCATGTTATATTATATTACATTATATTATGTTGTATTATATTATGCAAAAGGTAATTTCAGAGGGGACAGTACTAGCATCTGGGAACACTGGGAAAGACCTCCTGAAGAAGGTTAAGATTTGAGCTCCATATTTAAGGAAGTCAGAGAAGCTTAGAGGCAGAAGTGAGATTGGAAAATGTTATAGACATGGGGAACAATCAATGCAAAGGCTGGGAGACTGGAACCTATCTCCCGTTCAAGGATCAGTAAGTAACCTAGTATGGCTAGATTATAGTGTATAGAAGAATATAACATGAAGAGTGGAAGAGGTAAGATTTTCAAGGGATAATAAGAGGTAAGAAGAAATTAATGGGTTTTAACGAATAAGGGGATGACATAGATCTGTTTTTAGGAAAATCACTTTGGTAGCTGATGGCTTGGAATGGGAAAAGACTTGAGGTAGGGAGGTCAGTTAGCATGGAAGGCCACTGCAATAGTTCAGATGAGATGTGATAAGGTCCTGAGCTAGAGACTGCCTATGTGTGTAGAAGTAAGGGAACACATATAAGTGATATTGTGGAAGTAAAAGTGGAAAATTTTTGGCACCTGATTGGATATCTGAGTTAAGTGAGGGTGAGAATTTGAGGATAACAGCAAGGTTCAAATATGGAAGACCAAGAGGATTATCTCAATAGTGATAGGTAAATTCAGAATAAGAGTAGATTACTGAGGAAAGATAAGAGTTTTGCTTGAGCCATGTTGAGTTTGAGATGGCTATGGGACATGTGATTCAAGATGTTTGAGAGGAAGTCAATAATGGAGGACTAGAGTTTAGGAGAGATTAGGACACACACACCGACACCACACATGGAAATCATCTGCACAGAGATGATAACTGACCAGCTGGGAGTTGATGGCATCCTCGAGTGAGATAATATAGAAAAAAAAAAGATAAGAGAACCCAGGATAAGTTTACCAATGCATATTCAAGGTGAATTTTGTTTTTGTTATTGTACTTTTTATTTAAATAACTGTAGACTATGCATGTTATTTGTCTACATTCATTTTCTTCTCTCTGCAACAATTTATGTCTTCTTATATTTGCAGTTCTTCACATTTGTCTCTTCTTATAGTATAGCAATATTCCATTAATTTATTTATTCTTCATTTTCCATTCTACAATTATTGGGTATATAGTTTGTTTTCAGTTTGGGTCTATTATAAATAATGATATTAGGAATATTTTCAGACAGATATGTTCTCCCTCTGTTCCTTCTGATGGTTCAACAGTACCCTTAGGCTATAAACCTAGAAATAGGATTTTTGGGTCAAAGTGTATGAATACCTAAGACATTTTTTGTATAATTTTATATTTCTTTTCAAAAAGACTGAGTTTAAATTTTATAGGAATACTAAAGTGGGAAGGGACTTTAGAGGTATTCAAATCAAACCCTTTTATCTTATAGATAAGAAAGGTCAGAGGGTTTTGAATTGGGAGGGACCTTTGAGATCTCCAAACTTGTCTTTCTACAGATGAAGAAACTGCAGCTCAGAAAATTTATTACTTGCCTAAGGTCATACAGTTAGTCAGTGGCAGTATGGAGACCATATATAGATGTTCTGCTCACCAGTCCAGTGCTCTCTCTACTGCACTACTCTGCCTATCAGAATGTTAAGCCTTTCAAAAATAACATGAGCACAAGCTCCTGAAACCAAGAGATACTCCTCCTTTATACATCCCTAAATCCAACTTAGTAAGAGAGATAGAGGAATGGATTGAAACTGACAGGGAGGTTGAAGTGGTCCTTGGTGCTCAGAAGCTGCTGCTACAGAGAATGCTTTGAATGCTGAAAAGTCAAGAGCTTGATAAAAACAGTGATACTGATTACACTCAAGGTGAGGAAACAAGCAAGAAGATTCCTTCACTCTTTGATTCCTTAATTAAATTTTTGCAGAAAGACAGTCCATTGATGCACTATTATAGAACAATGCTGCCCAGGTAGTTATGCAGCTATTCTTCAAGCAGTGCATGACTTTTAGGAGAAAGAAGCAAATGAAAAACAAAAAAATAAGCTGAAATCCAGAGCTTATTTGAGAAAGTTTTTCTGTTACCCCAGAGTTCACTCAGTCCAAATGTCCCACAGATTTTACATTTTTAGCATGATCCAATAATTGATTGGACTGGCTTATCTCTACGGCTCCTTCCAATGCTACTCATTTATGCTTCTGTGTTGGTTTATAATCATCACTAATCATAAGATTTAGAGCTGGAAGGTAACATAGAGATCAACTTCTCCAGTCCTTTCATTTTTCCAAATGTGGAAACTGAAGCCCAGACAGGTAATATGTGGGAGATTCAGGTAACTCTCTTATTTCTAAGTCCAGAGCTCTTTCCACTATGTTACCCTGTCCTGAAATTACCAAGAAAAAGATAAATTATGTTTTGCACATTTTGTATATCATGGCATGGAATATATGACCAGTAATGAAAGATTTCCATTAAAAAAGTTTTGAAACAAAAGTGTTATCCCTTAAATGATTAATCTTTAGTTTTCCAGAACTGTCTGTTGACACAGCCATTCCTAGAAAATGGAGAAACTGCTATAATAAGAGAATACCTCTTTGCTCAACCAATATCTACTTCTGCTGAAGAAGCTTTTGAGGGTGCTTTGCAGAGGCAACCTCATCTATTTCACTCACAGATCTGAGATTTTCCCTTATTTTCACATCCATGTAAACCAGAGATGCCAAACTCATAGTATGTGACCCACAATCCTCCAAAGGGTGGCCCAAACCTGATTGGGAAATGTTTAGCAAGATTGATAAAAATACAACAAAACATAGATAGTATTATAATTAAAAAACCATCAATATATGGCCCATAGGGATCCTTTTCTCTAATTTATTGGCCCCATTTCTATTTGAATTTGATGCCATTGGTATATACCAGTCTTACTAGCTAAAGGCCTAAAGTTGGTAAAAGACCCAGGAGTTAATATTACCAATCTTGACAATTTTAATCTGGATCATATCACCACAGATCAAGACCAGAAAAGAACATAGTCCTCTACATCTGGATCCCCCTGATGACATAGGCCCTGCTTCCTGGGAGAATAACTTGCTTCCTCCCAGGCCAACAAATCTCATTTAAGAGAATAGTTAGGGTCAAGCTAGCTAACTAACATCAGGAAGATTTTCCTTCATTTCATTCACTCCTCTTTCAGCCCCGACATTCACAATGGGAAGTAATTAGCCTCCTAGACCTAAGTCTTGGATGACATGGCAATCATTTAATGTGATTGTTTTTGTTCAATGTTTCTTGTGGCTGGGCATCTTTAATCACTGTCTACATCATCAAGATCTGTCTGAGACCCAGAGCTCCCGTGTTGCCCCCTCTTTATGTAAAATCCTGCAGAGGGCCATATATAGCCAAGCACTGAATAAAAACAGTGTGGAGGCTGAACCAATAGGCCAGGTGACCATGTAAGGGGTCCTCTGCTCATCAGTCAGTCAACGAGCATTTATTAAGCATTTACTGTGAGACAAGAACAGGGTAGTGGATACAAAAAAAAAAGGCAAAACCATGAATCCTGCCCTCAGAGGGCTTTCTTTCTAATGGGGGATAGAGAATGCAAATAACTATGTACCTACAAGATATACACAGCATAAATGGGAGGCAAAGGACTAGTAAAGACTTCTTTTTTCTTTTTAAAGTTTTAATGATTTTGGTTGTTTTTCAGTTATTACAAAAACAATATAACTATAATATAAATATTACAAATATTTATAGATTACTCTCACTTTATGAGAGGTCTATTGTAACAAAGCAAAGTAGTTAAGTAAAATTAATAATATAGTGACCTCATCTGAAAGTACATGCAACATTTTTTTTGTCTTTTTGGAGGGGAGAAGGCAGGGCAATTGGGGTTAAGTGACTTGCCCAAGGTCACACAGCTAGTAAGTGTTAAATGTCTGAGGTAAAATTTGAACTCAGCTCCTCCTGACTCTAGGGCTGGTGCTCTATTCACTACACCACCTAGCTGCCCCTACATGCATCATTTTAAATCTGTAGCAATCCCTACCTCTCTATTTAAATATAAATTGAAATCTATGTTTTCTCTCTCTTACCCCACACCTCACTGAAAAAAAGAGAAAAACAAATTCCTTGTAATAAATATAGTTAAGGAAAACAAACCCCTCAGTGATTATAAATATATATGTATATATGCATACACACAAAGTATACACACACATATATAAATAATGTCTTATCTGAACCCTAAATCCATCTGTCATGTTTCATCATCAGTCCCACTGGAATCATGAATCGTCACTGTATCAAACACAGTTCCTTCAGTTCTAAAATTTGTTTTTATAGTTGTGTTATCTTATAAATTGTTCTTCCATTTCTACTCATTTTATTCTTCATCAGCTTAGTAAAGTCCTCAAAATTGTTCATTTGTATAATGCAGATATTGTAGTATTAAATTGTTCTGGTTATGCTTCTTTCACTTGGTGTCAGTTCATACAAGATTTTTTTTTTCCTGTCTCTGAAATTATCTTTCCTCATTTCATAGGACATCACATTCCTCATCACATTCATATGCCATACTTTATTCAGACATTCTTCAATTGATGGTCATCCCATTAGTTTTCAGGGTTTTTTCCTGCCATCATAAAAAGAGCTACTATAAATATTTTTTGTATGTATAGGACTGGTAATGGTATAGCTGGGTCAAAGAGCACATAGTGTTAATAACTTTTTGTGTGCTATTCCAAAGTGCTTTCTAGCATAGTCATACCCATCCACAGGACAATTTGCCTGCTTTCTCACAGCCCCTCCAACATTTATAATTTTTCCTTTTTTTTGGTTATATTTTCTACTCTAATGGGTGTGAGGTAGAATGTTAGAATTATTTTAGTTTGTGTTTCACTCTAATTAGTAGTGATTTAGAGCATTTTTCCCCCTGTATAGCTACTAATTACCTGAATTTCTTCCTTAAAGAATTGCTTTTAATAAATATAGACTATTTATTAATTGGGAAGTGGCTCTGTTGATGGGGAATTTTCCCAAGATCTGGAGTTGTCCAAAAATGGAACAAGTTGCCTTAAAAGAAAGTTGTTCCTCACTATTGGAGGTCTTCAAGTGGAAGCTGGAGGCTTGCTTACTTGGAAGGTTGCAGAAAGGACTTTTATTTTGGTTGGGGGTTTTAGTAGGTGACCCATGTCCCTTAAGGTCTTAGGACCACAGATTTAGAGCCAGAAGCAACCTCAAACACCATCTAGGCCAGAGATGTGGAACCTGAGGCCTCCAAGGCTGTTACATGTGGCCCTCTTGGTCCTCAAGTGCAGCCCTTTGACTGAATCCAAATTTCACAGAACAAATCCCCTTAACAGAAGGATATGACCCTTGGATTGAATTCAAACTTCACAGAACAAATCCTTTTATTAAGGGGAATTTTAGATTCAGTCAAGGGGCTACACTTGAAGACCTAGAGGGCCACATATGGTCTCGAGGCCACAGGTTTCCCACTCCTGATCTAATCCAACTGCCTCTTTTTCTTGGAGGAGAATACTGAGGGTGAGAAAAGTTAGTAATTTATCCAGGGTCAATAGCTATTAAGTGTTAGAAGCAAGATTTGAATTCAGATCTTCTTAACTCCAGGTCTAGCACCCTATAAACTATGCCACATAGTTGCCTCAAGACCAAGAGATGGAAGAAACATCTAGTCCAATCCCATTATTTTTACAGATTAGGACACTTAGATAGTGAAGTGAATGTCCAAGGTCATTGCCATGCAGCAAGCGTTAGGAGCAGAATTTGAACCCAGGTCCTCTGACCAAACATCCCCAATCTGCTTTCCACTGTACCATGTTGCCTCCTGTCATAGATCCAGAGTTGGGGGTAGGCTGTAGGGTGCTGTGAGACCACTGAATCCATGTCCCTCATTTTACGGATGATGAAATTGAGGCCCATGGTCACACGTGTAGTGAGCTTTAGAAGCAGGACTGAACTCATGTTATCTGACTGCTGTCTCCCCTTCCAACTAAGCAGTTCTGTGATTCCGATGATTCATTTCCTGAAGGTGTTGAAGAGTCAAGGTTTTAGTGTAAAAAGCAATCCATCTAAGATGTTAGTAGTTTTATAGATTATCCTCTACATGTTCCAAGCCTCTCAGGCTACTGAGAACGCACAAGTAATTACTGGAGAAAGCTGGCACCAGAAGCCCCGGCCATAAATGCTCCGTAGCTTTACTAGAACATCTATTCCCCCTCTACAGTGACAGGATCTAATATCCTGGTTGTAGCTCTTTACTCCCACCCTGGTGATTTATGTAAGGCTCTCCAACTTACTGGGTTGACACAAACGTTCCACTACACCAGAGGTACTAACACATTGTCATTAAGAGATTTACAGTCCCACAGGCCCCTCTTGCATACAACCTTATTTGTGAAGGCATGCACAAGCATTGTTAACCCTAGGAGGGCCTCCTTGGAAAATTAAATCAGTGGTCCAGTATTTCAGCAAATATAGCCAGGCAGAAGAAGGCAGAAGCTAGAAGGGACAGAAAATGAAAAGGAGCCATTTGCATAAGATACCCCTACCCAGGGCTTAATAATATCTTACGTTATAATTTTAAACTACTATCACAGCTATTGGTTTTATTATTATTATTTTACCTTATAAGAACTTTTTGAGGTGTCTGAGAAAGGTATTGTTATTCTCATTTTTTTTTCAGGTGGTGAAACTGAGTCTCAGAGAATGGGCAGGGAGGCATCCTGAGTGTGCAGTGAGCCCCTATATGTGTAGACTGTGGGACTGTCCAAACTATGGTAAACAGAAGGAATGGACACAAATGAGGCCAGATGCTCTAGGCCAGGGGTGGGGAACCCTTGTGTCTGTCCTGGTTTTAGTCTCTGGAAAGGTTAGGTAGTGCACCAGGTTCAGCTGAGGTTTCTGTACCTTTCATCCAGGGTTATTGAGAGTGACTCAGTCTGTTCAACTTTCAGGGCAAACCTCCTACATCTCAAAGGTCATAGTCAGTGAATTAATTAATCAGTCAATAAGCATTTATCAAGTACTTTTTATGTACCAAGCACTGTGCTAGGTACTGAGCATGCAATGACAACACAAAACGAAACAAAACACAACCCAACAACAAATGAAACCATACCTACCCTCTAATTAGAGAGACAGTGTAATAAACATATAAGCATAAGCAAAAACATTCCCCCGATGCAGAAATTTTTAACCTGGGGGTGAGGGAAATTCTATGAACTTATTTAAAAACGCTTTGATAGTAATAATGTGTATTTAAAGACATTATTCTAAGGGGGCTAGGGTGGGGCATAGACTTCAGCAGAGAAAGCCATGACACCAAAAAGGTTAAGGACCTCTCCTCTAAGGGAAGAGGATCTCTCCCCACATAGCCAGTAGTATTGGGTGTTTGTAAATCCAGGGAGAACCAGGGATTTTGGCTACCTTTGGGTTCTATTGGCATGCCTGTTCTCCTTTAGGGCATGTTTAGAATGATTCCTAGAGGAGTGGTCCAGTTGGTTGTAAGGGTGACCCCATTCTTTTCAGTTTCACAATGCTTATACTCCATGACTCAGTCATTTCCTGGAATAATGGGGTTATTTGGCAACTAGGAATCACTTCTCCCTTCTCTGTAGCTTTCCCAGAGGAGATCATCAAGCAGTACTCTGACTGCCTCCTGGAACACAGAGAATTCATGGTTCTAGAAAGTTTTCCTTAGCTGTCAAAAGTGAAGATATTATGGCTCAAGGCCTAGTCACTACAAGCCTAAACGTACACCCAGAAGGGTGTCACAGAAATCAGTCTTCTGCTGGAGTATGGTGGTGACGGTGGGTGGAGGGTAATTCCTTGGAGTTGGACAATTTCCATGTTATCCAATCACGGGCAATCAGAGTAGGACCAAAAGAGATGTTAGAAGAGTTAACTGTAAAAAACAATTAGCGATACTTAGAGAAAGGGGGTCAGTAGAAGAGAAGATTTACAATTACATATCATGTTTGAAAATTCACAACATAAACCAGTGAATCAGGCTTGAGAAAAGAAAAAGTAATTTATTGTGTCTGTGCTAAAGTCCTTCTGCAATGCTTTACCATGACGAGGAGATGACTCTGGGTTCTCCGTCCATCAGAGTAAACATTCTGGGCAGGTGTATCAAGTTGAAAAGACCCTGAGCAGAGGCCTTCCAATTGATGGTGTGCCTGCTAATCAAGGACAAATCTAGGTAAATTTGGAGAGGATCATCACCAGGTTGACATCAGGATGATGGCATTTTGGCCACTGCCACTCTTAGCTAGGTGGCTCCGTAGTGCACAGAATGCCAGGCCTGGAGTTAGGAAGTCTCATCTTCAAGTCTGTCCTCAGACACTTACTAGCTGTGTGACCCTGGGCAAGTCACTTAACCCTGTTTGCCTCAATTTCCTCATCTCTAAAATGAGCCTGAGAAGGAAATAGCAAACCACTCCAATTATCTTTGCCAAGAAAGCCCCGAATGGGGTCATGAAGAGTCTGATGTGACTGAAAAACAACTGAACAACTCTCAAACAGAGCATCTAAAAAATAAAGGCTTTGCAAACTTTAAAATGCTATGTAATTGTTAGCTGTTATCACTATTTCCTATTGAGTCAGAGAGGCCTTGTGTTCTGGGCTGGTGGAGGTATTATCCACGCAAAAAGAATTCCAACTCCTTGAAGTATCAATGTAATTTATCATGAACTTAACTTTCAACAATAGCAACACCAATTAAATTTACATCTAAAACTAATTAAACTTTGAAAAAGACCTTCGACACTCAACTGTCCATAACAGCTTAAAAGTGCCTCCTTCAGTGTTTCTGCCACTGGTCCTCATCTCTGCTTTTTGGTTTCCCTAGTTACCTTCAAGAGTTAGGTTCTATCTTCTGTGCAGGTCTTTCCAGGTCCCCCTGACCTACTAGTGCCTTCCCCTCTGAGATTAGCTTCCATCTATTCTGCATGCATCTTGTATGTGCATAGTCACTTACATGTCTTTGCCCTCCGTTAGAATGTAAGTAAACTCCATGAGGGCAGAGATTGAATTTTGCCTTTCTTTGTACCCTTGGTTTGGCACAGTGCCTGATAGCTTCATGGTACAGTGGAGAGAGTGGCAAGCCTAGATTCCAGAAGACCTGAGTTCTCTTAGATACATACTTAACTGTGTGACCCTGGACAAGTCACTTAACCTTGTTTGCTTCAGTTTCCTTATCTGTAGAATGAGCTGGAGAAGAAAATGGCAAACCACTCCAGTATCTTTGCCAGGAAAACCTCCAAATGAATCACAAAGACTTGGGTGTGACTGAAGAATAAAACAAACGATCAAAACACCTCCTGAGGAATGTATCAAGTGCAGTACCCAGAACATACACTGTTTCCTTGGCTATTTTCCTGAAGAAAAGAAGACCCTTAGAGTGAAGAATACACATCTAGTCAGGCTTAGTGGTTCAGGGCTGCAATCCTTTGTCTTGGGGAGACTGAGGCTGGTGGATCACTTGAGCTTGGAGGACCAGACTTCCTAACAAAGGGCAAATCAGCCCAGAATGGAAAAGAAACAGGTCAAAGCTCTGTGCTGATCAGCAGTAGGGGCAGGGCTGGCAACTGGCCACTGAACTTCCAGCCCAGGAGAGATAGGGAGACTCAGTTTAAAGAAAAATCCACCTAAGAAAAACTCTTGGGAAATGTATGCCCTTCCTGAGGCTTCCCAAGGTATGATCCTCATTCTGCAAATGCCTAAATCCATAGAAAGGCAGCAGGGTTTGAGAAGCCTCATGATCCACCAGCAATGACAATAACCTTTTCAATCTCCTTGAACGCTCAGTCTGCTTTGCCCAGGTTGCAAGAATGAGCTGATGGTGCAGCTCATTGGATCTATAAATCGACACTGGTCTTCGCCAATTATAGAGCTGACACCTCCTCTACCAACCCCCTATACTCTATGCCTCTCGTAGCATCCATTCCAATCTGCCTTGTGCTGCGGTTCTTTGTGTCTTATAGCCTGACTAAACTGCAAATTCCTTGAAAGAAGGGACAGATGGATTGTGTCCGACACATAAGGCCTAGCTTAGTGCTTTGAGCCCCAGAGGTACATCCAGGAATATTTGTTGAATTGAGTCGAGCTGGGTAGACCTCATGAGGCATGTTTTATGAGAGGGATTTCTCTGGCCTCTATTCCTAAGGAGACGAATTGAAAATTTCTAGGTGTCATTAAATCATTGCTCACTACTTTAAAGCAAAAATGGAGGGAATTTAATTTTCTACTTAGAATGTAAAGTATATTCATGAAACTGAAATGAAAAAGAAAAAAATAGAGGAAATGGTCTGTTTCTTCTTTTTTCTTTATCTCTTCTCATCCCTGCCTGTTTACTTTCCAAGATCTGAGTTCTGACTCTTCAAAGACTTCTTTGTCTGCTACCCTACCTTATGGGATTCATCTGCCCCTAAGCCCTCAATTGCAAAACTATTAACTTCTGATCTATTGGCCTCTTCTCCTTACTTTTTCTCTTTGCTTGCTGTCTGGAGTCTTAGATATTTCACTAACCCCCCGAAATTCACATGTCAGAAATATTCAGCATCTTTTCTTCCCCTTCAGCAATATCTATGTGGAGATACTAGAGGGATGATGGGTGGAAAGGAAGGTGTAAGAAGAGACTCAATAAGTAAGCCACTCAGATATAAATGCCTGTCATTGCAACAACCATATAAGGAGGTTCAGGGAGTGAGGAATTCTGGGCAGCTGGATAGTTTCCTGCCTAATTATCTTGGGTGGTCCCCCCTTTCCCTTCAAATTCCTTATATGATTTCTTAAAAAGTACAAGGAAAAGACTGACCCTGAGGAAAAGGTGTTCTTTTTCACAATATCCAGACTATTTTGTCATCTCGATGAATAAACTGAAATGAAATAAGAAATATCAACCCTGGCCTTGGGTTGCATTTCTCTCTCAGAGATAGAATCACAGAGTCTCAGAATTGGAAGAGGCCTTAGAAGTCCAACTAGTATTGGATCAAGAAACACTATGAACCCACACCTCCAAAGGGGACCTCTAGCTATGGTTGAAAAGAAGGGGAATCTCTCTTCAGAAGCAGCACAGTCTACTTTTGGACAACTGTGATTGTTAGGAGAGAGGTTGTAGGTGGCTGAGTGGATAGAGCTCTGGGCCTGGAGTCAGGAAGACGGGTTTAAATGCAGTCTCAGGCACTTCCTAGCTGTGTGACCCTGGGTAAGTCACTTAACCTCTGTTTACTTTAATCCAGTGGAGAAAGAAATGGCAAACCACTCCTGTATCTTTGCCAAGAAAACCTTTTGGACAGTATAGTCCATGGAGTCATGAAAAGTCAGATATGACTAAATGACTGAACAATAATTGCTAGGAAAGGTTCTCCTTTACCTCAAGCCTAAATGTTCTGTGAAACTTTCTCCCATTGCTAACCACAGTGCTTTAAGGTTTGAAAGGTGCTTTACAGATATTGTGTCATTTTATTCCTCTCAAAGACTGTGGTAGAAAGTGCCACTATTATCACCATTTTAGAGATGAGGAAAGTGATGCAGAAATCAGTCAAGAGATTCGTCTAGTGTCATATGGTTAATGAGGGAGGATTTGAACTCAGCTCCAGTGCTGTATCTGCTATGCCACTTGGCTGCTGCCAGGAAAACAAAACAAAACAAAAACGAATCCCCCTTCTACATAACACACCTTCAGATATTTGAAAACTTTTATTATGAACTTCTTTTGTTTTTATTTCTTCAGGATAAAACTTCCTAATTCCTCCATCTGATTCTACTATATCATGGCCTTAAGGTCCTCTTCTCCATTATGTTACTTTTCTCTTTATACTTTTCAGTTCATTAATGTCCTTCCTAAAATGTGGCTCCCAGAAAAGACGTCAGTGAACTGGTGACTACCAGGATTATATATCAGTATATTATTATATGTAGAATATATAGAATTATGACTCATCTAGACCTCATCCCATATTCTTGTTAATTGTGTCAGGTAGACTGTACTTTATATCACTGTCAAACCATTTAACCCTTCCCCCCAACCTCAGTTACCCCATGTCTGTTGTTGTTCTTCAGTCATGTCTGACTTTTCATGATTCCATTAGGGGTTATCTTGGCAGAGATGCTGGAATGGTTTGGGAGTGTGTAATAGTAACGGAAATTTGAAAATCTTCCCTGCCCCTTAATAGTTTGAATATACTCACATGGAGCCTGTGGTGGGAGGTGCTGAATGGATATAGCAGAACCCAGAGGAAGCTGGAAGTCAGAGTAGTTATAATGGAGGGAGGAGAGAGGATGCAGGTAAGGGGACTGCTAGGTTTGTGAGTGTTTGTGGGAAGGCTTTGGGATGGTGTTGCTCTCTGCAGTGTTATCATGTATAGATTTCTTTGTTGCTATGATGAATTTGGTTTTCTGGTGTTGGGATCTGGCTTTTTGATGTTAGTAAACATTTTCCTTCTGTCTTCTATATGGAGAGTCTGTTATATTTTGCAATTCAGAACTATGCTGGCATATTCATAGTTGTCTTCAGTGCTGTGAATATTGCCTTGACAGTACAGAATGGTTTGCCATTTACTTCTCCAGACAATTTTGCATATGAAGAAACTTAGACAATATAATGGTAATAGGAATTTGAAGATCTTCCCTGCCCCTTGTATTTGCAATCAAACAGGTACTAAGCATCTTGTTCCAAGTTAATGACTGTGTCAAGTATTAGGACCCAGAACTTGGGAATCCCATGATGGGATGGATTTGTTGATGTAATAGGAAGGAGCAGAACAGGGAGAGCTAATACCATATATAAGGAAAAGCCCAAGCTGAGAGAGGCCAGAACTTCTGGGGGCATCATGGAAGCAGAGAAGGTACTGCTGGAGAGAGAGAAGAGAACTGAGAACTGAACTGAGAACTGAGAAGAACTGAGAAGAGAAATAAGAACTGAGAACTGAACTGAGAATTAAGAAGAATTGAGAAATGAGAAGAGAAGAGAACTTGGAGGAGGCATAGCTGTGGAGTCAGTACTTTGTCTGTCTGTTTTGATGGTACTTTGTCAGATTTGTCTGCTGATAGAGGATGGTGCTGTTGTTACAGAAGCCCTGGGACCTTGCTGCTGGTTCAGAAGTCCTGAAAGAGGATTTTCTTGTTGTTTGTTTACAGAAATCTTGGAGGAGGGTCTTACTGACATTTTCAGAAGTCCTGGGACTATACTAATGATTTGTGTTGAATTCTCAGACCTTATTGTTGGGTCTGAGTTGACTTCACAGGCAGATAGTGAATTGAATATGGTGCCAGCAATGTGCATGAATATTATTGTGGCTCTGTTAAGCTTTGTCTTCCTAGAAACAGGAATTGTAAAGGACTTGAGGTGGACTGGACACTGTGAGCTTCAATATGGAATGGGAACTGGACAAGGAGTTGTACGAGGAACTGGGAGCTGCCTGCCTTTGAACCCAGGTGACAGTTGTGTAGATTCAGGCAGGAGCTGGGACCATGGAAGAGTAACTATGGAAGCTGAGAGCCAGCCTTGAGTCAAGATGAAAAGATCTCTTCTTGGATACCTGATGCTGACTGAGAAGATTATGATTTACTGTGACCTAGGGGTTGAGAACTTTGACCTTTGTACTTTGTGTCCACTAAGGAGACAAGACTTCTTAAGGATGATTGAATTAAGGATTTACTAAATGATTGAGTTACTAAAGGAATGTGCTTTGTTTAAAACTATGTGGCCACTTTGTTGAAAGCTATGTGGCCATTTTAGTGATAACTTGTTATACTCCAACACTGTGAATGCTGTACTTTGATTTCTGTGAATGTCTTCTCTTAGTTTGTTACTGAATAAATAGAGTTCACTATACTATGTAATCAGAACCTTGAAGCTGTTCACAGCAGCAGTCCTCTGGAAAGCTGCTTGTACTTGGCTTTATAGGTAAACAGAGTTAAGTGACTTGCTAAAGGCCACATAGCTATTAAGTGTCTGCAGCCAGATTTGAACTCAGGAAGATGAATTTTCCTGATTCCACGTCAGGCACTCCATCCAGTGCACCACCTAGTTGTCCTTTCCCCATCTATGCTCAAAGTTAAACACTGAAGCTTGAAAAAAATATCTCTGCAAAATATTTTAAGAAAGGAGGCTTGACAACAATATAAGCTATGAAGACTTATAAGTGCTGATGACATTTATACACATGAAAGAATAAATCCAAGAGGATTCATTTCCACCTTTAGGATCATATTATTTTAGATTTGAATTGGGAAGGCCCTCATAGGCCCTCCACTTCTTCTGCCTTTATTTTGCAGATTAGAACACTGAAACTCAGAAAAAACTAAACCCAAGATTACATAGATAATAAACCCCAAGGCTGGGGTTTGAACCAGAACCCTCTGCCTCCACCTCTAGGGGCTTTTCCATTGAGTTATACAGACTCCTAAGCTCTTGAATTAACCTAGAACTTTCTTTTAAAGCATCTATTTTATTTTTATTTATGGAACAAAACAAGCATTTCCATAACGTGGCATAATAAAAAGATGATTGCACATGACACTATAATTCTATTATGTACAAATTGCTATTAGTTTTAAATATACAACAGTTTTCATGTAAATTTTTCTTCTTTTTTTTCTTTCTTTCTTCCACCCCGATCAGAGATGGTCACCATCTTCTGCTTATATTTCTCTTCATTATTTTGTGAAAATCTTTCCATGTTTTTCTAAGATCATTGATTTCACTATTTCTTATAGCACAGTAGTATTCCATCACAATCATATACCACAACTTGTCCAGCCTTTCCCCAATTGATGAACATCCCTGCAATTTCCAGTTTATTGCCACCGCAAAGAGATGTTATAAACATTTTAGAACATATAAGTTCTTTTTCCTTTTCCCTAATCATTTTTGGATAGACCTAGCAGTGGTTTTGCTAGGTCAAAAGGTGTGGGTAGTTTAATAACTCTTTGGGAATAATTCCAGATTGCTCTACAAAATGGCTGGATCAGTTCACAAACCTAGTATCTTCTTGAAAGTTTCCAGAATAAGACCCTTGTGATAACTAGTTATATCCATTTCTGAACTTTTTTTTCTTTCTTTCCCAGTCTCAGAGCAGCTGAATTAAAGAGTTAAATGAATCAGTTCAGTAGGTGATTCCCTGTCCCACCCCCCTTCCCAAAGCAATGGAAGAAAGCTTTGGATTTTGTGAGCTTTGCTCTTTCAATAGAGGAAAGGCAGAGGAGAGAGATTTCTAGGTTAGGGGCCCTGGAAGCTTTTGTTTGGGGGTGGGGAAGAGATTCTAGGAGAGTAAATGTTAAAACATTTAGTTGGCATACCAAATGGGCAAGCCTGGGCATTGAGGTGTTTGAAGCCAGGGTAAGGTAGGTGGGCCCTCCTGAGGATCCATAATAGCTTACTTTCATTTGGGAAGGGTGATTGTCAAGGGAGGTAAATGAATTTGAGCAAATTGGGTAGACTAAGATCCCTTAAGGACATGGTTCTGGCAATCCTAATGAAATTGGCTGGCTTTTATCTGGAGCGCATTTATCTTGTCAGCCTTGTAGTCCCAGGGTGGAATTCCAGATGTCCATCCCTCATATTGTTTAAGCATCCCAGGACTCTCTTATTAGGGGGTGGGGTGGGAGTAGGGTAGGTATTTGTGTGCATGGATAAGACAGTTATTCTAATCAGTTGTTAAAACTCCTACCCACAGAAACTGGCAAGTCTTCTGTAATTTATGACCTTGGAGAGCTGACTTGGGGTATTCTGAGTGTGAGTGATTTGCTCATAGTCAGAAAGTCAGTATGTGTCAGGGGCAAGACTTGAACCCATCCTTTCCTGACCTTGATGCCTCTAAGTTACACTGTCACATTAATCATTGTTGAAGTGTATCTCTAATTTAGTTCTACTTTCACTGAACTCTATCCCAATACTGGTAAATCTCCTGTTAAAACAAGGACTCACCCATAATTCATCTTTTGTGTCAATCTGCATTTTCTTTTATGAGAATTGCTTAAAGCCAATCTCTTTCTCTGTAGAAGTCAGTGACCTGAGAAGCCCAGAGCCTCTGAAACCCTGTAATTCCCTGATCTTGTTATAAAGGGAGGCATCTTTTCTTTTTTCCCCTCTCTCCACAAATAATACAATTGCCCCCAATTGCCCTAATCCTCAGTAGTTGGAAAGACAGTGGAAGGACAGGTTAAGTCCTTCAGGCAATAGGATGAACAACCTCTTTTTTCTTCCTTTTGTAGCAGAATTAGACTCCTTTCTCATCCTTTCTTTCCAAGGTCTTCATCAGGTCAGCATGTCTTTCTGTAGAGGAGGAGTGGGATTGAATTAATAGAGAAAGTCTATCCCAGTGTCTGAAGGCAGCATAAGAAGCAAATAGAAGCAAAAGGAGAGAAATGAATAGAGGGAGAAAAACCTTGCATGGGAATGCTAGATACCTAGTGTCTTTGTTACCACCCTAAGTAAATCCTAAGAGACTGGGGAAAACTTATTACTTGGGCAATTTTGCTGTGAAATGTATTAAAAGACCCAAGGGGTTTTCAGTCAGGGCCTTGAAATTCCTTCACTGTCTTCAGGAATGTCCTTTTTGTACCATTATTTGCTTTCTAAAGTCTTTGAGATTAGTACTTGATTTTGTTATTTTCAGATTTAAGTCAGGCAGGGGACACCTGAAATTGGATTACCAAAGGGTTTATGTTAGGACAAGAGTAGGGAGTTCTGCAATGCAATTCAGGGGCTTGTTGCTTTCTTTCTCCCTCTTTCTCCTTCTCCTTGTTCTCTCTCCCCCTCCCTTGACTTTCATTTTTCTTCTCCTTTGGAGAAAGAACCAAAAGGCAAGAGTTTCTTTTCAGGAAAATTTATTCTTCCAAAATTCTCCCCTTTTTTCTTCCCTTTTTTCATTTCCCTCTCTTTCCCCTTTTTTCTTTCCACTTTTAGAAGCATTTTCATACCAGTATTCTTCTAGGGTGTTCAATCAATTACATTCTGTAAGTGTAAGGCTCTATCCCTTTTTACACAAGCATTTTATTTACTGACAAGAGGAGAAAAAAGTCATTTTTGTGTGAAAACAAAGAGAAAAGTAGAAATATGAAATTTGGGATAGAACCTAAGAAAAAAGCATCTGCTGAGATAAAAGTTTTAAAGAGAGGTAAATAAATTTAGAGGCTGCCAGAGCAAAATTATGTACCTCAGAGGCAAAAGTACTGACTGATTTTAAAGATGGCTACAATACATTTTCATTCCATAGTCAATTTATAAATGCCTGCTTTTAGGATTTGGAGTCAAAGAATTGTTTTTGGGACTAGGAGTCTATTGTATATTAACTATTTGTGTCATATCTGATAGAAATGTGTAGTTGGGGTTTCTCGTCCTCAAGATAGATCTCTACTCGCAAGGAGGACCTGATTAAAAAAAGGTAGATCAGAAGTCAGAGAGAAATAACAACTGTGGACAAGAGAAACAGGGACACCAAAAAGCAGAAGCTGGAAAACAGAAGGTGATGAAGCCAAGCATAACTGTGATCACCTGTAATGTTAATGGGATTTAAGATCTTTCCATCCATTAATAGGCCTCATGTGGATCCCATTAAGGGAAGCTTGCTTAGGGGAGGCTTGCTTGTAGGAAGGCTTTCACACCTTTTGTTAATTTCTAATTAGGTACCTTTTGATAATTTCTAATCAGGCACTGAGTCATGAGGGTTGTGATGCCTTCTGGCTCCTTAGAGAGTATATATACTCTGAAGTTAGCATTTTGCTTTGAGGGCTTACTCATTGGAAGAGTGTTTCAGTGATGTGGCCAGATGAGACTTGGTAGCTTTTAAGGAGCCCTCTGACTTAGAAAAACCCAGATGTTGGTGTTTCTCTCTCTGGTAACTATGTATGCCTTGATCAGACAGTTGAATTTGTTCATCTGTGCTGATTTCTTAGACAGAAACCCTGTCTGTTGGTCTTTATTTCTCTGATCGTATTTTTAAAAAAATTTTCTCAGAGTGCTGACTTTTCCCCTGAATTAATGAATGTAATTAAAAAAGACTGTTGACCCCTTGAACAGCTGTCTCCCTAGTAAAGCAGATCTGGGTATGTCAATATGGTTGTCACTATACCACCTGATAAATGACAGGCTGATGATAATGGGGAGTTATTTTGACTGGAGGAAATACTGATCATGGCATCCTTGGCTGTTGGAGGAGATGGCTGGGGAAAGACTATCTTACTTGTTTGCCCTACCTAAAAAATGGGGGCTTGGATGTCATGTCAGGTGCCAAGCCCTATGATATTACTATTATTAGTTCCCCCAAATGCGAAGAGTGAAGGAATAAGAAAAGACACATTAAAATCCTATTTTGTGGAGAGAAATTCTTGCCATTGTGTCCTTCTGTCCCTGTGTGGCAAGGGTTATTTCTGTGATGCTGGAACCAAAGCAAACTTAAATCAAAAAGAAGCTTTTCATCAGGCAGATCAGACCAGATATTGGTTCTATTTCCAGAACTTGCCTGATGGTTTGTTTAAACTATAACCAGTTTTGGAAAGTGGGCTACAAATGTGGACATTCTCATAATCTAACTCAGTTTATTTGTGTTAAAACCAATATTTAATTGTGAGGTAAGTATGATGATATATTTAACCTTTTCTTCTATAGTGTGTTTTTCTTTAGTTTGTTGTTTTCCTGTCATAAAATAGGTACATTAGTGTCCTTTACCTATGAAGATGTTCTTATTAAGTTGATATGGTAGTGTATGGTCTAGTGGATAAAGAGATGGCCCCCTGAGTCAGGAAGAACTGGTCTTAAGTCTTGTATTTGCTACATTTTGGCTGTATGACTCTAAGCAAGTCATTTAACCTCTCGGCACCCAAGCCAATTCTCTTAAGACTATAAGTTACAGAATGGTTACTGGTCTGAACTGGTACAGAATTTTGTCACTAAGAGTTCCTTATACTGATGCAGACATAGGCCTGCCTATCTCTTTTCTCTGCCTCCCCCACATCTCGCCCCCCCCCCAAAAAAAAAAAAGCTTACTGTATTTAGAGTCAGAGGATCTGGGTTTGCATTTTGGTTTCACTCTTTTCTACTTTCCTAACAATGAATAAGTCTGTAAATATTTAAAATTCCGGAGTTGTAATAATTACTGATATTTATGTAGTACTCTACATATGTAACCTTCTTCACCAAGTTCCAGGAATCATTGATCCCAGAGATTCTAGGTTCATGATTATAGGAGTCTATCTGGAAGATGTCCCCAAAGGAATTAAGTTCTCCTTGGCTTATTAATGTACCCACCTGGGTTCTTCCAAGAAAATCTCTAGAAGAAATTTTAGATATGACTTGTGTCTAAGGTTTCCTTGCATATAGGCAAAATTGTCCCCAATATGTGTCCAATATGGCTATTTGTTATGGGAAAGCTTTTTATTTTTTCCATCAAAGAAAAGACACAAGATACCAAAAAAACATTTCCTGTCACACATGAACAACTACAGAAATACAAAGTGCTCAAATAGCTAATTATATTCTACACATAGGGCAATTAGGTGGTGCAGTGGATAGAGTACTGGGCCTGGAGTCAGGAAGACTCATGTTCTTGACTTCAAATGTGACCTCAGATACGTAATAGTTGTATGACCCTGGGCAAGTCATTTAATCTTGTTTGCCTCAGTTTCCTCATCTGTAAAATGGGTTGGAAAAGGAAATGGCAAATCACTCCAGTATCTTTGCCAAGAAAACCCCAACTGAGATTTTCAACAATAAGTCTCTATGTTCCCCTAGAAGGTAATTACCCTTTCTAGGACTGATGAAAATGTCATATTTACCCAGGATCTACCCTGTCTAAGCAATACATAACAATTATACAGGAAGGTGGCATGTTCAAAATCTCCTGGCCCCTCATTGAATGGTTTTAGTCTTCTAGAGGCAGTATCATCCCAATTTTTCTTCTCTGAGAGCCATGCTTTTAAGGAAATCTCCTCCCTCTAGGTGGCAGACACTTGATTCAGAAATATTTAAATTCAGTATTACCCATGAAGTAACTGATAAGCCTGGAAACATTCAATTCTCAAGATTTCGACTTTTTGAGCATTTTGTACTAAAAAAAAAGAAACAGAAAAGAAAGAGAAAATAAAAATTCAAGAAACTGCCATTTTATTTTGGCAAAAATTTGTCTCTCATTGCCATGTGTTTCTGCTGTAAGTTGCCATTGCTGCTTTAGGGGGGTGTGTGTGTGGGGGGCTGTGAGAGAGGGGAATTTTATTGAAAATACAAGAGAAAGAAAGTATATGAAAAGGGAAAATGGCTCAAGAGGTTAGAGACCACATAGTGAATGATTCCTTCCAAAGGACTCATTCCCTAAGTCTCAATAAATCAATCATCACCAGGTAATTCCAGCCATTGGGAACCAATCAGGAGTTTACTGTGTCCTCCAGTAAAGCACATATCCTCAGTAAATGTAAAAGTAAAAGTAAAACTTGCCAAAGCAAGTGTCCAGCTCTATGGAGGATATACCCCATTCTGACAATGATCTATGCATTATTTCTAATCAGCTTTAGTGGGGAACTAATCTAATTAAGCTACATCCTATTTATTCCAAGCAGTCAGGTAAAGTTGATATTACAGGAATTTAATTAATTTTTTTACACATTTTATTTATTTTACATATTTTCTTTTATAGATTAAATTTAATGACTTCTCTATGGTCACATACTTGGAAAATTTTTGAGAAGGGATTTGAACCCAGATCTTTGTAAATTCAAATCCTGTAGTATCCACTATGCCATGCTATAATGTAGCATCCAATTGAATGAATGAATGAAATCCAAATCCCTCTATTATCAAGTAGGTAAATTGATGTTTATAGGAGTGAAATGATTTACTTAAGACCACATAACTAATAAGTATCAGAGTCCTAGTGTCAAGATTAAAGAAAGATTACTGCCTCTATACCACACTCCCTCTATGCTTTAAAAAGCTTGTGATTCAGGAGTCCTTTCTCATAGTCCCATTCCCTTGACTTTGTAAATTTAGAATCTTTTTCCCTTCTCTCAATATACCCTAATCTTCTTGAATCCCCTTGATCTCAAGTCACATTTCCTAACAATTTCAACTCTACCCCCTCCTTTTTACCATAGGTCAAACCCATGGGTTTTGAAAAGCCCTCCACTGCCTTCTGCTGTTGCTGGTAAAACTTAACAATCTACAAAATGACCGTGTCTTAAAATATGTCTCTTATTTTGCACTTCAAGTCCATCCCTCCATCAATATTTATGAAATGCCTACTCTGTGTGAAACACTGTCCTAGGTGCTGAGCATATTACATATCAGGAGGCTGGAAACATGCTTTATCATAAGTTTTCAGTCATTACATTGATTAGAGTTGTTAAGTTTTTTCAGAGTTATTTTTCTCTACAATATTGTAGTTACTTGATAAATTGTTCTTTCTAAATAGCACATATTTGTGAGCTGACTGGCTAAAGTTAGGGATGCAGTTTATGGCTCTGTAATGAATGAATGAATCAATCAATAGTCAATTATTAAGTGTCTTATGCACCATATACTGTGCTAGGATTTGGGGATACAAAGATAAAAAACACAACAGTCCTTTCTCTTAAGGAGCTTACATTCTATTTAGGGAACCAACACATACACATCTAAGTATAAACTAAATAAATATAAGGTAAAGGCAAAATAATTTGAGAGGAAAGGCTATAGCAATTGAGAGGATGTAGAAAGGCATCATGTAGAAAGTTATGCTTGAAGTGAATTTTGAAGGAAGTGAGGGCTTTAATGCAGCAGAAGGAGGAGGGAGAGCATTGTAATCCAGATGAAAAGGATGGGCCTCGTAGAGATGGCAGATGGAGTGCCATGGATGGTCATCATTAAGTAGACCAGTCTCATTGGAACAAAGAGTATGTGAAGAAAAGTCATATAAAACAAACCTGGAGGAATTTGATTGGAACCAGACTGTGAAGAACTTTAAATACTAAAGAGAGAAGTTTGTATTTGATCCTAAAAGCAAGAGGTAGTCTTAAGCTTCCCAAAGAGGAAAATGAGATGCTCAGACTTGCAATTTAGGAATATTAATTTGGCAGCTGAATGAGGGATGCATTAGAGAAGGGAGAGGTTAGATGCAGGGAAGACAGTGAGAGTATTATTGCTCCAGTCCAAGTGAGAGGTGATGAGGATATGAGCTGGAGTGGTTGCTATGTACGTGGTGTTATGGGAATCTGAAGATCTTCCCTGCCCCTAGGCCCTTTGATAGGCTTAAGTGACTCTGAGAAGGTTTCCTGATTTGAAAATATACTCTGCCCCCAAATAGGCTGAATGTGGTCACGTGGAGCCTGTGGCAGGAGGCTTGTTCTTCAGGAATGCCCATGCCTTATTACTTTGTGATTGGGCAGTGAGTCAAGAGGGTTGTGACATTTTCTGATTCAGGAGAAGGCTATATATACCCTGATGTGAGGTTTTGCTTTGGGGCTCACTTTGGGAAGAGTTGTGTGATTTGGCCAGTTGAGACTCTGGGCAGCTGTTGAGCCCCTTTGCTTTGAAAACCTAGATGTTGATGCTTCCCTGTCTGGTAACTAACTAGGTATGAATGTAATGGTCAGACAGATGGAAGCCCTGTCTGCTGGTCTGTTTCTCTGTCTGCTTGTAACTTCTGCTTGTAACTTCTGTTTGTATTCTCTGAAGTTCAGGGTGCTGACTTTCTCCCCTGAACTAGGTAAATGATACGTGCTTGATTAAAGTAATATTGTTAACCCATTTTGAGTTGCTTTACTTTTAGGAAAGCTTGCTATTCTTTGTTTCAGTTTCTTTATCTAGAAAATATGGACAGATCAGATGATCTCTAAGTTCTTTTTGAAAATGAAGATTTTGTGATTCTGGAAGAAAGGAAGGAATTACTTTTATGGGAGAATATGTCTTTATTTGTTGGACTTTTCTCTCTTCCTAAGGAAATATGGTGTTATATACTCTCTGAAAGGTCATAGAAAGGATTGCAGATTATAAGAACCTGTGCTAGCAGCCATTCTGGGTATGCTACGATGCTTGCTGCTATACATGGAAAGGAAATGGATATGAGAAATGTCATGAAACTGTAAGGTTGGTGAGGTTCAAGTGAAAAGAAGGAGCTGCTAGAAGCTTGTATAATGCAACTGAATCATAATCAGCTTTCCTCTGAATGAAATGAATGAGCTTCAATGGATCAACAATCTGAGGTTGTTACCTTAAATATGAAACACTGAACCTTGACACCTTTGATAGGAAATACAGGAAAGCTTAGAAAAATAAATTGCACATTAAGACCTCCCAGGAAGGACAGACTAATTTGGAATTATGAGAATAAGCTCCTCATGGTTAATAGCTGTCTTTTGAATTGGCTCTCAGGGTAATTAACTGGAATGTTATTGTCAACCTTCCATGGTCTTTGATACTCAGCCATGCTTACTTGACTATTTTAGACATGCAATAATAGCTTAGCACTTAACACTGAGTAAAAGATTCAAAACACTCATTTTCTTCTTTTGAAATTTTCTTTAAAAATGTTAATTATTTAAAGGCTTGAAAATCCTTTTCTATAATTCATACTGATCCTTAGGGCTGTATTTTTCCAGCTTTGATCCTTTGTCTACTAGAATTTATAGATGCTTTTTTATCCCTCTTAGAAGGGACATGTTAGAGACACAGCTGCCAAACTTTGTTTCCTATTGAATCTGGATCTCATCCTTTGCAGGGATGTACACCTTTCCAAACCATTTTTATTATAATGACTGATAAGGGTGATCAGAGAGGCAGTGCAGTACAGTGGAGAAAAGGTTAGAATGTTCTCCTTGTTCTAGTCTTGGGTTCTGCTATTATCTGTGTGACCTTCCAATCATTTTGCTATTCTTTGTTTCAGTTTCTTTATCTAGAAAATATGGACAGATCAGATGATCTCTAAGTTCCTTTTGAAAATGAAGATTTTGTGATTCTGGAAGAAAGGAAGGAATTACTTTTATGGGAGAATATGTCTTTATTTGTTGGACTTTTCTCTCTTCCTAAGGAAATATGGTGTTATATACTCTCTGAAAGGTCATAGAAAGGATTGCAGATTATAAATTGGGGAGAAGCATTGAGACATTTCTGGCCTGATCCCAAATGCTGTGAGATAGCATATAAAACAAGTTTTCCAAATTTCATTCCAATTAGAAAGTACTGCTATTGCCCAAGCAATGGGAAAAAAGGTAGAAAATCAGAGCCCCTAAATCTCTTTATTAGAGGAGAAACTGCCTGAAATTTCCATTATGAGCTAACTTGTAGGATGATCACACCCCAGAAGGATTAAAGTCATTTGTCACAGCCATCGAATCAAGAATCATCAGAGCTCTGAATATATGGAGCAGATGCCATTCCAATAATCAGGATTCTTCTAGTTTCTTGAAGCAGTGTGGAGTAGTCGATTGAATGCTGAAACTGGAGTCAGGGAAGCCTAAGTTCAGATACAGATATGGACACTAACCAATTGAGTTGGGCCAAGTGGCAATCTTTCTTAGGCTCAGTGTTCTTATTGATAAAATGGGAATAATGATTCCAGAAGGTTCTACCTAACAGAGTTGTTGTGAGGCTAAAATAATGAGATAATGTATGTTGAGTGCTTTACAAACAAACCTTAGAATATGCTTAAAATGTCAAATCTCATTACTAGCACTATAACTGCTACTGTTGCTACTGCTGCTGCTACTACTACTACTACTACTTCTACTACTACTACTACTACTACTACTACTACTACTACTACTACTACTACTACTACTACAGAAGCTAATGGTACCTGGCTTAGGCGGGATTACTGCATGGAATAATTATCTTTGCCTCCTTCTGTAGTCACTGATGGAAACCTATCTTTGACTAGCTGTCTCATTCACTCTAGTTTCTATGCAAAAGATGGTTGGAATGAGGGACCTGTACCTATTCTAGGACTGGTATCAGAACTGATAGCAGAGCACACCCTCAATAGTCTTCTTTCTCCCCTTGATAATATAATTTTGCTTCTGATCCTCTTATTAACTGCGTGAGCCTGGGTTTAACCCCGTTTGCCTCAGTTTTCCAATTTGTAAAATGACCTGGAGAAGAAAATTGTAAACCAGTTCAGTATCTTTGCCAAGAAAACCCCACATCAGGTCACAAAGAATCACACATGACTGAAAACAACTGAACAGCAACAAATAATACCTCTGTATTTGGAATGACATTAAGTATTCCTGTCACCTTCAGCTCCAAATTCCTTTCCCTAAGCTTTTCTATCTTATCTGCTATGGCAATATCATTACATTGTATAAATGAGTTTTTTTTTTTAGAAACTGATCACATTCCCTAAACAAAGAGAAGAAAATTTGTTTTTTGTCATTTTGAATGAATATTTTTCTTTTAAATATCACTAAAACAAAAACTCCAACAGTGAGTCCCTAGTCAAAATGGATACCATTGCAGCCCTGGGGCTAATGGTGTGATAACTTTTGGCATAAAGAAATACTGGACTACTCGATCTTGAGTGTTTTCTATTTAGAGAAGATTGAATTTACTTTTAATAATACTTTAAATTTATGAAGTGCTTTTCTTTTTAGGAATGAAAAGAACTGCTTGTATTTTCTTTTTACTTCCATTCCTTGCAAGAATTCAATAGTTTAATTTAACAAAAATATATTAAACTCCTGTTGTGTGCAACCACTCCTAGGAAACTTATTTGAGGGTTATAGTATGTACACAAATAAGCATTATCCAAAGAGGGGGAGAGACAGAGAGAGAGAGAGAGAGAGAGAGAGAGAGAGAGAGAGAGAGAGAGACAGAGACAGAGAGAGAGAGAGAGAGACAAAGACAAAGAGAGACAGAGAGACAGACAGAGAGAGAGGCAGAGAGACATACAGAGATACAGACAGAGACAGACATACAGGAAGAGAAAAAAAGAAAGAGAGATAGACAAAGACAGAAACATAGAAAGAGGGAGAGACAAAGAGAGACAGAGATGGTGAGAGAGAGAGACAGAGAGAGACACAGAGAGAGAGAGACAGAGAGACAGACACAGAGAGAGAGAGAGACAGACAGAGAGAGAGACAGAGACAGACAGAGAAGTAGAGAGAGAGGCAGAGAGAGACAGAGAGAGAGGCAGAGAGACATATAGAGATACAGACAGAGACAGAGACAGACAGAGAGGAAGAGAGAAAAAGAAAGAGGGATAGACAAAGACAGAAACAGAGAGAGAGGGAGAAACAAAGAGAGAGACAGAGATGGTGAGAGAGAGACAAAGGGAGATAGAGAAACAGAGACAGAGAGAGAGAAGTAGAGACAGAGATAAGCACAGAGAAGGAGACAGACAGGCAGAAACAGAGAGATCAGGAAAGCCCTTGATAAGTGGTAGCACCTGAGTTGAGACCAGGGATCCTAAAAGGGAGAGATGAGGAGCGAGTGTGTTCCAGACAAGGGGATCAGTCTGTGCAAAGACACTGAAGTGACAGTGGATAGGATGTAACTGTAAAACAAGAATATTTTGTGCTAAGTTACCTCTCAAGTCCCTTCTATGATCCATCCCACGGTCCTATGCAAAGTTTGGGAAATAGATCAGTTTCACTGGAATCCAACACTTCAATTTAACAAATGTATATTAAACTCTGTTATTGTCTGCAAAGGATTGTGCTGGAGAATAATGTGAAATTAATATGGAAATATATTTTGAAATGAGATTGTGGAAGGCTTTAAATTTCAGGTTTAGGTGTTTAATCCTCAAAGTAAAAGAGAGCCTTGAAGATTTTTGAGTATGGTCAAACATGTGCCTGAGATGTATGTATTGTTCCTGAGGCTCTGTGTAGTATGAATTGAAAAGGAGAGAGCCTGGAGGGAAGGATAGTATATCAGGTGAGGGATTCAAGGCACAGAGCAGTTAAAGCACCTTCCCCATTCTTTTCATTCTCAACCTCTTGTGTATTCATTGCAGCTTTGCTGCAACCACTGTTGGGTCTGGGAAGGGTTTTTTATTTTATTTTTTTAATGGACTGAAAAACATGAATAGTCTATGACAAAGCAAATAATTAAGTGACATGTAATTGAGTTTTAGTGATCAGATTTATTAGAAGCAATATTTTTTACTAGAAAATAATTCAAACAGTTGTTTGTAAAAATATTGCTCAAAAAGTATGCCAGAGTATATAATTTGTCTGGGTCTTAAATACTATTGTTACAAACAGGACTTCGTGTAAAGTCCTGGAAAGTTCTAGATATTACCTCATACTGTAGAGTTTAACATTGAAGTTGCAATTTAGGAACAGAGTGTTTATCAAACAGAGAAAAAAACAAATCAAATTTATACTTTGTGATGTTAAATCAGAATAGTCACCCTCATACAACTTCAAGGACTTCCAGGATGAAGTAAAGCTATTTCAAATAGGAAAAAAAAATTATACAATAGTAGTTTTATGAGATGAAGTAAAATTCTATTTCATCATATATATGAAAATGTTATCATCATCTGATATAGTGATTGCTAGAATTAGTAATTAGTCTATTTTGTTTTGATTACCAACTAGTAATTTATGCATTTAGAAAACTAGTGAATTTTTGTTAAGGCTTATTTATGCATTACTTAATTATAGCTATAAATTTGTGACCCCAATATTTTGATTTCACAATTCACCCATTAGTGACTTTTGGCCCAACGTGTATCTTAAATGTTATTATATTATATTATTTCCCTTTCTTCAAATTCTTTCATTTTCAACATTTCAGGATAGATATTATAGGCTTTTATCTTCTCTTCTAGGTTAAATCCTTTTGATGCTTGAGTTACTGTATCTACCAAACAGTATTCATTATGCAATTATAATTATCATACAAATATTGATGAGTACAATAATTAGTGTTAAAAGTCCATGTATGACAGTAAAAGCAAGGGATTCAAAATAGAACTATGCCATTGGTATACTATACCAAGTTCCACTGATTATCTCCATGAAGTTTTAAGTCTCATATGATATGAGTAGTTGAACGTGAGAGTATTTAGATACAATAGGAATGTAAGTACAACATTTTGTTTTTCTGATAAGAGCATATGTACTTCCTTTAGCGGCTGATACAAAATCCATAGCCATTCAAGTTTGCTTTCAATATCTACTATTTTTTAATTATTTCAGTAGGAAAACTATCATGCTCACTTGTTCTTTGTCTTTGACAAAAGTTTTATTTCTCTAAAAACTCTAGTGACTCCATAAGTTGGTAATAATATGACAGCATATTTCCACTTTTGGAAATGGATTTCACAATGAGAAAATTGTCTCAGCCTGAGTCATGTACACTGAATAACATGATCCCGGCCAGTTTATAGTAACAAGTTCAACATATAATTATACATACCATTAAAAATTAAAGCAGCTTTGGTAACTGTTGAGAACAGTTTAAAATAGAGACAGAAAATTCCTAATGGCAACAAAGTGAAAATTGGTTATAATACAATTAAAATGGTCATAGTTAATCCTAATGCTAGCTTTTATATAGCTCTTTACATATATTTGATTCTCACACTGATCTTGTGAAAGCGGTGCTATTATGATCTCCTTTTTACCCACCAGGAAACCAAGAGAAGTCAAATGACTGGGCCAGGATCATACAACTAGTAAGGACATATTTAAGGCAAGATTCAAACTCAGGCCTTCTTGATTCTGAATCAAGTGCTCTATTCACCATGCCAACTAGCTACCTTTGTGTTCCGGGGAAACTGATGCTCTTTTAGACAATATGCACAATCCAATAGCCTATTCAGTTAGAGACAGATGTAAATAAGGGTCTTTGGTGGCATGCTTTGATGGTATTTTATAATACTCATCTTTAAACTTTCCATTCTCTCACTCAGAGGAATTTAAACAAGTAATTTTTTAAAAAATTTCAAGCAGAAGTTTAAACATGTTTTTGGTCATAGTTATTTTCTTATAGCAAGCAAAAGCATCTATGTCTACAATTGTCTTTAGAATAGGTACCAATGGGAAACCTCCTCCCATGTTGTCAGGAGTAAGAGTGCATGCCCAGCATTTAGAAATATTCTAGTCTTTAGGATACTTGTGTGAAGTGTGTGGCAAAGCATTATTATATCCTCTTAGGATGGAAGATGACCTTTTTGCCTGGAACAGCATATTGGTCTGATTCTGAGATTTTTCATTTTTTAATTCTGATGAATAACAAAAAATAATCAGGAGGAGACCACTAAGAAACAGCCACAGAATAATGAGCCATGTCCATTTTGGGAGCCAAATGCTAGGTGCAGACGTGGTTTCTTGGCTAGAAGGCATAGCAGGAATTCTGTAGCAAATCTAGTGGATGCTTGGGCTACCACAGTACTTATACTACCCTGCTCACTGGCACTTGGCTCACCATTCGTTGATGGGAACGTTTCTGGTGGAGCTGGTGCTTTTCCAAAGTCTTGTGGAGTGGTTGTTATCCTACAACATGAAATATGGATCCAAGTGTGAAGGCCTGGATACTTTGTTGCAGTAAGTAGAACTTGATATGGGTCCTTCCAGGGAGGTTTCAAGCAAACTTTCTACTGATGCATCTTCAAATGAACCCAGTCACCAGGCTGGATAGAGATACCACTACTCCTTTGGGTCTCTAGGCAACATATCTGTGCATAGAAAACTTTAACACATTTCATTAATGCTTTTCAATAATTCAAAAATGACATTATGACTTAATTTTAAATTAGATCATTGAATTGACACAAGGGATGACATAGGAAGTCTCATAGACCTGTCCATTAAAATTATGATCTGTCCTATAAAATGAATGCATCCTATACAATTGATAAAAGAATACCAAATCTAGGAATAATTTTTTAAAGTCTTTTAGTAACTAAAATCACCTGCCTTCTTAGGAGGAAAAGTCTCAGTTCATCCTAAATATAAACATAGAATTACAAATATATGTATATCAATATAACTTTCTGAAATTTGAATAAAATGAATCTGTATATTTATATAAAATTTCCATGGTGGTACATGAGCTGCTTATTTCACCATAGATTTCCCAATTTTATGTGTCTGACAGGGGAATTTGAATAGTATTGTTAGGTTATAGAAGCAAAGCAATTTCTCCCAAACTCATTTCTTATTCTATGTGCCCCCCACTGCCTTTGCTTTTTTGTACCAGTCCATGATATGTCAGTCTGCTAGTCAGCTAACATTTATCAAGCACCAATTATCTGCCAGGCACTGGGCTAATGAGCAAAATAAGGGAATAAAACCAACTGGACAGCCTGAGAATGACATGGTTGGTTTGAATGCAGGCACATACACTTTGCAAGAATTCAAGTATTTTCGCTCTCTGGTTCCAGGGTCTGATTTTAGAGGAGAGCAACATTCTTGAAATGCTATAGAATGGTGAATAGAAAGGGAAACAAATATAATAACAGATCAGGGTACAGAAAGGATGGAAACCAGCCCAAGTGGCTGAATTCTGCTAAGAAATGCATCATCATAAGGTTTCTGATGAGTAGTACATTTAATGATAGTCTTGGCAGTAGGCAATTGTAATTCATCAAGGACAGCTATTACTAAAACATGATTTCTGGAGTACCTCCTGGTGTGCGAAAATCTTTTCTTTGGAAGTTGTCCCAAAGCATATATAACAGAAAAAACATATCTAGAATCAGTATAGATGGTAATAGATCTGCTGTTTGTCAATATTCAGGTTCTACTTAAGGCAATAAGAGCTGTCAATATAGACAGTAACTAATAACTTTCAGTAATTTCATGTTGAGAATGTTCAATATATCTAGGAATAAGTTAACCTTTGGAGTTTCCTAAGGAAGGCTCATTGGAATAAGACATTGAATTAGGTCTGTGGAAAAGGAGGAGCATTTATTGTGCTCCTAATATGTTCTACAGCAGGGGTGGGGAACCTACAGACTGAAGGTAACATGTGACTCTTTAGGTCCTCAAATACGGCCCTTTGACTGAATCCAAACTTTACAGGGCAAATCTCAGGATTTGTTTGGATTCAGTCAAGGGGCCATACTTCAGGACCTAGAGGGCCACATGTGTCCTTGAGGCAGCAGGTTCCCCACCCCTGTTCTAGACACTGTATTTAAGCTTTTCACAAATATTATTTTATTTGAGATCCTCACAACAACCTTGGGAATTAGGTGCTATTATTATTCTTATTTTCAGCTGAGGAAACTGAGAGAAGTGGAGGTTAAGTGACTTGCCCAAGGTCATACAGATAGGCTGGATTTGAACTCAGGTCTTCCTTACTCCAGGCTCAATGCTCTATCCCTTGTGCCATCTAGCCACCTAGGTTGGGTGGAGAGGTATAGGAAGAAGAAAAAGGGGAGATGGAGGAAGATATGACATATATCAATTAAAATGAGAATTGAAAACACCTGGAATATTGGGACAAGGCCAATCCTTTTTTATAATGACTATAATTTCTGCAATAAAAACAAATGATTCTGTTACCTTCATCTAAGATAAGACTTTGAACACTGCCAAGTTCTCCTTTCTGTCTTCTCAGGTTACTTGGTCCTTGGCTACAAAGTTGAAAAATTTGAAAACGTAAGGTTAAAAGGTTTGTTTCAAAAATGATCTTTTCTGCTTTCTTGGAGAGCTACACAGTGATTAGTTCTCTGACAAAAATTTAGTCTATCAAAACAAATAGGTTTCATGAAATCTTGAATCTTTGACCAAAATAAAAGCCTTGGACAAGACCAGTTAAAATTGCTTCTGAAACAACATCTGTTGGATGATCAGTATTAGGATTTATTTTAAAAATTCTTTTAAAGTGATTCATGAAATCTGGAGGATTTTCGTTTTTATCCTGTTTATAATTATTTATGTTTGTCCAATCTGTATGCCTTAGGCAATCTTTTAGAATTGACTCAAGGATTTGTCATTGAGTAACAAGAATCCAATTACCATTTTCTGTTTGCATTAGGACACTGGGCTTTTAAACTTAAATGAAGTAATACTTCTTGAAACGAAACTCTTCCTAAAAGCTGATTTGTCAGACCAGGTTGGATTATGACAATTGATATTAACTCATAGCTCCTCTCTTAATTTCAAGGGATATTCTTTAATATTAAGAAAACTTTTTGTGTGTCATGGACCTACTTGGCAGTCTGGTGATACCTTTGGGCCCCTTCTCAAGTCAAATTAAGTCAAGTCAACCAGAACTTATTAAGAGCCTTCTATGTGCCAGACACCATGCTAAATGTTGGGGATAAAAAGGAAGGCAAAAATCAGTTTCTCTTCTCAAAGAATTCACAGTTTAGTGGGGGGAGACAGCATATTAAAAACTGTGTACAAACAAGGTATAAAAAGGATAAAAAGGCTTATCTTGGACTAAGAAATCCGGGAAAGCCAAGAGATAGAGAGGAAAAGGGAGGAAATTCCACACATAGAAGACAGCCTGTGAAAACGTAAGGAGTCAGGAGATAAGAGTGTTATGTGTGAAGAAAAGTAGGAAGACCAATGTTACTGAATGGAAAAGTAGGAAGGGGATAGATCATGAAACACTTTGAATATCAAGCAGAATATTTTGTATTTGACCTTGGAGATAAAGAGGAGCCATTGAAGTTCCTTGAATGAAAGTTTATTGAGTGACATGGTTAGATCTATACTTTAGGAGGATCAGTTTGACAGTGGAATGGAGGATGGAGCAGAGGAGGGAGAGACTTGAGTCAGGAAGACCAACCAGAAGGCTACTGCAACAGTTCAAGTGTGAGAACATAAGGCCTGACCTAGGTGGGGGCAGTGTCAGAGGAGAGAAGGGGGCCTATGTGAGAGCTGTCATAAAGGCAGTAGTACTTGGAATAGTACTTGGAAACAGATTGAATATGGGGGCTGAGAGAGAAT
Source organism: Pseudochirops corinnae (assembly GCA_028646515.1). Lineage (NCBI taxonomy): Eukaryota > Metazoa > Chordata > Mammalia > Diprotodontia > Pseudocheiridae > Pseudochirops > Pseudochirops corinnae. The sequence continues at coordinate 68,142,854 of CM053585.1, read as the reverse complement.
GAAGAGGATAGCATCTAACTTGGATGTTTGGGTTACTGGGAGGATGGGGGGGCATTGACAGTAATAGGGAAATTAAGATGAGGGGAGGTTTTTTGAAAACAAGGATGACAGTTCTCATAATATTTTAAATGCACAAGATGAAATACATAAAACTGAAAAGAAATCAATGGTATTGAAATAAGTTTATATATATGTATATATATAAATGTTTTATGTATGTAAGTATGCCTATATAAATGTTACATATTACTGTAC
>CM053585.1:68115855-68142099 GCA_028646515.1 Pseudochirops corinnae | reverse complement strand
ATATTTCACATATATTATACACATATTTCATGGACCCTAGCTTAAGAATTACTATTCTTTGGCTGATCTTGTTTAAGAAGATGAAGAAACAGGAATAAGATTTTCTATAGTAGTTTCTGTTTTAGAGACACGAACTGGTTCTTAATAAGGTGGTAGAATTTTTACAGTATTACTGGAATAATCAAATTCATTGAAGATTATTCTTTAATATCCATCAATTTAGGTGAATGTAGCTATTTAATGAGATAGATGGTTAGAATCTTCAGCTGATTTAATCTTTCAGTTTATCCCAGAAGAAACTGAGTGTTCTTTTTGTCTCTTAGTAATTTCTTCATGTTAAGTTTCCCACTGACCATCTTGAATCTTAGAACCTTGAGAATAAAATGCTCTTTTCAAATAATGGAATTTCTCTAAATGCAATTTCAACCACCCTGCATTCACCACTGTTTAGAAGTATCATCACAGGTAAGATATTTTTACTCTTTCAAAAGCTGGCAAGCCTTTGCATTCATTCTTGGTATTTTTATCTAAACTAGGTTGGAGTATCTTTTTTTTCCTGGGGCCAATAAAACCTTAGAACCTCTGATATCCAATTCAGTTTTTCATTTATGTGAGCTTACATATAGAAAGTAAAGGAATTGAGATTTATGGTAGACATATAGTTTGCCTGAAGTAATGTGAGAAAGATCACAGGATTTAGTCTCAAGAAAGGAAATTGGAGCAGAACTTTACTTTCAACCCAGAAGCAAGAATCCTTCTCTCCCAAATGTAAGGAAATAGGGAAAAAGAAAAATCTCTTACCTATTGGATCATGAGGTTATCCCAGTGTCCCTTGCATTTTGATGTACTGATGCAGCAGTTAGGGGTAGTTGGTATTAGTTCAAGTCTTAGAGATGGTTGATGGGTTTATATTGCTAAAGGGAAGGATATCAGACGTTTGGATTTCAAGGATAGCACGTTCATCCCTATAGTGAGAAAGGTAAATTGTTCATAATCCTATGAATGTATATTTCTAATGCATACATGGCAAATTTGATTCACACAGAGTGAAAAAACACTTGGAAGCTAACTGTTAGGAACGTAATTTATTCAATGTTAGTGATAGATAAGGGAATTGAAGAGGAAAGATACCTGACTTAGTGAAGACCACAATTCAACTGGGAAGGGAGAAGGAAAAGGAAAGAAAAGCATTTATTAAGTGCCGATTTTGCCAGACACTGTGATAAGTATTTTAAAAAATATTATCTTCATTAGTTGGAATGACTCCACCTATAAAAAGCTAGACTAATCTCAGTATCTTGCTATAATGAAACACTCTCTACTCTTTTTAACATGGAATCCATCATATTTTATATGAATGAATCTGACACAGATCTGAGCAAATACTGGCAGAAACAATTTCTCACAGATAAACACGATGGAGATTTAAAGCAGGTTTTCTTACCTCTGGAATTGGACCTTTGAGGTTCAGTGAAAAAAGCGCTGTTCCATTCTCTACCGGAAATTGATTGGAATCAAAGGTACTATACTGTTGAGGCAAATAAACAAGGTCACTAGGTGATGTATTTAGTGATCTGATCTGTTAGAAACAATATTGTTTTTGGAAAATATTCAAACAGCTGTCTGGAGAACAATTGCCTGATAGAGATCCTTCTCTATCAACCAAGTATCCCAGCTTGACACAATTAATATGTGCCTTATATACTATTGTGGAAATCTTCATGGAAAGTTCTAAAAGTTACTTCACACTGTAGAGTTTTACATTAAAGTTACAATTTCAGAACAGGATGTTTATCAAACAGTAGGGAAACAATCAAAGTTACGTTTTGGTTTGTTAAATTATAACAGTATCCTACAGATTCAGGGATTTTTGGAATGAAGTAGAGATATGGAAAATCACAAAGATTCAAACAATAGTAACCTTATGAGAATAAACTATAATCTATCTTATCATGAGCATAAAAATTTTATCATCTTCTGGTATTTTATAGAGGATCCTAGAATTTGCATATGTTATTATATGTAGGACAACTATTCACCTAGTTATAAGTTTTTGTTGTTCAGTCATTTTTTAGTCATGTCCAACTCTGCATGATCCCATTTGGGCTTTTCTTGGCAAAGATACTAGACTGATTTGCCATTTCCTTTTCCAACCCATTTTAAAGATGAAGAAACTGAGGCAAACAGGGTTAAGTGACTTGCCCTGGGTCACACAGCTAGTATATGTCTGAGGCGAGATTTGAACTCAGGAAGATGAGCCTGGTACTCTATCCATTGTGCCACCTAGCTGCTCATACTTATAAGTTTAGAGGTCTATTAAATTTCTAATTAAGTTTTATGCATTGCTTAATTTTAATTCACTTATAATTTGATAGCTTAATATTTTACTTGCATACACCGAATATAACAAAATATCATAGGCTTCAAGAAGATTGATTGCTATTTCTTTGACTCTTAAGCCCATGGAAATGATGGTTTAGATGGATCACCCTGTTCCTTAAAGTGTTTGAAAAAAGAACTGAGTTCTACTGAATTTCAGTCCAGAGGAGAACTTGATATAGACACGTTCCAAATTATTTTACTAAAGATGGAGACAGCCAGCAGGGACAGAGGGTAACCTAACATTTCAGGAAAAGAAGCCAAAACCTTATTCAACAACAGCAGCATTGATGTATCACACTTACATCATGCCTTAAGGTTGGCATGTACTACCTTATTGTATCTTCCCCTCATTTCTGTAAAATAGATGCTATTATTAATCCCATTTTACAGATAAGAAAATAAAGGCCAAGTGAGGTTAAGTGATTTGCCCAGGGTTGTATAGAAAGCAAATATTTAAGAAAGGATTCAAACTCAGGTCTTCGTGATTCTAATATCTACACTCTGTCTTCTGTGTCACCTAGCTGCAAGGTGACAGGTGCAAAAGAAAATAAAAACCAAGTATGTCACTATGGATCATAGATTTTGAGTTGGAAGGGACATTAGAGATAATCTAGTCTAGCTTCTCTATTTTACAGATAAGAAAAACAAAAACCTAGAGAAATTAAATGGCATGCCTAAGGTCACATAGCTAGTAAGTAAAAGAAGCAGGATTTGAACCCTGATCATTGGATATTCAATCTAGACTGTTTTGCTCTTTATCGTTCTGCCTCCTAGAAATGTCTGTTTGAAGTTCTTTTTTTTTTTTTTTGGAGGGGGAAAGACAGGGCAATTGGGAGTAAGTGACTTGCCCAAGGTCACACAGCTAGTAAGTGTTAAGTTTCTGAGGCTGGATTTGAACTTAGGTCCTCCTGACAACACGGCTGGTGCTCTATTCACTGTGCCAGCTAGCTGCCCTGAAATGTCTGTTTGAAAGAAAAAAAAAAGATGGATTGGTCATATAGGGAGAGCAAAGGATAACTCATGTGTTACATTCATCAGTACAATGTCAAGAGAGCCAAAAGAAGAAGTTGGGTAGGGATCTTAGGTTGGCTTTCTGAGATGATGAGAACAAAAAAACCACACAGGAGGGGCTGGCTTGCTTGGGTTGGATATTTGAATCATTAGAAGAAGTACTTATATTGTTGAGATCACAGGTCTCTGGAAGTTCTGGGTGTCTCCTGCATGTGACTCAGAAAGACCTTACTTCTTATTCAGTTCATGTTGTCATAGGGCTCTAGATCATGGAAGCAGAGTTCCATAGGTTGGGGTTGAGTAGGTTTTAAAGTAGTATTTATTCATTATATATTTCCAAGCCCATCCTAAGCTAGGTCTTTCTTGCTCCAGTTTGAGTCCCTCTATCCATGCTCTGCTTTCTAGGGGAAAGTGTTCTTTTAGAAAAGGGGAGTATCTTGTTGCAGAACCAGATGGAAATTCTAGGGAGACAGCTTTTGGCTTGACCTAAGAAAGACCTATTTAATAATTTGAACAATACAAAAATGGAACAAGTTGTTGTTGGGATACTGAGCCCCCTTTAATTGGAGGCATTCAAACAGAGCTTCCCTGTTCACCTGTCAGGCACCCTGTGTAAGTGATTTCTACATTGGGTTAGTCCCTTTCCTTAGAGTCTAAATTTGAGGGTAAAGAGTATTTTTCCACATATTACCTATTACACCCTTTCACAAAAACTGACTTAGTGACTACTTTTCTTCCTCAACATTCTGCTTTCCATCTCTATGCCTTTGCAAAGGCTGTGCCCCCTGCCTAGCATGCACTCCTTCCTCACCTTTACCTCAACATCTCCAGTTTTCTCCAAAGCAAGCTCAAAAGATGTGAGGCCTTTTCTGACTCTCCCCCACCCTCTAGCTATTAGTACTTCTCCCTAAGAAATTACCTAACATTTAGTACAGTGCCTGTTACATAGTAGGTGTTTTTGAATTAATTTGAATTGAATTATATTTTTTTTCCTTCTCCACATTGATACGGACCTATTAGGTGCCCCATAAATATATTTTTTAAAATAATGCATGTTAAAACAATTTTAACATTCTTTATTTTTTTTTTTGTAAAACTTTGAGTTCCAAATTATATACCTCCTCCCTGCCCTCCTCCTTCCCTGAGATGGTAAGCAATCCAATAGAGGTTCTGCATATGCAATCATGTAAAAAACATCATAAATACTTATTGATTGACTGAGTGGATGAAAAGTTAGCATTCTGTATTAAAGGCCTGGTTCTCCCATGCACTGACATGGTGGTAGCCTTGGTTTACAGAGAAACTTGTGAGAAAACTGACAAAATCAATGTAAAAATGCCTCTATGCTGAGAACACTGGCTGATGGGCCAGGTTTGCCTCCTCATGTCATAGCTGCAAGGACAGACACTGCTTCATTATTTCTTTTCTCCTTTTCATTTGTTGGAATTAAGCTGTTTGTTGTATGACTTTAAAGGATGTAGGTGGATGCCTTCAAACTAAGGTAGCTCCTCAAGAGGAATATCAGATCTAGAGACATTTTTTGTCACAACATATAGGAGCCATCAGGACCCTGGATTTTCTTTTAAATGGCAATTTGTTTTTTTTTTAAACTGTAGCTTTAGAACTTTAATTTATGCATAATTTTCCCTGACTTAATTTATGAAAATGTATTAGGATGGCAGGTATTTAAAGAGCTTCAGGGAACACACTAGCATTCAGTGTCCAGCAAGATGCATATGGAGAAAACTATGCTGTCAGCATGTTTATTTCCCCTTTTAACTCGTGAACTGTATCTTAAACTTAGTTTGGTTCCTGGAGAACCAGGAATTTGGCACATTGTGTGTACACAATTGTAATTTAACTTTGATCAATGAGGGGGAAAGGGATAATATTTGCTCCATGAGTACTGATTCTGCTAAGAAAAAGCTGATTCCTGAATATGTTTACAATGGCTATTACTTTCCTATGGCCCAAGTCATAAATGCAGAATTTTATGAAACCTGTGTCCTTGAGCTTATGTAAGAAAACAAAATGAAAGAAAAAGTACTATCTGCCAATATATAATTTATCACCATAATTTTGGGGCAGCAAAATCCTCTGAACTGGTGCTTCTGTGGTGAGTCAGAATTGGTTGGCTTAGTTGTCTTTCTGGGTAAATCAGGCTGTCTTCTCCTCCCCCACCCCATGTCAGTTGGTGGTAGCAGTCGACTTGAGGGCCAAGGGCAGTGCCTTGTAGTAGCAGGAAGAAGCAAAGAGGCCTCATGGGCACTCAGCAGTTCTGAAGAGTCAGCTGAAGCATATGTGATATGACAGTTCTTTTTTCTTTCAACTATTCAAGTAACAAAGTGATACTGTTTTAGAACTTGGACTCAGCAGAAATTCAGAGAGCAATGCTTCTTTGCCTATGGTCTGATTAATCTTAATTTCTGGAATTTGACTGTATTTGGAAAAGGAGTCAAGGTCTAGGAAAGCAGTTGAACTTCAATGTTTTCTTGACATTTTCTGGGGAAGGTAAATCCCCTTTTTCCTTTCCTTCTTCCTTCCTTCCTTCCTTCCTTCCTTCCTTCCTTCCTTCCTTCCTTCCTGCCTTCCTTCCTTCCTTCCTTCCTGCCTTCTTTCCTTTTTTTTCTTTCTTGAGACAGGGAGGGAGAGAGACAGGGAGACAGAGAGAGCGAGAGAGAGAGAGAGAGAGAGCGAGAGAGAGAGAGAGTGAGAGAAAGAGAGAGTGAGAGAAAGAAAGAGAGAGTGAGAGAAAGAGAGAGTGAGAGAAAGAGAGAGTGAGAGAAAGAAAGAGAGAGTGAGAGAAAGAGAGAGTGAGAGAAAGAGAGAGTGAGAGAAAGAAAGAGAGAGTGAGAGAAAGAAAGAGAGAGAGTTCATTTACTTTGTGGCATGAAGCAGCTTCCCCCTTCTCCCCTCCAACCCACAAAAATCATAGAATCATAAAATCATAGAATTTAAGGGCTAGAAAGGGTTTTTGGACTCCATGACTCCTGCTTGTTTTCATGTGAGAAGTATGTTTTCAGACCCATCCAGGAGAACCATTATAAGCAAAAAGAATAATTGTACTATTAAGCAATCATTCTGTTGCTCTGGAGAAATCAGAGTGCTGTGTACAGCCTCTGCAATGTTTTTTTATAGCTTACTTTAGTAGGCAGGATGACTGGGGAAGAGCAAAACCAGATAAAAACTGCCCTAGATGGCCATTTTAAAAGATCTTGGGAGGGATCATAAATTTAGATCTGGATATGTTTTTAAAGGTCATCTAATCTAGCCCCTCATTTTACCGATGAGTCAGCTGAAGCTCAGAGGTGACCTGTCAAAAAGTCATACAGACAGTAGGTATCAGAGCCAGGATTGGAACCCCTCTCTTCTGACTCTCAATCACATTTCAACAGAACTGTATGATGCCTAGTTGCTCTGATGCTATTACCCAGATGGAGAAGAGGAGGGGCACGAAAAATGATACAACTGGCTGAAAGGCTGCAGTGAAGTTTAGATTCTGGGTACATACTACAGTTTCAGTTGTAAACAGTGAAACTGTGCAGTGTCTTCTCACTTCAGAACTGAATTTGCAGTGACTGTTAGTTTACAGGTTATATCACCAGAAGAATTTTCTTCAGCTCTATGTATAATGCATGTGTATGTATATACATTTATACACAAAATATGTATATATGTGTACAATGTGCAGTTTATGCACATATGTATGCATATACGTACATATACACATGTGTTTATAAAGTGTTTATTTCTGTTTTGCCTTCCTTGGTGTATATATCCTTTGGTGGTATCAGTAGGTTAAAGGGTATGGATAATTTAATCACTTTTCTTACATAATTCCAAATTGATATGCAGAACAGAACAGGACTAATTTACAGCTCTGCCAGAAATATTTTAGGCTGCCTATTTTCCCAACAGTCCTTCTAGTACATTGCTTTTTTGATTGTTTTGTTTTTGGTCATCTTTGACCATTTGTAGGATGTGAAGCAAAACCTCAGAGTTGTATTAATGTTTATTTCTTAGACTATTAGGGCTTTGGAACATGTTTCTGAATGGTCACTTATAGTCTATAATTCTTTTGAAAACTTTTTATATCCTTTGATCATTCATCTATTTTGGAGTAGCCCCTGACCATATATGTATGTATGTATGTACCTATCGATCTATCCATCTAGATTATTAGAGCTTCATCAGTGACGTCAGATGCAATTTACACTTACATGGAAGTTTCTCACCCTTATTAATTTCATTGTTTTGCATAAATGTTTAAGTTTTATGCAATCAATAGTGTGATCATTATTGTCTCCTCTGTCCCCTGTCTGGTTAAGAATTCACTTCTTATCATACTTGTTAAAAGTATCTTTACTTAAAATTATTTTTATGATATATTATATTTAGGTTGCAAAGTCATTTGGAAAATATGACTTATGGCGTAAGATGTAGACCTAAATCTAAATGCTGCACAATTGCTTTCCAGGTTTCCCAATAGTTTACTGTAAAAAGCAAATAATTTTCTTGGTTTTTATTTTTTGAACACTAGGCTACAATTTTCATTTTTTTAATTCTTTCTTGCTTATGTAGTCTATTCCATTATTTGACTTTTCAAAAGATAATACTAAATGTTTTGTATGACTACCACTTTTTAATATAGTTCAAGGTCTAATGATGCTGTGTACCTTCCATTTGCATTTTTTCTCATTATTTTCTTTGAAATTCTAGACCTCTTGTTTCTCAACATAATTAAAAAAAATTGTTTTGCCAAGTCCTGTGCAGTGTTCTTGGAAGTCTGATTGTTATCACAGTATGTCACATTTATCTAAATGTGTCACATATAAATTAATGTAAGTAATAATGTCACCATTTTTATTATATTGACACAGTCCACCCACGAGCAACAAGTATCTGTTCAATTATTTGTCTCTTTCTGTAAAAAAAGTTTTGTAGTTGCATTTGTATAAGCCTTGCATGTATTTTTGTAGGTTACCTTCCAGATATTTTATAAACACTATAGTTATTTTAAACAGAAGTTCTCTTAATGTTGTTTCTTATTATTTTTATAATACATGTTAAAATTTTTATAGATTTATTTTATAACCTGCTGTTTTCCTGAACATCCTAATATTCTCAAATACTTTTTTCACTGAGTCTCTGAGATTTCCTAAACAATCATCTTACCCACTTCATCTCTTCTTTATCAATATTTATATATTAAATTTTATCCAATTAATCTTATTATGGTATATGATATGTTATTGATCTAAACTTAATTTCTGCTAAATTATTTTTAAGTTTACTAGTGGTTCTTATGAAAAAGAAAATCCTTTTCCTAGATATTAATATTTTTGGATTTATGAAACACTGGGTTACTTGATCAGTAAACATTTATTAACTGCTTATTAAATACTTGGACAGCTAGGTGGTACAGTGGACAGAGGAACCAAACTCTGGACGTGGAGTCAGGAAGGTCTAAGTTTAAATAATGCTCAGAAACTTACCAACTGTGAGATGCTAGGCAAGTCACTTAACCCCATTTGCCTCAGTTCCTCATCTATAAAATGGGGGCACAATGGAGAAGGAAATGATGAACAACTCCAGTATCTTTTCCAAGAAAACCCCATGGATTTTATCCATGGGGTCACATAGAATTGGACACTACTGAACAACAATATAGCAACATGCTGGATGGTATGTTAGACTGTATGTTAAACCAAATATGAATGAAATAATTTCTACTCTCTAAGAGCCTAAATGCTAATAAAAGAGACATGAACATGTTTAATAATATTCAGAAAATGATACCTTGAAAATTAGAATGGGCGAGGTGAAGCCAGTGAAGTTATAAGAGATCAAGAAATAATCAAACAAAGTATGAAGAATGAAAAAGAAATAGAAAAGAAATGAAACATCTTATAAGAAAAACAACTGATCTTGGAGAACAGATCAAAAAGAGAAAACAAGAATGATCAGACTACCTGAAGGCTATGATAAAAAAACCCAATCTTCATATAACAGTATAAGAAATAATTACAGAAAATTGTCCTGAAGCCTTAGAACAGGTTGGGGGGGGGGAGAGTAGAAACAGAAAATATCCATCAATCCCCACTTGAAAGAGATCCTGTGATGAAAACTCATGGGAATATTATAATCAAATCCTGATACCCCCAACTCAGGAAGAAAATATTAAAAGCAACAAGAAAAAACAATGTAAATATGATGGTGCCACAATTAGAATCATACAAGACCTATAAGCAGAGACACTAAAGGACCATAGGTCTTGGCACATCGTGTATTGAAGAGCAAAAGAACTGGGACTCCAGGTAAAAACGTCATACCCAGCAAAGTAGAGCATAATCCTGAATGGAAAAAAAATGGACATTTGATCAACTGTCAGATTTTCAAGACTTTGTAAAAAACAGAACAAAACCCTGAACTTAATAGAAGATCTGACATATAACAGTCAAGAGAAACATAAAGTATGTACCAAAGACTGATTTTGAGGGATTCAATAAAGAGAAATTGTTTACTTTTTATATATCCAAAATGCCAAACATATGTCTAATATTGTCGTTTGTAATTGGGTAGTTCATAAGAAAGATTGGGGTAGACCTGAATATGATATGACTTAAAAAAGGGAAACCATTTAGGAGCAGCTAAAAAGAACAATTATTTTATACAAATGAGGTACAAGCAGAAGAATCAATACAGAAGAATTAGATGGGGGAAGAGTGTTGGTAGTTCTGGTAACGTGCTTTCATCAGGAATGGGTTTAAGAAGGAACAATGCATATATAGCTAGAAGAGTATAAAAGTCTTCTAAATTCAGAAGAAATAAAACAGTAAGGGGATGGAGAGGGAGGAGAAGACAAGGGAGGGATCTCTAGAGTGGAGGGTGAGGGTGAGGGAATAGGTTAAAGTGGAGTTTAAAATTGTTTTGATCAATGGGAATGGGAAGATAAGGGAGGAATCCTTGGAGGAGGGTAGGCTAAGTATTAGGGGGACAAGGTAGAGGGTAGAAGTAAAGTAGAGGAGTCAGGAGGGATAGGAAACAAGAGATACTAAAAAACATAGAAACAAAGATCAGGAGTAGACTTTGTTAGGGAACGTACATATCTATGTATGTATATATGTGTAAGTATGTGTATGTATATGTATCTATGTCTATACAGAAATATATCCGCACTTAATTGTAGCCTTCTGGGGTGGGGGGAGGGAGGAAAGGCAAAAAAGAATAAAGTAAAAAGTGCACGGCGGAAAACAAAAGTAAACTTACAAGGAAGCAAAGAAAATATGGACAGCTCTCAACACAATGTGTAGTATTTGTCATATGGTCTTGAAATGAAAATTTATCATTACATGCTCCTCTCATGTTCTGCTATGCACATGGCATGCTTCCCCCTTTCTTACTTTGTATTTAAGTTTCAATATTTAAGTTTATGATGCTTTTTCTTCTTCTCTCTATTCTATATTTGTATTCTAGTGTTTGAGTTGTAATGCCATTCACTAGCAGATTCCCAAAAGAATGCTACTGTGAACAGCGTTTAAGGATTACACAGTGCGGTCAATACTCCATTTATTCCATTACAAATCAAGGCAAACATTCACAACAAATCAAAGTATAGTATAATATTCACAACATTACATCTTATCACAGAAAATCACAATATAGTGTTCACAACAGCTTAACATTAGAATGGCCACATAGTTTTCAGTACAGTGGCCACAATATTTAGAACAAAGAAGAAAAGAATAATCATCTGGTTTCCCTAAGGGGGGAAACCCTCCTTACTTAATCATTCAATCAATTCACAATATAATAATCAATCTTCCACTGATGGGGCAATTATAGATTAACTTAATCAGTTACTTATCTAGCCATCAGTCACTAAATACAGTCATCAGAAAATTACACAAATCCTCTACCCCTCAGTGTCTGGCAAACTTCAATTCCATCAGGCATTCTATATCTGAGGAGAGATCTTTTCTTCATCTTGCCTTGGGGTGGTCTCTCAGATACCCTTCCATGGTCCCAGCTCCTACTTGAACCCATCAAACTGTCATCTGGATTCAGGGGCAGACAGTTCCCAGGTTCTGGTCCAGTCCTCCATGAAGTTCCTGGTACACACTGAAGTTCATAGGGTCCAGCACATCTCAAAACCTTCACCACTTCTGTTGTAGGGAGCTCAAGGATCAACCAAGCCAGGAACAAAGTCTTATTCTGGTCATACTTCTTCAGTCCTCCAGAAGTTCAGTTGGCTCTAGGACCCAGGAGAAATCTTGGCCTTCCAAGCGGCCTTCCAGGCAGCCCTCTCAGCCTTCTAGGTGGCCTTCACCAGGTCTTGTAGAAGGTCTTATAGAAAACTCCAACTCAGTTCTCAGTCCAGCAACCCAGCTTCCAGATGCTGGGACAATTCTGCTCCCTCCACCAGGAGCCACCAGGAGGAAAATTCTTGATTCTGATTCTCTGTCTCTGAAATTCCTCTTATATACACACATGGGCCTCCTGTCTCAGCCAACCCCCTCCTGCCATATCAGCAACAGGAAACAGAGTTCACACCTTCTGTTCACACAGGAGACAGAGTTCATACCTCCTGCTTTGTTCACACCCTCTGCCTCTTTCACAGAAATACTTAGCCCTTAGTTACTAAGGACCAAGTACCTGCTAAATTAATTACTGTTACATGAGTCTAAAAGAAAATTAGAAAAAAGAATATTAAGACTAGATTGAGAATTCATACAAATAAATGCAAATTAGTTAAATGCAAGGTAATTTGAGAGTACAGTAGCATTTCTAAAAGGAGATCAGGAGAAGCTTCACATAGAAAATGATTTTTGAACAGTATCTTGAAGGAAGAGAAGGATACTATGACGTACAGATAAGGAAAGAGTATTTTCTAGTAATGGGGACATGGCAAAAGCATGGAGAATGGAGATAGATAGAGTGTCACATGTGAAGATCCAAAAGGTCAGTGTGGTTGCATGGAGTACAGTATGGGGTGATAATGTACAATGAATCTGTAAAGGTAGATTGGAGAAGACAGAGAAAGGTTTAATAGCTAAAAAAAAGCAGTTTATATTTGATATTAGGAACAGGAGGAAGCCACTGGAGTTGATTGAATAGGAGAGTGACTTAAAGAAAATTACTTTGGCAGCAGTATAGAGGATGAATTAGAGTGAGAGAGGGAACTTCAAGCATGGAGACCAATTAGGAGGTTATTGCAATAATCTAGGTAAGAAATGATGGAAGCCTGAACTAAGATGGCAGCTGAATAGAGAGAAGGAATCAAATATAGGAGATATTATAGAAAGAGAAATGATAAGATTTGCCCACCCATTAGATATGTGAGGTAAAGGAGAGGGAGGAATTCAGGATAATGCCAAACCTGAGAGGCCCTAAGACAGAAATAAGGGAGTTTGGAAGAAGGGTGGAAATTTTTTGGTAAGACAATGAGTTCTGTTTTAGATAGGTTGAGTTTGAGTCGTTTCTGCAACATCCAGTTTGAAATATCTAATATGAAATTGGTGACGTGAAATTGATGCCTGGGGGGAGAGACTAGAGTTGGACATATAGCTCTAGGAGTCATTGACATAAAGGCAACAGTTACCCCTATGGGAACTGAGGAGAGCATCGAGAATATGTAGACAAGAAGAATAAGACTCCAATGAAGGGAAGCCTTGTTCTCTTTTCTTATTCCTATAGCTAGTATTCTTATACATATCAGGTAATGGTAAGAAGAGGGGACATTTTTGCTTAACCCACGTTTGTACTGAAAAAGCATCTATTATTTCTTGATATTATTTGTACTGAGTCCAGAAGGCTTCTTCTCATAGATGATTGACTCCTTTGTTCTTCCTGCTGGGGCCTAAAGTTCATCTCACCTGAGGTCCAGTAACCCATTTTCTGGTGACTAGAACTTCAGTGTTTACTTTTTCTGAGTTATTGTCCTTTGTCATGTCCTCTTGTCCCTGTGTATTACAAGCCTTTGTATTACAAAATACACTTGTAATAAAAGTATTTCTTTAAAATTATTGATTGGTCTTCCTCTTCTTAAGTCCCAAAATAACTGTAATAGACTATGGGGCTCTGCCTGAATGTCTGTCTCTTTCTCTGTCTTTGCTTCTCTCTTTCTCTCTCCCTCCCCCTTTCTTACATACATAGAGTATAATTTCTTACTCTGATCATAGTGGTCTAGAGTAGTCTATCTGAAGATAATTAAGTAATTTATTCCACATTTATAAGGCAAAGTTTAGCCAACAGCTTAAAGTACTGGTGTAGAATATATCCTATAAGTGGAGAATCTGAGCATCATTATTCTTACTCACCTGTTTATCGACAATGAAGGGCTATTACCTTGGACCAATCTTGCTGTGAAATAAGAGAGATTGTACTGTTTACTTTGTTTGAACTCCTGTTTGGGTCAGTCATGTTAAATTTCATAACTTCGGGTGAAATCCAACTGTGGTTTGACAACAGCCCAGGATCTCTCTTGGGTGGGTTGAAGGCATATGGTGGATTTCATAAAAATATTTTTAAAAATTCATTTCAAGAATAAACATATGCCCCACAGCATATGGGAATGGAGATGTCATAATACTGAACAACAATGGCTGTGAAACAGCCACTGAAAACTATTCAAAACAGTAAGGGTGTAGTTTCCCCTATTTCTAACTCTGGAAGAATTCTTTAATCTAGCACAGAATAACTGTGGCTTGGATCCTCAGAGTAATGACTACCATAAACACATGTGGTGTCTCTCATCAACATTCTGAGTACATTAGAAGCTCTTGACACGTTGAATCTGGTTACCCTGGCAAATGTCAGCCGTCTTCTAGGGGTTAAGCCAGGAAAGAGAATCTAAAAGCAAAAACAAGCTGGTATTGGCTTTGTGATTGAAGTTGCGGCTTGCCCCAAGAGTTGCTATGTTATAGAAATACTAATTTCATTCCAGCAGGGTCTTCAGTAGCTCTTGATTCCCAGTGACTAACAACTCTGCCCAACTGCCAACACTGCAAAACTGTACAAATGCCAGATACAATCCGCAGTCTATTTTCTAAAAAGTATATGAACAGCCTGGTAATGGAATCCAAATGACGTGTCCTTTAAACATTTTATTTCTGAATGTAGAGGCTCTGACCCCCTGTTAACTTTATTCCCCTGCTAATTTAAGGGAGAACAAGGAAGCTTTTGTTTCTAACTAAAAAGCACATAATTTCTTTTTCTCTTTTTGGAGGGAAAAGTTTGACCAGATACATGGCTAACTTTAATGTATCATTTAAATAATTTCCATAAGATTTTGAATGAAAAGCAATTATGTAACTATAGTATGTTCCAAGAAAATAGAATCTTGTGCATGGCAGCTGCCTTCTAGTGTCCACAGAGTTGTTATATGGAAGAGGGGGTTACACTTGTTCTGTTTGTGCTTAGAGGTCAGAACTAGGAGGAATGGGTGGCAACTGCAAATTTAAGCCTGATGTCAGGAAAAACTCTAGAAAGTTGTACTGTTCAAAGGTCAACAAACCACTTTGGGTGGTAGTGACTTTTTCCCCTCTTGGAGGTCTTTGAGTAAAGGCTGTCTGACTTTTGTCTGGGTATGATGTCGAGGGAGTTCTTATTTAGGGAAGGGTTAGACTAAATGGCCTCCATATTTCCTTCCAAATCTGAAATACCATGAAGGTTTGCCTGAAATTTTTTCTATTAGACATAGGAACATAGAGCTGATGTTAGGGGTCATCTTGTCCAACTTCCTTATTTTATCATTTTGGAAACTGAGGTCTAATAAGGTTAAATAACTCACCACAGAATGGGTCAGAGGTGGAATTTGATCTGAGGTCTTGTCACTTTAGAGACACTTCATTACAACTGGTCATTGTCTGAAGCAGCTGTTTCTATATTTCATTGTCTTATCACAGTTGCATGTCATGGCATCACCACCTTGATATTTTGGTCCTCTTCAGGAACAAAGGACAAACAACCTCTGTGAGTAAGAGCTGTGGGATTGGGAAGTAGGGCAACAAAGCTCTCTCTCTCTCTCTCTCTCTCTCTCTCTCTCTCTCTCTCTCTCTTTCTTTCTTTCTTTCTTTCTCTCTCTCTTTCTTTCCCTTATTTCCCTCCTTCCCTCCTTCCTTCCTTCTTTCCTTTCTTCCTTTCTTCGTTCCCCCCGTCTCTTTCTCTCTCTCTTCTCTCTCTCTCTCTCTCTCTCTCTCTCTCTCTCTCTCTCTCTCTCCCTTTCTTTCTACATAGGGTAGCATACCCTTTTCTGTGGGTGCTCTGTCAAAAGGAATATAAATTTCAGTCCCTGAAATCTTGCAAGATATCTTGGGGTTTATGGGCTAGATTTCTTTCTTAAGGACCATGCCTTAAACCCAAATCACTGTGGCTCTCATTGAATGGCCAAAAATAGGTCCCAGGCTCATTGTATGAAACAAAGCAATTGTTTCTGTTCTGGCCAGAAACCCTGAGGGTCTTCCCCTCCCAGATATTTTTTTTTGACTAGATAAAAGAGGTCATTCTCTGTCTCATTTCTTACCTAATTTTAATCACTGAGTGGATGTTGGCTCAGACAAACCTTAGTTTAAAAAGGTCAAGGTCTCCCTCTACATGTAGGGCCATCTCCAACTGGACCCTGATGGTTCTGGAGGAGAACGTGAGGCTAGTGACTTTGTACAGCCCTTCCTGACTTAAATCCAATTCACTAGCATGCTGTGGCATCATCTCCCTGATGTCACGGTCCTTTTCAAGGAGGACAAACAAACAACAACATCTTATCACCAAGATTTCTTGGCTATTCAGCCTGTGAGGCTCATTTTCAGGAAACATGGTTTTCATATGTGTCACCTGACTGTATACCTCAGTTTTATACCAAAACACTTAACAATTGCTGCATGTAGGTACATATCTCCAATGAAATTTGACCATTTTGTCCTTCAGACCAACCCAACCCATCATGAATCTCATCATGTCATATAATCTCTCTTTTGCACCTTGCATGGTCATTTGGTGGTTGTTCAAGTTGTGTCTGAACATAAGCTCTTAATGTTCAAAGAAACTGACTGTCTTGCCAACCTAGGGTCATTGGCATGTGGGCGTTCTGTGAAAGTGATTAACCTAGGGACTAACTTGAGGTGCAGGAGCCACAGAGAAAGATAAAGGCTGTGTATCACACATAGCTACAAATTCCAAGAGAAAAGAGAAAATATATCAGGACTATTTGTGGAAACAATTATTCAGTCTTGCTGGTTTCATCAAAATGTCTTTTAGTTCAAATCTGGAAGCCTACTATTAATCAAGTTGCCTTGGGAAAGATCACTGCTTCCCTTGGGGTCCCACTTTTAGCATCACAAACCAGATGTTCTGTTAGACAAGAGGCAAACACTTATAGCTGTAGTGTGCTAAGTTGAGTCAGCGGGAAGAATAAAGTTTAATTTATGGTCATGGTCACGTACCCCCTCCTTTCTGCTGTTCTCTCACCCCCGTAACATTAACTTTTACAGTGTTAACAGGTACACCCCCCCTCCTGCAGTTAAATACATAGAATGGAAACTATTTCCTAGCCTTGTAGGTTCATCAGGTTATTTTAAGGAATGCATTTCTAAAATTTCCAAGTTGAACTATTAAAACTCATTTGAGACAACAAATGTTTTCTATGCAGCTATAGCATAAAATTTCAACTGGAAATAGTTTTAGAGTTCATTTAGTCCAACCTTGCCTCACTTTTACAAATTCTGACATTGAGGCCCAGAGAGACTTGTTCCAGGTCACATAGCAGTCAATGGCAGAGTTGAAACTCAATTTGAGGTCTCCTCATTTCCAGTCAATTGCCCTTCCTATTGTAATATGAAAGAAATCAATCAGTAATCAGAGTTCTTGACAATACATCTTATTGGAAATCAAAGAAGTAATGAAATACTTCAGAGTCAAAATCAGTCTTTAAATGCTTTTCCTTTTGAAATTTTCCCTTCATGTCTCCAATTCCATTTTATATCCCCTATCTTCATGTCAAAATTACTGTCTTTAATGTCTCTCATTATGATGAAACTCTATGTGACTTGGAATTAAATATGAGTTAATTGAAAAACTTTGGATCTGTTTTTAAGGACCTGATAAGGAGAAAAGTGATATAATTCCATTGAAAATAGAGGAATGCAATATATTTCTGTAGAAAGTACAGAACCAGAATTTCCCAGGAGAATGTAAGGTCTCAGAGGGCAGGGACAGTTTGATTTATCTTTCTATACCCAGACTAGTATGATATCTCCCTAGACTAATACCTAGTACCATATTTCCCACATAGTAGTCACTTAATAAGTGTTTGTTTAATTGAATTATCATTCTGTTATCAGACCTAGTTGAATGGAGCTCATGCTCTTTCTCAAGAGGAGAATGGGCCCCAACTTTCTCCTCCAAATCAGTTCTGCAAAGATTGGGACTTTTGACTATTAGCAATAGGGCACCTTTCAGGGACTGAACTTCAGTAAATATTCCTTGCTTCCTCTTTCCTGCCACACCATGCTCTGCTCACACAGACTCAGAAAGACAGAAGACTTTTTATAGATCTCAAAGACCTATAACACAGTAAGGCTATTTCAGGGAAATTTTAGTTCAGAATAAAAACAGTCAATTACTCAACTCTCCTAAAGATCAGAAATCTACATCATAAAATACCAGTCACATACATACAAAACATGGGAAAATTGCCCTAGTTTTTCTCTTACCCTTAATTTATTGATAAGATACCAACTCTACAAATTCTGGAACAAGAAAAAAAGGTAGAGTTATCAAAATAAAAATTAAACAATAAAGACTAACCAGACCCTTTAGAAAAACACCCTTATGCCATTACTTCTATGCTATAGCTTCCTCATGTTAATACCCATCAGTTTTGAGAAATTAGTTAGGTCAGTAGCCAAACTTCCGTCTCATCGCATATCCTTATGGTGATGAGGTACTGGCTAAGAAGGATAAATATTGCCTTGTTGGCAGCCCAAAGAGTAGCACAGAGTTCTAACTGTAGTAGCCTGCTTCTCATTAGAACTGCTAACTGCCCCCCCTCCCCCCACACACTGTTAAGGAGAGTTAGAAAAACAGGTGAACAGAGTTATGTTCTGCTTGAGGTAGTAGATGGTATGGCGGAGAAAGGATTGGACATAGGATTAGGACAGATATGAGTCCAGATCCTGTCTCAGACACTTACTAGTCACGTTACCTGTGGCAAGTCACTTTCCCTTCTGAACCTGAGTTTCTTTATCTTGTGTAAATGGAGATAATAGCACATACCACACAAGGTTGTTGTAAAGATCAATGAGGTAGGATATATATGATAGATTTGTAAGAGTAACCTAGAGTCTGAGGAATATTGTGTAAGCAGAATATTTTAATTGAGTGAGACAATGTGTGTAAGGTGTGTTTTGCAGCTTAAAAGTGCTATATAGTGGGGGGGAGTTGATTATTATTATTACAGGGATATGGTCTCTGAGATGAGTGTTTCCCCAGGGACTACCATTTACTGGAATACTTCCATTTGCCCTCAGTGCCAACATGGCCCAGATTTTTTGGCTGAGCAGAAGTGACAAAGGAGGAAGTTATAGGATTCATTGGGGGGAGACAGGAAAAAGGCCAGGGACATGGGTTGATGGGAAGAGATAGACTAACATGGGTTCTTTCACGTGTATGACTCATCTTTCTCGGTCTTGAGTTACTGAAGGTAGTAACCTCTCCTACTCTTAAAAGAGTAGATGGAACTTTGTTTCTACCCTGTTCAGAAGAGAGAAAAGCACAGTGAAGGGAGTCAGCTTTGTGGTAGCCATGTCCCTGCAGGTTGTCTGAATAGTGTGGTCTGGGAATTAAACCCAAGTCATGGTCACCTAGACAAAGCTGGAAGTGGCTGCGACTGGCCCCTGCCTATCCCATACAGAAAATTGGCTTTTTGTCAAGTCAGTGAACTCCCTGAATTCTTTTCTTGTTTCTCCCAAATGGCAGGAAGGTGAGGCTTCACTTTGGGTCACTGGGACTGAGATTGGCTGCAAGTTCCCACCAGTTTCTGGTATTTCCAATGTTGCCACACTTTTATTCAACTGTTTGCTTTCACCATTCCAAGAAGTCTAAGTGATTGCTAACAGTATTCTGGGCATACTAAGAATAGGATGTATCCAGTGAGCGGGAATGATATGAACCAGAGACAATATCTAGGACCTGGGGTGAAATAGAGAAATCAAGTCTTCTGGAAGGGTCTGCCCACACATCTCTGATTATTATTCATGCATAAAGGTTATAAAGGTCGCTTCTATTCCTTTCACACAGATAGCCAGCATTGTGCTGAATTTGTAGAAAGGAAAAGGATGATGCCAGCTGGCTTTAATACTCAAGTATGTGCACATGTGTGCACGTGTGCATGTGTGCACGTGTGCGTATGTGTGTGTGTGTGTGTGTGTGTGTGTTTCTTCTACTAGTATAGATCATAACTGTTTTGGGACTATGTGGATGGTCTTTTATTTTCTTGTTCCCCCCAAATCAAATCAAACAAAGCTAATCACCTGGAGTTAACCTGGTGATAAGCTGCATATAACAGACATGAAGTTTATCACTAGCCATGCATGAAACTCTCTCCCATGGTCAGAATTGTTAGAGTTGGTGGTCGGCAGCCATAATCTTCAAGAACACCTATGTGTAGTGAGAATATCAATCACATGGTGATCAGGTTATCTTAACTCTAATTGGAAAGCATTTTCAAAAGCTTTTCTTATTCATTGTAGATAATTATGTGCTAATATGATGCCAAATGGGAAATTTTGAAGACTCTTGGAATATGCAATCATTCTGCTGAATTCATTCTTGTAGCTCTTTGGAAATTACTCTTTAAAGGTGCTCAGAGGTCTTAAACAATTAAAATTCTTACAATAGTCTCTGATGGAAAACCTTTTTTGAAAAATAAATGGGCAAATGGGAGTTTCAGGGAGGTGAAAGTGATTTCCTAAATTAGAGTTAGTTGACAATGAATTTTTCAAGGTTGGTGTAGGGAAACTATTCACTTAGAAGGCCAAGTGTTTTCCTTAAAGCTTTTACATTGTCAGTGAAATAGATTTCCCTCATGAAACCCTTTCATAAGAGATAATATGTGCAGTGCATAATGTGCTGGACTTGGAGATAGGAAGACTTCGGTTTCAATCTCACCTCAGATGCTTATTGATCATGGGTCTCTTAATCTCTCTGGCCTCAGTTACTGCATCTATACAATGAGAGGGTTGGTTTCTATGATGTTGAGTCCTTTATAGCTCGAAGTCTTTGATCTTGTGAGGAGATATTTTCCTTCCTCCTCCTTCCCTTCCTTCTTTCCTTTCTTCCCCTCTTCTCTTTTTCCTCAGTTTATTTTTTGTGATCAGGAATTAAAATACCTGCTGTATCTAACAGGATTGCTTTAGGCTCCAATGAGATAATATATGAGAAGAAGTTTGTGAGATTTAAAGTGCTCTATGCATATTAGTTATCATTACGATTCTAAAGAGAAAGAGAAAATTGCCTTTTAAAAAATTAAAAAAAAAATTAATACTGTTTATACTCGACATATTCCCTGAGTCTGAGAAACATTCAGTAGGCCTGAAGAAGGTGAATACTACCTTTACATTGCCACCATTCCTTCCTTTGCTTTTCATCGGAAACCCGTCAACCATGTTTTCAGGAAGAGATTTGATTACATTTTCAGGAATACCAACACTTTAACCACTTAGTCATATAACTTACACAAAATAATCCCCTTCTCCCTTTCCTAGTCCCAATAGTCATTTTAACTCTGCAAATGGAATACCAATCATATGGGTAGTAGGATAGGCTTAAATTACAAAAGTCTGGAGAAAATTGTTTCATAGGAGAGTGAGGAAACAAAGTCGGGAAATTGAATATTTCAGGCTAGGAAGCAATGAAAAGAGTGACAAATAGCCTTTCAAAGATCATTCAGATGTAAATGTGTCTAAAACTTGATTAGATGTCCAAGTATAAAAATCAATATTTTTCCAAATGGCAGAACACATGATTTCTGATGGGTAAAGTTTGTTTTTTCAATTATAGCTTCAAAGCAAAAGCACACGGTCCAGTAATAGAATGCTTTTCCCCTTTCAATTTGCTTCAGTGGAATGGCTCTAACAGAATTGTGTTATCCATGGAGAAGATGTTACCTTAATCATGCTTAAGTAAAATATATGATCTTTTCCGGACATCAGATTTTGTTAAAGAATTATTTTCCTTGATCAAAAGACACAGGCTGTACCAAAGAACTCTAGGTGAAATGCCAGATAATTAGCATAGTAAGTAAAAAGAATTCTGGCAAAGAGTTTATAATGAATAATTGGTAAGAATCATACTTATTTATTAGAATCAATATGCCTGTCTAGGCTGGAACTTGAATTTCTGTTCATCCATGACAATCTACCCACTCACTTGCTACTTCTTGATAATGCACTCTCCCACACCTCTAACTGCAATTACTTTTTAAATACAGTCATGCTAGCTGAAATTACTGAGGCTTGCTCAGGCTATCTATAACTTCATTTTCCTTCATTACCCTGAGATCCTCATTCTGTATTAATTTTATTTAGTTTGACTCCCCCCCCTTTTTCTGAATTGCCAAATAGTCTTAAAGTGTGGGGGATGAGGAAGATGAATGAAAAAGGATGTGTGTGTGCTCAGAAGATGTTAGGGCTTGTTTCTGGTACTAAACAGGCCTCACAGAAGAATCAAGCCAATCAGGCAACTCTGAAAATAACAGGGCCTTTGCTTTGGTATTTTGGGGAAGGCCCAAATAGGAAGGAGATGTGGCTTAGGTGGAGACTTGCAAAGGGATGAGATATACTGACAAGGGAAGGGTACAAGGATAACTCAATTAGTCCTTTAAACTGGGACCAGGACTGACACCTTCAAATCAGTGCACCCCCACTAACCCTGTTCATAATGGGGCGAGATGAATACCTCCAAAATGGGATTCAAAATGGGAAGTAATAATAGCTCATGCTAATATAGCATCTTAAGGTTTTAAAAATACTTTTTTTGCTGCTTTTTGGAGGAGGCAAGGCAGGCAGTTGGGGTTAAGTGACTTGCCCAAGGCCACATAGCTAGTAAGTGTTAAGTGTCTGAGGCCAAATTTGAACTCAAGTCCTCCTGATTCCAGGGCAGGTGTTCTATTCACTGGACCACCTAGCTGCCCCTGCTTTCAAAATACTTTACATGATTTATTTGATTCTCACAATGATATAGTTGATATTATTAATTCAGTTTTAAAGATAAGAAATTGAGTCTCAGTAAGATCAAGTGATATACAAGCCCAAGCCACATAGCAATTAAATATATGAAGCAGGATTTGAATTCAGACCTTTTTGAAAGAAAGTTTAGCACTTTATTCCCTATACAATATGACCTTTTCTAACCAGGATTCTACCAGAATTGTGAATCAGAATAGAGAAAGACTAGACTACAACAATAGATGTTAAATATAATTCTGATCTGCTCATTAGAATGTTATGGAATTTTGAAGAGGCCATTTTGCTTCAATGTACCTGGCAACATGTTTAACCATTAGAAATTGACAGTGCGGACTTTGTGCTTCATCATATTATTTGGCCCCTTTGTGGTTAAAGAAGAAACCTGTTTCCTTAGAAGGAAAATCACAGCATACAGAACAATCTTAAAATGCATTTTTATATAATGAAACATTGATATCTGTATCTATCTATATCTGTCTATATTTTTTGATCAGAGATGAACAATCATATATATATCATATGTATATACATATATGTGTATTTATAACTACATCTATATGTCTATATATACATATATCTATCTCTATCTATCTGTCTATCTATATAAGATTATCCATCTCTGATTAAAAAATACAATCTCACTGATTCTAGGTCCATCCCTCTCTATCCCTCAGCTGTTTCCCTAATGTAAGCTAGAAGAGTAGAGAAGGGAGAGAGGCCATTTGAAGAGAACAAAGGATATTCCTGATAAAGGAATTGCACTATATTCTAAGAAGGGCTTAGAAGACAGGCCTGTAAAAAAGACCAGAGTATACCGTTATTAATTACAAAGGATCAGATGACCCTGAAGAGAAAGAGGTGGATGTTGGGGGTGAATTGGGGAATGATTCAGTCATGTCTGGCAGGGATGGTTAGAAAGACAGAGAAGTTTCCCCCAGATTACAATCTGTATTTAGAGGGGGTAGAGGACACTTCCATTCAGGGGAATAGTTTAATAATTAAGGCACCACATTCTTTCCTCTGAGCATTTTAGGATTCAAGATATTCCCATCAGCTAGAAAATTCAGGGTAATGGATCCTCTCCATGGTTTCTATAACTCCAACTCGTATCATATCTGAAGGGAGAATCAATTCAATTGAATCAATATTAATTAATTCCCGGCATGTGAGAAGTCCCATGGCAGGCTCTTGACACATAAGGATTAAAAACAACAATGACTAGTCGATCTTGAGTATTGTTTTCAGTTCTGGGCATCACATCTTGTGGAAGACATTGATAATCTATTTGGAGAACATCCAGACAAAGGTCACCAGGACGTTAAGGGACCTTGAGCTCATTCCACATGGTGATCAGATGAAGGAATGTTGAGCCTGAAGAAGAGAAGATTTCTGGGTAATCTGATAGCTTCATTCAAGTAGAGGAAAGACTATCTTAGGAAAGAGGGATTAGATTTATTCTCCTTGGTCCCAAGGAGCAGATTATAGGCAATGGATTGAAATTGAAGGGACACAAATTTAGATTTGATGTGAGGAAAAACTTTCTAACAGATCTATGCAAAAGTGGTGAGGGATGCTTTGAAAAGCAGAGTCTTAGCTAGTAATTTTTTTGGGGGATGCATGAAACAAGCATTTGGTATGACTTGAGGAGCATCTGCTAGGTGAAGGAACCACATCACAGGACACCTCAAATTTTCTCTGCTGCTAAAAGATTGGTGTCTGGTTAGGGATAAGAGAAGTAGGAAGACACAACTTTTAATTTGTAAAAACCCAAAAGTGTAGAGACTGAGATGCAGGATTAATAAGAACATTTAAGATGAACTAGTCACTATTTTGATTTAATTATCATATTATAGTAGGCTAACAACATAACAACAGCGTTATTTTGATCAATACTAAAATGCCCACAGAATGCTTTAGGTGAAAAAAAAAAAAAAGGATGGAAAGAGCGAGCTGATGTTGGACATCGATAGATAAAGAATAAGAGAAGAAAAGAGCACGGATGAGGAAAACTGGACAATCTCTCAGAACCATACTCCTGTGTCAGATGGCAGGGGGTGGGGAGAAAGGGAAGGAAGCAGATATTTTGCAAAATTTCTAGAGTGAATTGGGAAAAGACATAGATTCCATTTTATTTTTTCTGCATGTCTTTTAATGTTGGAACGTGATTATTCGTAGCAATAAAAGCAAACTTATATTTCAGGGGTTCTTCAAGGGTATTCCATTACACCCTATTATATTGTTAGTTTTGCTAGGGATGCTATAAAATTTTTATGATTGTTATTGAAAATAAAAGAAAATTAACAATATAAATTTTGCTTCCCTTGAAGACATAGTATGATAAACATAATTCATAGATACATAAAACTTGCCTATTACTTGTATGCACTAATCTCAAAGCATGTCAGATTTTAATGTGCTAAGAACTCAGAAAGAAAGATGGCTTTTATTGATGCAAAGCTGCCCACATTGTGTTGTTGTTCAGTCACTTCCACCACTTTGTGACCTCAGTTTGGGTTTTCATGGCAAAGATATCACAGTGGTTTACCATTTCTTTCTCCAACTCATTTAATAATTGAAGAAATTGAGGCAAATAGGGTTAAGTGACTTGTCCAGAGTCACACAGATAGTAAGTGTCTGAGGCCAGATTTGAGCTCAGGAAGATGAGTCTTCATGATTCTAGGCTCAGTACTCTATCTCCTGTGTCACCTACCTGCCTCTGCATGTGTTATTCTCTCTTAATTGTTTTCATGATTTTGCCAACTTAAATGTCTAGTGCCATGATTCTTCATGGCAAAGGATATTGTATTTCAAACAAAAGAATTTGAGAATCACTTCTGTAATGGTAATGGAAATTTGAAGATCTTCCCTGTCCCTTGATAGACCTGAGGGAATTTGAAGATCTTCCCTGCCCCTTAATAGGCTGAATATAATCACACGGAGCCTGTGGTGGGGGGAGCTTGCTGAACAGATGGAGCAAGAAGGGTGGAGCAGAGCTGAGAGGAAGCTGGGAATCAGAGCAGTTAGGATGGAGGGAGGAGAGAGCATGCAGGCAAGGAGACATCTAGACTTGTGGGAAGGCTTTGGGATGGTGTTGTTCTCTGCAGTATTATTGTGAATAGATTTCTTTGTTGCTATGATGAATTTGGTTTTCTGGTACTGAGATTTGCCTGAATAAATGCTTTGTTTCTGTCTTCTATGTGGAGAATATGTTATATTTTGCGATTTACAATTATGCTGGCAATTCATAGTTGCCGTTGGTGCCTGTAATAGTAATCAGTTTAGCAAGATACTTAGTACTAAGTAATGTAATAGTAATCAGTTTAGAAAGATACTTAGCACTTAGTAGCCTGGGGCTAAGTGAGGAAGGTGCAAACTCTGTCCCACTGTTGAGAAGGCATGAACTCCCCTGTTGATGTGGAAGAAGGGGATTGGCTGAGCCCCTGTTGATGTGGAAGAAGGGGATTGACTGAGGTGTGTACATAAGCAAGAATTCCAGAGACAGACAGAATTGGAACCCTGCTCCTGCTGAAGGAAGAATTATGGAGACTGAGACCAGCTGAGAGAAAGAGACAGAGAGATAGAGAGAGAGAGAGAGAGAGAGAGAGAGAGA
>CM053585.1:68100240-68115355 GCA_028646515.1 Pseudochirops corinnae | reverse complement strand
CTTTCTGTTGTGAATCTGCATGTATATAGATATATAATATATATGAACATGGATATATGCTTATATGTATGTGTGTACATGTGTATGCCATCACACAGATATCAAAACAGAGATACTTATGAATCCTAGGGAGATGTACTGAAAAATATTTCACAGTTGTCATGTCTTTGATGTTTGAGACGTGCTAGGTGGCAGACTGGATATAGTGCTGGATCTGTAGGAAGTTCCATGTTCAAATTAGGCTTCAGACACTTACAAGTTATGTATCCCTTGGCAAGTCACTTGACCCTGTTTGACTCAGTTTCCTCATCTGTAAAATGAGTATCCAGTATCCTTTCCAAGAAAACACTAAATGGGGTCATGAAGACTTGGACACAACTGAAATGATTCAACAACAATAATGTTTGAGAACTAAAAACATAGATATTTTGATTTGATTTGCTACCAGATACTCTATAAAGGAGAATACATTTTTATCTGGGTCTATAGATCTAGTCTCAGTGCCGTGCAAAGTGCCAAGATCTCCTGATCAGTTCATGAGACACACACAGAGATGTCTTCTACGCTTTCCTCTTATATCCCATCCATGATGATGTTGGTGATGCTTCACCAGTTTCTTCACTTCCTAGGGATTCTAGAGCAATGATTTGTGGGAAGACAAGGTATTATCTGTTGCTTAGACTCACAAATCTGCCATTTACACATTAAAATTAGTTTATTAATTTGAAGGAGGAAGAAAAAATTTTGTGATGGAGAAACAGTGGGAGTGAGACTTGCATACAGAGATGAGAGACAGCTATTGTGGCATTGGGCTGCAATCTCTGAGATTTGTTCTCTGTGTGGTCCCAAAGTTGAGAATAACAAATAGCAACAAAGGAGCAAGGATGCCATTAAGTTTGCCAATGACCTATTTTTTTTAGCTCAATCCTTCTAAGTTAATCTCTGAACTTTAAAAAGTATATGGACGAAGGAAGTCAGTTAATGGTCACTCAGAGCCTCTTTAAATACTCCAGATATTAGGTGCCTCACAGCCAAGAAATTGATCCATAGCCAAGTATGAAGCACAAGGAGGGGGACCCTACAAGAACACACTGTGTCATAAGAAAATCAGTTAAAGGAATTAGGGATGTACAGCCTGGAGAAATGAATATTTAGTGGGAGCATTGTATCTGTCTTCACGTGTTTGGAGGGTTGTCCTACACAATAGGAAGGAGTATTGTTCTGCTTGCCCTCCTCTCTCAAACAGCAGGACAAGGAATAGACAGCAGACATGGAAACGAGGAAAACTTATACTTGATATCGAGGAAAAACATCAATAATCCACACTTCACAGTCAAAATGGTTTCCTCCAATAAATGTTTCCCCTCACTGAAAGTCTTCAATCAAAGGGTAGATAGGCAATCATTTGTCACAATGTTGTATAAGAAAGTTTTATTCAGATATAGTTTGGACTACTGCAATGGTAATTTGAAGATCTTCCCTGCCCCTTAAAAAGCTTAAGATAATTTGAAAACCTTCTCTGCTTTGAAAATAAACTCTGCCCCCTAATAGGCTGAACGTAATCCCATGGAGCCTTTGGTAGGAGGAGTTTGCTAAAGGGTGGAGTGGAGCCCACAGGAAGCTCGGAGACTGAGCTGGGAAGAGAGCACAAATAGGCTTGTGAGTAAATACTTGTCAAATATTGGTTTGTGGGAAGGCTAAAAGGTGGTGTGGCTCTCTACTACATTGTGGTGCATTAACTTCTATGTTACTTTGATGGATTCGGTTTCCTGGTGTTGGGATTTGGTTTTCTGGTGTCTGAATAAGTGTTTTGCTTCTGTCTTCTATATGGAGAGTCTGTTATATTTTGTGATCAAGCACTATGCAGGTATATTTATAGTGATCATTGGTGCTGTGAATATTGCATTGGTACCACAACTAGATAGTCACTGAGACTCCTTTCAACTCTGATCTTTCAGAATTCTGTGATACTCTTTCCAGATGTGCCTGATAAAACATTACCCATTTTGGATATCAGACTTTCTGTACTTTGCTTTAGTTAAGCAGAAATGAGATCTATACTAAGGAAGACATGTCTCCCAGTTATGACACAATGTAATATAAATGATATGATAAAAAGTATGACTATATAAGTGTACAATGGCCATACTTTTGGGTTTTGCAGAACAGTCTCATTTTCAAAAGAGAAAATCCCATTTTAACAGGGCTTTGCAAATGAATGTCAACTGTTCTAGTCTGGGATTTAGAAAACATCATATTAATAACTATATGATGAGTATATTAAGACTTATTCATTAATGCCTTGGTTTATTTTATAATGATTCTTCTGAAGACAGTGAGTGACCAGAGAAGTGTGTTTCCTAACAAAAGCTCACTCTTATATAACTTTAAGGTTCTCAAAGCATTTTATCTATATTAACTCATTTGATCCTCAGAATAATCCTATGAAGTTAGTTCTATATTATCCCTTTTTATAGATGAGGAACCAGAGACTTGGAGAGATTATGTGTCCTGTCTAACATCACATAACTAGGAAGGGTCTGAGACAGTATTTAAAGCCAGTTCTTACTAATTTCAAGTCCAAGCTTCTATCAACTGTGTCGTACCATCTTTCTAAAGATATCAACCCTATAAGGAAAAGAAAGTTTGATCTAAAAACTTTCAGGTAAGTGATCAGAATTCTTATGTCTACCACATAAATAGTTATTTTTTAAAAATCATGTTCCTGAGCAGATTTCTGATTGCTTGCCAGGTATGTAGATTTGTTCATTGTAACAAGAAACTGCTAATTATATGGTAATCATATTCAATTCAATTCTGCTGAATGTAGTTGTCTCATCTCACAGTGGGCTTAAAATTGTCAACAATCTATAAACTTTTGCAATGAAAGGACATTGATCATGGGAAAAGACTCATAATCAGTGACAAATGAGTAATATATTTTTTAAACAAAAACACTCTAACTTAACATCGTGGCTGTCATGTCACCATTTCTGAAATGCTAGGGAGTATTTCTTCAAAAGGCAGTGTGTCCTAGGGGTTACTGATCCAGCCTTAGAGTTTGGAAGACTTGAGTTTGAGACTGTGACTGACACATAGTAAGTCACTTGGTCTCTCAATGCCTCCAGCAAACTTTCTAAGAGTATGAACTATTGCCAATCTGCATAGGTGGAGGGATTTCCTATGCCAGGAGTTCCCTACACCAATGAATTCACAGATAATGATGGGGGGAAAAAGTTCTTAGCTCACAAGGTCATTGTGAAGCTACAATATACATCCTATTCTTGACAAAAGATCTAGATCCTTTTTTCTGTAGCTGTTTCTCTTCTAAAACTGCTCATTGCACTCTCTGATTCCATAAGATTTGATTGAAGAATTCCTCACCCCTTGGAAAGAGATGAAAAAGTATAAACACTTATTTTACATCTTATTTAAAGTCTTAATATCTTCCTTATCTCTGTTACCCACTTCTTATGTAAGATGTGATTGCCTATATAACTCTTAAGGATAAGGAATGTCTAAAAGTATAGACAAATGGCTCCAAGGGATCATTGATAGATGCCTTTGCCTTTTTGCCCACCTTTCTCCATAGGAGACTGTGATTCCTGCTTAAGTGAACTAATATAAAGGGCTGAGTCTGACCACTCTGTTTTTCTCTAAGAGAAGGTTACTGGATTAGAGATATATCTCTCTGCCTTATAAATATTTCTGATCTAGACATGATCAATTCAGAGAAAAACCCTAATTCATGGCCACTATAGCCTAAAGGAGGGATAGTACCCCAAGTTTATACCTACTGTCAGTGTTTCTTCCTACTAAATAATTGTTACACAAAAGACTATCACACATAGTAAATATTGAATAAAACCATTTAGGCAAGCAAAAGAGCAAAGAGAAATTGGTGAGGTTATACGCGTTAGAATATTCCATAAAATGTACAGGGTGAATGAGATGTCTCATATATACAACTGACTCAAAATACACAGAACAAAATACTATTGTGCTATAAAAAATGAAGAAAGAGATCATTTCAAAGAGATATGGAAAAAAACTTGAATGAACTAAATGCAAAATAACATAAGCAGAACCAAAAGGATAATTTTATGCTGCATCAATATTATAAAAATGAACAATTTTAAAGATTTTTATAAAATGATGAAAAATTAAACGAACAGAATCAGGAGAACAATTTGTACGATAAAGACAATAACAACAGAACAATATATCTCATCTCGACTAAGGGAGAGACTCTGATCTCTTCCAAAGGGGAAATTTCCTCAAATCTCTAGAAAGATAAGCTGGAAATCAAGGATATATTCAGCAACCAGATTCTTTCACATGATTGCAAGTCTTTTTCTTTCTCTTCCCTGGATTCAGTCCCAGAGAATCTAGAACTATGAGTCTCTTTTTCATAGAAGGAAGAATGTATCCCCTCTCAATAGCTCTCATGACAACTCTACCTCTAACACAGGCACAAAGTGTTGAGTCAGCATTCTCTACATTAATTAGGAGACTTGGAAAATACTTAAGTTCTGGCTATAAATCCTGGGTACAAGTACTTATATTTTGTAATTTCACCAGCTAGGCTGGCAGGAAGTCAATTGACCAGGAGGTATCCTGACCAACTTTCCCCCATCTTACTACACTGCTTTAAAAGATGTGTACATTATCAGGCAGCAAGCAGTCATTCTTTCATTATATGAGAGATCCTGATTATTGCTGATGGAACTCATAGTTTCCTTCCACTTCCTCTTCTACTTGAATCAGACACAAAGAAAGTGAAAATCAGTTATCCATGTCACATGCATCAGATTAGCAAAGATGACAGAAAAAAAATGGAAATTACAAATGTTGGAGGTTATGTTGGAAAATAAACACAATAATGCATTGTTGAGAGACCTGTGAATGTGTCCAACCATTCTGGAAAGCAATTTGGAATAGCACACACACACACACACACACACACACACACACACACAAGTTACTAAACAATAATGTGCCCTTTAACCCTGCTTTAACACAATTTGGCCTATATCCCTCCAAAGAAATCAAATAAAGAGACAAAAGGTCTTATATGTACAAAATATTTATAGTCACTCTTCTTGTGATAATAAGAGCATGGAAATGAAGGGGATACCAATAACTTAGGTAATGGCTAAAGAAATGTAGTATATGAATGTGACAACATACTATTGTGCTATAAGAAATAGGAAAGAGATCCTTTCAAAGAGACATGGAAAAAAAACTTGAATGAACATGAGAATAACACGAGCAGAAGCAAAAAAATAATTTTATGTTGCATCAATATTATAAAAATGAACAATTTTGAATATTTTTATAAACTGATGAAAAATGAACAGAATAAAAAAAATAATTTGTACAATAAAGACAAACACTGTGAAGACAATTTTGAAAACTACTGGAACTCTAATTAATGCAATGGCCATCCATAATTCTAGAAAATCAATGAAACCTGCTATCTACCTCCTGACAAATTGGTGATGAACTCAGCATGTAGGGGTGTGTGTGTATGTGTGTGTGTGTGTGTGTGTGTGTGTGTGTGTGTGTGTTAATATGGCCAATGAGGAAATTTGTTTTGCTTGAATCTGAAAATTTGTTACAAGCAATTTTTTTTTCTTTCTTTGGTTCCCCAATGGAGTGGGATGAGAAGAGAAAGTAAATTTCTGTCAATTAAAAAAAAAAAACTTGAGAAGAAGGACAGAAGGAAGGAAAGAAAGAAGGAAGGAAGGATGGAAAGAAGGAAGGAAGGAAGGAAGGAAGGAAGGAAGGAAGGAAGGAAGGAAGGAAGGAAGAGAAGAGAAGAAAATAAGATAAATCATATTCTAGGCTTATGTTGTGGACTCTGCTCTTCTTTGAAAAGGGAATTGAAACAAACAAAATTTCTTCAAGATTCAAGGCCAGAAGCAAGGTAACAATCATTTATTAAGTGTTTACTATGTGGCAATCACTGTACTTATCTTCAGCACACAAAATTTCTGAGAGATAAGAGAATTTAAGACTAGGGGAAAAATGTATTAAATTATAAATGGAGTTTTCAATAAAAAGTACTAGAATGTAAAGCACCTTTAACATTGTGAAACTAAGCCTTCCTGATCCTTTTTGAGTCAAGAAGTGTCCAAATCAAAGTTCTGTGTTAGCTCAGCACCTTGCCTACATGGTATTTAGAAGGCATTTATCAAGAGAAAGAGTGGTGTGTAAGTTAACTTCCTATATATACAGTCACAAAAAAATTACCTAAGTTTGCTCAATTGTCAAAGGTAATTTGTCCTTTACTTCATTCCCTCTTTCTCTCTTTGTTAATCCAATTCAGAAAACACTTATTAAGCATCTATTCTGTGCAAATACCTATTATATAAGAATTAGCATGACATATCGAACAGAATACTAGACTTGGAATCAGGAAAATATAGATTCAAATTCTGCTTCTGAATCTCAATTAACTTTGTTTCCCTGGGAATTTCATAACTTGTCAACTTCAATTTCCTCATCTGTAAAATGATATAGCAACAACCACACTGGCATACCCAGGATGGCTGCTAGCACAGGTTCTTAGATATGCTTTACTAGGAAAGATAGGTGTTTAAGGGGTCAATAATCTTTTTATAATTATATTCACTAGAGGAAAAGTCAGCACCCTGAACTTCAGAGAAAAATACAGAGAAAATACAAGTAGACAAATAAAGACCAACTGACAGGACTCTGACTGCCTGAATGATCTATACACTTTACATACATGCCTAGATTGAGAGAGCTTTTACATCTGAGCAGTTAGGGAGCTCTGAACATACAGCAACTCAGAATCTCAACTAGGGAATCACAAGATCCTTCTCACAAGATCCTTCTCATAAGGGAGCCCCCAAAGCAAAATACCAACTCAGAGTATATATACACTTCTCAGAGCTAGAAGGTGTCTAAACCCTCTTAACTCAGGACCTAATTAGAAATTAGCAAAAGGTGTGAAAGCCTTCTTATAAGCAAGCCTCCCCTAAGCAAGCTTCCCTTAATGGGCTCCAGGTGGGGCCTATTAATGGGTGGGTAAGATCTTATATCCCATTAAAATTATAAATGGATGTAATAACTACTTTGTGAGGGTGTTATAAGAATCAAATAAGGTGACCCTAAAAGTAGTCAACTAAATTCTATGAGGAGTTGCAATACACATTACTGGCACAATCACATTATTATCAGATATGCAAGAATCCCACCCATCATCTCATTTGATTATTACTGCAATAATCCAGGTAAAACATCATGAAAGTCCAACTTGGGTTGGTAGCCACGAAAATAACAAGAAGGGGATAGATGGAAACATATTGTAGAAAGAGATTTAACTAGACTTAGCAACTGATTGGACGTTTGGGTATTAAGAGACAGTAGGGTCAAGAAGTTGATGGAGATTTGGAATTAGGGTGACTGGGAAAATTTGAAATAGAAATAGAGAAGCCAGGAAAAGAAAATGGTTTGTAGGGGAAGTTGAAGAGCTCAGTTTGAGGTATGTTGAGCTGGGGGTACCAGCACAATATCCAGAAGTTCTATAGGGAGGTCTAGAATTTCAAAGAGAAGACAGGACTTTAGGTGCAGGTTTAAAGATGATCTACAAACAAATTGATGCCAAAGCAATATATCGGTAGACTCGGGGAAAGAACAGTTAAGAAGAAAAGAACAGAGATAAAGGGAGACTATTCTAGGACACCTAGATTTGTAAGAGAAGCTGAGGAATCAGAAGAGAGCAAAAAGCAGAGACATATGAAAGTTGGTTAGAATAAGAGTTCTCAATTCTTTTGCGCATCATGGCAACTACATGGTTAAGGGGATAGAGCTCTAGGTCTGGTATCAGGAAGACGAGTTCAAATCTAGTCTCAGACATTTACTGCATGACCTTAGACAAGTCACTTGACCTCAGTTTGCCTCAGTTTCCTCAGCTGTAAAATGGGGATAATAATAACTACCTCCTAGGATCATTGTGAAGTAATATTTGTAACAGTGTCTGGCACATAGTTCTCTCCTTCCTTCTTTCCTGGGTCTTTTTGTCAGTCTGGTAAATCCTGATACTTCCATAGTTTGTTGGCTACATTTATAATTGAAGGACATTCTACGTTTCAGTTAGATAATAGGGAAAATAAAGATGCCATTTTTTTCCATTCTGATTTATAGGCCCCTGAAATCCGTCTGTGGACCCGTGTGGTAGGAGGTAGGAGAACTCGAAGAAAGAAATGCCTTATAGAAAAAATGGATCTGCCACTGTTTCCAGTTTGCAAAAAGGATGAGGAAAAGATCATTAGATCTGACAATTACATGAACCTGGAAAAAGCTGCTAGATAGATTGATGGGACTCAGAGACAGATTGTAACGGATTGAGGAATGAATAGATGCTGAGATTATGAATTATCAATTTCAAAATTAATCTGAGAGAAAGAGGAAAGGGGGAAAGACAGGGAGTAGAAAGTTTAGGACATGCATCCTTAAAGTAGAGTCAGCTTTTTGAAAAATAAGTGTTGGGTTTTTATTCTCAAACTTTCAGTAGGAAACTGGAAAAAGGATTTTTTCCCTCTAATGGGACTTGTTCTCTATAAGCAACAAAGCAGAATAATGTAGCAATTAATAAAACATGGGATAATTTTGAATTTGCTTCAAATCAATATAACCAGCCATCCTCATAATAGATGTCTCAGGACCTTTCACTGTAGGTGAGATGCAGCTCATTCTCTGAGTTCACAGTGTGGACAGGGGGCACCAGCATAACATGGCTCCTCCTTTGCTACATTCAAAGAATTACAATTCTTCTACCAATGAACTGATGTAAGCATTGTATTGTTCTTTCTTTGGTTCTGGGCAGAGAGCTTTCGATCCTCTGTAAAATACACCCCCTGACAAAGTATAGGGTTCTAGAGTTAGAAAGAGGGGATCTTTTTACTAGTGAGATTATATCTATCTTTTTTTCTAGGCTTCTTCTTCAAGCAGCATGGTTTAGTGTATAGACTGCTGGACTTGACTCACAGAAAACATGGACTCAAATATCACCTCTAACACCTTTTAATAGCATGACCAAGAACAAATCACTTTGCTCTTAGATGCTCAGCAATGGTCTAAGACAATGCTATATCTCAAGCTGAATTTCCACGTGTGCCTGTCCTCATAACTGTCACCAAATGGGTGACATTTGTCACCACAACTGTCACCACAGGAATATGGGAGGAGGAGGCATCCTCTAAACAGTGACCTTACTGTCCATACCTCTTCCTCCTCCTCAGTCATATCTTGCATGATCTCCTTAAAGTAGTCAACTACCTTTGTTTCTGACAGTTACTCCTACATCACAACAATTATTTTTGACAACTTTTCATTTATCACCCAAAGTTCTTTCCAGATACAAGGAAATTCTAAGAAAAGGATAAGCTTGGCCAGACAGGTGGTACACCATCTTCTACCCACTTCACTCTTTTAAAATCCTACCTCAATCATCAAACCGAAACCAATGGTACTGCTTTCCCCACTCCCAGGCAAGGAGCTACCTTCTGTGACTGTGCAGTTTATCATGATGTCAAGCAACTGTAATGGTAATGGGAATCTGAAGATCTTCCCTGCCCCTAGGCCCTTGATAGGCTTAAGTGAATTTGAGAACCTTCCTTGATTTGAAAATAAATTCTGCCCCAATAGGCTGAATGTGGTCATATGGAGCCTGTGGTGGGAGGCTTGTTCTTCAGGAATGCCCACTCCTTGTTACTTTGTGATTGGGCAGTGGGTCAAGAGGGTTGTGATGTTCTCTGACCCAGGAGAAGGCTATGTATACCCTGATGTGAGATTTTGCTTTGGGGCTCACTTTGGGAAGGGCTGTGTGATTTGGCCAGACAAGACACTGGGCAGCCATTGAGCCCCCCGGCTTTGAAAACCCAGATGTTGGTGTTTCCCTCTCTGGTAACTGACTAGGTATGGATGTAATGGTCAGACAGCTGGAAGCTCTGTCTGCTAGTCTGTTTCTCTGTCTGTATTTTTTGTCTGCTTGTAACTTCTGTTTGTATTCTCTGAAGTTCACAGTGCTGACTTTTTTCCCCTGAACCAGATATATGTTTGATTGATTAAAATAAGATTATTAACCCATTTTGAGTTGCTTTCCTCTAGAAAAGCAGATCTAAGAATCTGAGCTAGCAGTCATCCTGGGTATGCTAGGGTGCTTGCTGCTACAGCAACTAAGAGGGAGGCCTGATGGTGATGTCAGTCACTCACCTAGAGAAGGTAAAGGACTTCCTTGAAAGATTGGAACACTCCAAAAGGATAACAAAAAAAAAAAAAAGCAGGGAGAAGCCTAAACCTGTGTAAAGAGTCTGGCGAGCAAAAGAATATGAGTCAAAGACAGAAGGAAAAGACTGTAGCCTTTGATATGTAATAAATAAAACAATAAAAACATTTACATAGTGTTTTAACATTTTCAAAAGCACCTTTCAAATGTTTATTTCATTTTATTCCAACAATAACTCTGAAAAATAGTGGTTAATATTAATTTATCTATTTATATTTATATATATTTATATATTTATATTTATATATATATCTATTAATTTATCTATTTGATAGATGAAGAAATTGAGACAGATAACATTTAAATGGCTTGGCCAAGGACATAGAGCTAACGTCTGAGGCCAGACTTCAATTCAGGTTTTCCTGATTTCAGGCCCAATATTTGAACCCCTTCACCTAGCTTCCTCTAGGTAACAAGTTTAAGAATCTTCTCAAAGAGCTGGCATTCTTAACTTGAGTATAGACTTCAGAGATCTATAAACTTAAAAAGTTTGTCTTTATTTTCACTATCCTTTTGTTTCCTTTGAAGCCCTTTGTATTTTACTTTATGCATTTTTTAAAAGATTATTCTAAAAAAATTAAAATTAAAATTTTTTTTAAGTAGGGCAGCTAGGCACAGTGAATAGAGCACCAACCAACTCAGGAGGACCTGAGTTCAAATCCAGCCTGAGATACTTGATGCAACTAGCTGTGTGACGTTGAGCAAGTCACTTGGCCCCAATTGCCTTGCCTTCCTCCTCAAGAAAAGAAAAAATATATTATTCTTAGTTGTGGTATATGAACGTGCTATAAGAAATGATGAGCAGGCCAATTTCGGAAAAACCTGGAAAGACTTACATGAACTGATGCAGAACCAGGAGAACATTGTACACAGTAACAACAACATTGTGTGATGATCAACTATGAATGACTTAGTTCTTCCCAGCAATACAATGATCTAAGACAATTTCAAAGGACTCATGGTGGAAAATGCTATCCACCTCCAGAGAAAGAACTGATGAAGCCTGAACATAGATCAAAGCAGACTATTATCACTTTCTTCATTTTTACATGGATTTTTTTTCTTTTGCTCTGTTTCTTCTTCCACAACATGACTAATATGGAAATATGTTTTACATGATTACACATATATAACCTATATCAAATTGCTTACCATCTTAGGGAGAGAGAAGGTGAGTGAGGAAGGGAGAAAGTTTGGAACTCAAAATTTTTTTAAAACAATGTTAAAAATTGTCTTTACATGTAAATGGAAAAAAATAAAATACTATATAAAAGGTATATAAAATATAAAAAGGTAAAAAAAAAAAAAAGAATTATTCAGAGAAGGGTTCCATGAACTTCACTAATCTGCCAAAGAGGCTCATGAGACAAAGAAATGGTAAAAACCTCTGGCACGAAGCTTTTACAAATAAACAGATACTTGTGCTTAAAAGGAATGATGACGTGAACCTATAGGTTCTATCATGAGAGAGTTCTCCAGTACTTTTCAGAGATAGAGGAGAAAATGAATTGAAGCTGTGACTTCCTGCAGAAAAGTGTGAAAGCAGCCATATGTCTACCTGACAAAAACAATAGAGAAGACTTCTGTTGTTTCAAGAAATGTGTCTGGGATGGGATAGAGAGACTTGTCAAATCTAAAAATCACAACTTGCTCATGGGATTCATGTAGGAACAAAGAATATTGTTACCACAAGGAGTTTAGAAAACATCAATAGGGATTATGAATTCAGTAACATGTTTTCCTTAGGCAAGAAACTGAAGATCGTATGGGCACAGGTGGTGTTTTTCTCACTACTGCCAGTTAAAGGCTAGGATTGAGAAAGACAAAAACGGGCTTAGGAAATCAACAATCAGTCAGAACATGGTGTCTGAGAATGCAGTTTGTGTTTCTAGACTATGGTTTCAAGTATCAGAAAGATGGGTTCTTAGAGACTGAAGAGAAAAAAATATATAGTTCCTTATAGTGATTCAAATCTGGTCAAAGAGGTTTTAAACAGTGTATTGTAGTGGACAGAAAGCTAGACTTGCAGTTAAGAGGATTTCAGTTTCCAGTTCTGCCAATAGTATTATATGTACTACTATACAGTAGTACTAGAACTGTGTGACCTTAAGCAAGTCATTTAACTTCTCCGTTCCTCCATTCCCATCTGCAAAGTGGAGATAATAATAACTTGTAGTACCCACCTCACAGGGTTGTTCTGTAAAAAGTAATTTATAAATTATAAAGTGCCATATAAATGTGAGTTATTAACATAAACTGAAAATGAAAGGGGAAAGAGAAAATAACCCTCATATATATGTCAATATAACTTGTGCAGAGTACTGTAGGTATAAAAGAAAATAATTAACAGAGGGGACCAAGAATTTTCAGGAGACAATATCCAAAAAGAAAGCCTATATGAAAAGTTCCTGGCCATAGTTGTTTGCCTATACACAAAGACAAAATGAATGGGTAATAAATTCATGTGACCTGGGACAGTTAGGTAGTGCAGTGGACAGAGCACCAATTCTGGAGTCAGGAGGACTCGAGTTCAAATCTAGTCTCAGACATTTACTAGGTATATGACCCTGGGCAATTCACTTAACCCCAATTGCCTCCTCACCCGAAAAAAAAAAAAAATTGATGTGACCTAAAAAAATCTTACTATAAAAAAGTCAATTTGAGAACTCATAGGTATCACTGACACTTAAGTGGATGGGACTGTGGATAAGAAAGCACATATTTTATTTAAAGGAATAGAACTGAGGTGTACATTTACTGTTCTGTTGTTTCAGTTGTGTTCAACTCTTTGTGACCCCATTTGGGATTTTCCTGGCAAAGATAACTGGAGCGGTTTGCCATTTCCTTCTCCAACTCATTTTAGAGATTTATATGTTAAGATGTGTTTTGTAAGAAAATATGGAATTAGGAGATGGAAGCAAGTTGTAGAACATTTGGCTGAAGATCGATAGAAGAAACAAGCAATGTTCTTATCAGAGTATATACTATAGATCACCATAAGAGAGGCAATACAGGAAGAAATTCATAAAACATCATAACCCTGGCATAGACACATGTTATACTAGTGATGGGTAACTTCACTAATGTGGACAGCTGTGGGAGCTCTCCCTCTGACAAAGGAAAGTGCCTCATAAATTTTTTACTTGCCTTGTCGATAATTTTAATCTTCAAAAGCCAGAGGAAGAAATGAGAATTACTTTTCTGGACATTATTCTGACCAAAAAGAAGGAGCTATATGAGAATGTAAAAATAATAGGAGTCTTGGAAGGTAGTGAATTTCATCTTGGAATTCTTTTCAGGATAAAAGAAAAAAGCTGGTCGTGGACCAGTCTTGCATGATCTTTGGATCTGGAGAAAACATTTTAAAATGGTCATAGAAAAGATTAAACTGGATAAAATGACCCAAAATTTTTCCAGGAAAAGTCATCTCAAAATGGATGGATCGCTTTTCAGAATGATGCTTTCCTTTTTGAAAGTTGTATTTTTATCAAAATAATCACCGATAAAGACAAACCTTTAAAAAACTAAACGAGAAGCTTAAAAATGTATGATGTACTTTCATTATTTACAGTTTGTTTTATGCACAAAAGGTGCTCTAGGATATAGACATGGACAGAGAACTGGACTCAAAACCAGACCTTGTGTGTAAGTCCCTATTTGGACACATACCAGTCATGTGACCCTGACCAGATCACTTAACCTCTCACTGTTCTGGGCAACTCCATAAGATTATAAGATGCAAGGAAGGTACTGACTTGCATTAGTAGAAGGAGTTTTTTTCACCAGGGATTTCCCTATGCCAGTGAAGTCATAGGTCAAAATTATTATTATTATTATTATCATTTGTTGCTGTTTTTATATGTGTATTAACTTAAACAGTATTCAAGTCGATCTGTGATCACATCAATTCAAAGCCTTTCCAATGATGAAGACTGCTACCCATGAGTGACTGCCCATTCTATGCAGCTCTTGCCTGTGTGCTCTCGTCAGTTCCACTAGGGGACCTGCCAATAGGGAAGGCCTTCTTCACTTTCTCCTAACATGACTATACCAGTGGACGACTCTGCTCATTGACCTGTCATCCCTATTCTCACCATGCTAGTGAAATTATACAATTTGTTTCCCTTTTCTGTTTTGAGCTTCTACTTTCTTCACTCTGAATTACTTCATTTATATCATCCCTATTTCTTTATGTTTCATTTGTCTCTGATTTTATCCTTGCCAACTTAATAGATATAAGGTAACTCATCATTTTTCAATTATCTGTTTTGTATTTCTCTAATAATTCTAGGATTTGATCATTTTTTCTGATGATTATTTCAAGAACTGTCTATCATATCTTTTCTAGGGAATGGGAATGATTCTTGTTCTTATAATTAATGCCACATCTCATAGGTTTCACATAGCATACTTCAATAAGAAATGTTTTTAGCAAAAATTTGGCTCCCAACCTATTTTCTTTTTTTCTGGATTCATCAATTTTATTATCTAAAATTCTTTGCTTTCATATAATCATATATGTCCATTTTGTCTAATCTTTACCATACTCTGTGAAATTATCTCTTGTCAGAAAGTAATGGAAAAGTTGTAGTTCCAATGCAATATTCATGGCACTGTAATGCCATGCACCAGCAGATTCCCAAAGGAATGCTACTGTGAACAGCTTTTAGAGTTCAGATTACAAAATATAGTGAACACTCTGTTTATTCCACTACAAATCAAGACAAACATTCACAAGATTATAATATTCACAACATTACATTTTATAACATTACATCTTATCACAGAAAATGGCCA
>CM053585.1:68085239-68099740 GCA_028646515.1 Pseudochirops corinnae | reverse complement strand
AACAGGAAAGCAAAAAGGGAAAAAAAAAAAGACTATGAATTGGGAGCTACAAGATATGGGTTGGAATCTTAGCTCTGCTATTTATTTGTATTAACTTGAACTAATTATTTAACCTTTCTGGGACTAGATGATCTCTAAAATTCCTTCTAGCTCTAAGTCTCATGATTAATAGTCTATTTATTTCTTGTTCTAAGTTCTATTTATTCAAATTATCTTGTACTAGTTTTATCAATTGTAGTATTTTTTTTGGTGATTATTCATTTTTTATAGTCTTGGCATATAGCTGTATATAACAAATTATAATTTTTAAAAATTTCCTTTGCCTTTACTCTGATCTCTCCTTTTTCATTTCTGATGTAGGTAATTAAATGTTCTTCCTTTCTTCTTTTTTAAGTAAAATTTGCTAATTGTTGATTAATCACAAGAACACAGAATATCAGAGTTGGAAGGGACTTCAGCTATTCAGGTCAACCCATATCTCAAAATGAATTTCTATTACAACACAGCTAACAAGGGGCCATACTCTTGGAAGCCCATTCAACTTTGGACATCTCTAATTGCTAGGAAGGTTTTCTTGACATCATCTGAAAATGCCTCTTTGCACTTCTACCCATTGTTCTTATTTCTTCTGGGAAGGAGAGGAGGTCGGGCAAGGGTATATAGGATAATTGTAACTTTCATTCATTTATTCCATCAAAGCAAGAGAATATGCTTCAAATGTATACTCCTTTCAGGGAAATCTACATTTTTCATCTGCTTAATTTTTCTGTTGTGTGTTACTAGACTTGGGAATTCTGAGTTGCTGTGAACTAAGATACTTGGGTGTTTGTACTATATTTGGCATACTAATGGCAGGAGCAGGGGGCTATCAGAATTGCCTTAAAGAAGAACACAAACTGGCCTAGGTCAAAACCAAAGCTGATCAAAGCTTCGGTGCTAGCCTAAATGTCCTTATTTCATTCAGCCAAGATAAAAGATTGGGGTCTTCACCATTCTGGTAACAACAGCACCACCAACAGTGCCCCAAACTAGCATTTATATAGCACTTTCAGGTTAGCAAAGCACTTTGTGTATGCTATCTCATATTCTCCCCACACTGGGAAGTAGGTGCCCCAGAAGTACCCCAATTTTATAGAAAAGAAGTCTTCTGAGGCTGAGAGGTCAACTTTCTTTACCAGGATCATGCAGCTAATAAGTATGAGACAAGATTTGCACTCAGATCTTCCTGACTCCAAGCCTAATGCTCTCTCCACTGTACCACCTAGCTGTCAGCCTTCCTTTGGATATGTTGCAGCTTTTTAGCGTTTCCCCTAAAATGTAGTGCCATGTAATGAACATAATACTCAATGTTCAGATAGTTTAGAGCAGGGAATAATGCAATGATGACTTCCCTTATCCTGAATACATGGCCAGTTAAAGTGTTATAGCAGCCACTAAAAGTCACAGAGATATTTTCAGATGAACTTCTATTTCCATACCTGGCTGGGATGGAGTAGGCAGTAATTCCCTATAGTTGTGAGGCTTCGAAGAAGCAGGAAGAGGAATTTCATTCCCATCTTGTTGTATCCCAATGACCCTTACATTATCAGGATATAGTGAGGGGTGTGGTCAAAAATCTTGCAACCATCCCATTCAGAATCACCAGG
This sequence comes from Pseudochirops corinnae, assembly GCA_028646515.1. Taxonomy (NCBI): domain Eukaryota; kingdom Metazoa; phylum Chordata; class Mammalia; order Diprotodontia; family Pseudocheiridae; genus Pseudochirops; species Pseudochirops corinnae. The sequence continues at coordinate 68,098,094 of CM053585.1, read as the reverse complement.
GTAATATAAAACTCATCACCAGCTCTTGGAGCCCTCCTTTGAGTGACTGCTTAGTCTTGTTTCCAGAAAGATTATTTCTTGGTCTAGAAATGGTATTACAAATGGGGAAAGATTGAACTCTATCCTGGATTTAGAAGAGAGGGAAGTGGGAAAAGATATTTTGAAATTGTGGAAGAAAAAGTAGAGAGAGAATCTAGACTCTAGTCAGGTAGGGTTGACTAGGTTGAGGATATGTTTTGGGGGACTGAGGTGAAAGTAAAGCTCACACATTTTAAAATTCCTTACTTAATGCTTCTTAATAAAACCAAGCTCCTCCTAAGATTGTTTGACACAGTAAAGAGAGTTCTACACTGGGGGTCAAATCATATTCTCAATGAACTGCTTACTATTTGTGTGACCTTGGATAAGTCAGCTTGTCTGAGACTCAGTTTTTCATATGTAAATGAGAAGGATTGATTAGATGACCACTAAGTCTCTTCCAGCACTAAACCTATAACGCCATGCTCAAATGAAACTGTTTTGCTTTTCACCTAGATGACATCTAAGTGATTTATTAAGCTTTATCTGGATGGAGAAAGAGGTCTTTTTGGGGGATGGTAATACAGAAATGGGAGTTGGGGGGAGCCAAAGAAGATCATATTGAATATAGACCCCCAAATATTTAGGAAAAGGACACTACACATTACTCCCTGAAGAAACTATTAAAGTAAAATTAAAAGCAGCTATGGAAACTGACCCATTGCTTATGTCATGTTAACCAAACATTTCAACTCTGCCTGTGAAAGCAATATAGCTCAATGAGCTATTCAGGAAATATGAAAACTTGGGATAGGAAGGGGTCCAGGGCCTACTTTTATCCCTAATAAGTTTTGTGAATGCAGGCAAGTCATTTAACTTTTAGTGAATGAGCCATTCAATGGCCTCCTCAGAGAGCCCCTATTTAGCAATGGCTAATTGAAAGACCCCACAAAGTATAATAGAGAGGCTAACCATGTACTTTGTTCTCTGACCTCTTGCCTTGTTTCCTCAAGAGCTTTAACAATGTACTAGCTGGGGGAAAATGTGTCTAGAGATCAGCCCTGATCAACATGTGCAGTGCAAGCCTGAAATTTGAACAAACCTCAAATGTGATGATTGATTTCCATGCTGTGAGTCAATTGAAAGTGAAAATGGGATTTTTTTAAAAGGCTGCTGTATGAGGGCTGGTAAAATCATAGCACTCTGAATTTAAACTAGAAGCCCCCTGAGCCTCCTACATAAAACACATGGGACTGAGAGGAAAAGAAAATAAGGAGGAAGCTATGTACTTCCATTCCTCTACAAGAGATTTCCTAAGCTTTGTCAGGACTGTGGACAAAAGCACCAAAGGAGCTGAACAGAAGAAAAGCAGATTAACCAGCATGCTTCTTAGTGCCTCAATTGCCAACCCACAGTACTGCCCCCTTGACAAGATTCACCTGCTGCTCTTTCTCTGTTCCCTACAACCACGGCTGCCCGCACAACGCCCTTTTCTTTCTCCCTTCCTTTGCCATCAAATGAAAAGAGCATTGTTCTGTAAACCTGAAAAATAAAATGTTTTCTGAAGCTTGTACCCCCAAATCAGAAGAAAGAATAACAAATTAGGAGCAAGCTGCTCTGGAAACCTGGGCAACTAAGTGTGTGTAGACAGAGCCTTCAGGTTAAGAGGGAATTTCTTATACATCTAGCATTTGTTTTTAATCCAGTAGGTGGCAATGATAGTGCACGGAACAGCCTGCTGATATCATACCACTTAGTGGCTTAGTTCCTATGGGCTGTTTCTGAGCATCTCTGGAGCAAGATGTTTCCAGTCACCTATTACAATCAGAGCTATCACACCTCTATCCAGATTCTCTACAAGTCTTTCAGGCTGGATAATTGGTACAGGCAGGCCTAGTCATTAGGACATCACTGTTCTAGGGCTGTTTAACCTTATTGAAGAACTAATCTTTTCCATGCAGTGGCTCATTTTGAAATATCATTCTATGAGCAGTTACCCAGAAATTGCTTTTAGTAAATTAGCAACACATGAAACAATACATCACACATGATAATAGTTGCGATGCTAACCAAAGTAATTTGATAGAGATTTGCTGGTATGGTTTTTATGGTAAGTATTAAGAGGTAATTTATATGTGAAATACTTGGGGGTAGAAACTCTTCCATGATATAAAACAATCAGGTACAATGTGGAAGATTTTCTTCTTTTCTGTACTTGTGGCCCATTCCCAGGAAATCTGCTATGATACCAAAATTAAAGCTGAAAGATCATTGAACTCTATTTTCTACTTACATGAATGTAACTCACAAAATTACAGGATAAATCATAGAATCATGCAATGGCAGATATGGAATTAATCCCAGTGGCTTGCTTGTGGGCCCTAACCCGTTTACACCAGGAAAATAATTCCCTCTGTAATATATCTGACAAGTGGTCATTAAGGCATTGTTGATGACTTTCCATGTTGGTGAATCTATCATCTCCAGGGATAACCCATTTTACTTCTAGATAGCCCCAACTGCCAGATGTTTAGGAAGATGTAAATTGCTAAGAAGTGAAGAAGATACCAAGTTTTATTAAAAAATGAAACTAAACAGAAATCCTTGAATGAGCAGTCATTTGTTTCAATGCCCCAAGTCATTTATAGCTTTCAATACTAAGGCTCAGACAATTGCCTGGTCTTACAAATTCTCTCTCATCTTCAAAGGGAGACAGGGTGATAGTAGCAGTGGTGGCATTTTTTTCTCTCTAATTTCTTACTGTTTTCATCACATTGTGTCATGCTCATTATCTAGGTGAATTTGGCAAGTGCTTAGAAAGATTCCTGAACAGCATAGCATTTAGGTACTTAAAGGAAATGAGAATAAAATTATAGGGGAAAATTGACAGAGAAAAACTGTAGTAGGTGGGGATATCAATGTGGCCTTTACAGAGCTATGTAAGTCTAGCAAAAAAGACAAAGAATAAGATTAAGTTCTTAAGAGAATTTAGAAAAGTGAAATATAACATGCCTCTGGTATTTACTCAATGGGAATAGAAAGGAAAAATGCATATTTTGTAGCTATGTAAGGTCCACCATTTCACAAACTGAGCACATGCAAAGGCATAAAAATCCAATAAATGCAGAAAGTCAGAAATACTAAACACCTTAATTACTGATCACTACATGATAGAATTATAACCTCTAAAGAACCTTTAAAAAGAATCAAACTCAAAAATAGGCCAAATAATGTAATTCTAAAGAATTAGTGGGCTAAAGAGCAAATCAAATAAATGATGAATAATTTCATCAAAGAAGATAAAATAATTAAGCAAAAAACATATCCAAACCTTTGAGATGCAGCCAAAACAGTAAATAGGAGAAATGTACATCTCTAAGCACTCTTATCAACACAAAGAAGAAAAAAAACCATGTATCAATACCTTGGGGATGCAACACAAAAAAATCCTCAAAAAAGAACAAATTGATCTCCAACTATGCACAGAAATACAAATTCTGAAAATATGAGAACAAATAAATAAAATGGATTTTTTTTAAAAAAGCATTAAATTGATGAAAATAGGAATTTGTTTTTTTTTTCTTTTTGGGAAAAAAGATGAAACATTGGTTAATTTAATCATGAAAGGGAAAAACTAAATTACCATGCTCAAAAAATGAAAAGGGAGAGTTTATAAGAGTCAAATAAAAAATGGAGAAAATTATTTGAATTGTTTTACTCAATTATATGCCCCAAACCTGACAATTTAAAATATAATAGATGAATGGATAATGAATAAATATTTACAAAAATGTAAATGCAAATTAAGAGGAAAATATGTAGACAATTTCAATGATCTAATTTCAGAAAAAATAAATTGAATAGCCATTAAAGAATTCCGAAAGAAAAAAATATAGATTTAGATGAATTTATAACTGAATTTTATCACTCGATTAAATAAAACTTAATTATAGTGTTAAATAAATTATTTACAAAAATAAAGAATAGTTTTGTGTCTTATAAAATTCCTTTTATGAGACAGATAAGGTCCTAAAACCAAAACTAAGTAGAAATACATTAGTGAAAGAAAATATAGACCAATAGGTCTAATTAATATTGATATAAAAATCTCTCTTACCTTATAGGGAAGTAGGAGAAAAGAGGAAATGAAGTGGGGTGGAGGGCTAATAGAAAGGACAGTGAATTTGGGGAGGTGGTGGTCAGAAGCAAAACATTTTTGGAAAGGGAAAGGAGAGAGGGAAGGAGAGAGAGAGAAAGAGAGAGAGAGAGAGGAGAGAGAAGGATAAACAAGGGTAAAATAGGATGGGGTGAAATACACAGTTAGTAATCATAACTGTGCATGTGAATAGGATAAATTCACCTATAAAATGGAAGTGGATAGCAGAGTGAAATAAAAAGCAGAATGTTTTTTTTTTTTTTACAAGAAAGACAAGTTAAGCAGAGAGACACATAGACAGTAAAGGCAAAGGACTGATGCAGAATGTATTATGCTTCAGCCAAAGTGAAAAAATGGAAATAGGGGTAGAAATCATGATCTCAGTCAAATAAAAAAAAAAAAACAAATCTAATTAAAAGAAATAAGCTAGGAAACTACATTTTTGCAAAAAGGTACTGTGGACAATGAAGTAATAGCAATAGTAAATATATATGTACCAAATGGCATAGCAATCAGATTTTTAAAGAAAAAGTTATTGAGTAACAAAAGGATGAGGACAGTAAAACTATGCTATTGGGGGACTTCAACTGTCCCCTCTCAGAACTAATTGAATGTAACCACACACAAAAAAAACCAAGAAAGAAGAGAATAGAATTTTAGAAAAGTTAGATATGATAGACCTCTGGAGAAAATTAAATGGGAATAGAAAGGAATATACCTTTTTCTCACTGGTTCATAGCACCTACACACAAAATTGACCATGTATTAGGGCATAAGAACCTCATGAACAAATGCAGAAAAACAAATATTAAATGTAGGCTTTTCGGATCATAATGTGAGAAAATTACATTCAACAAAGGACTTTTCCATGGAAGACTCTAAAAATTAACTGGAAACTAATCTAATCCTAAAGAATGAATTGGTCAAAGGACAAATCATAGAAACAACCAATAATTTCTTTAAAGAGAATGACCATAATGAGACAACATACCAAAATTTATGGAAGGCAGACAAAGCAGTACTTACAAAAAAAATCATTTCTCTAAACACTTATATCAATAAAATAGAGAAACAGCAGAATAATAAACTGGCTACACAACTAAAAAAAAAACTACAAAAAGAACAAATTGAAAATCTCCAGTTAAGCATCAACATGGAAATCCTTAAAATCAAAGGAGAGATTAATAAAGTTGAAAGTAAGAAAATCATTGAACTAATAGATAAAATTAAGAACTGGCTTTATGAAAAAAATAAATAAACCATTAATATAACTAACAAAAAGAAAAAAGAAAAAAGTAAACCAAATAACCAGTATCAAAAATGAAAAGGGTAAATTTACCACCAATGAAGAGAAAATTAAAGGAATTATTAGGAACTATTTTCCTTAATTATGTGCTAATAAATCTGACAGTCTAAGTGTAATTAATGTTTACAAAAATATTAATTTCCCAGATTAACAGAAGAGGAAATAAAAGAAACAATTTCATATTAGAAAAAGAAATTATACAAGCCATCAATGAGCTCCCTAAGAAAAAATCTCCAGGACTGATGGATTAACAAGAAAATTCTATGAAAAATTTAAAGAACAATTAATTCCAATACTATATAAACAATTTAGAAAAATAGGTAAAGGAGTCCTACCAAATTCCTTTTATGACAGAAATATAGTGCTGGTACCAAAACCAGGAAGAGTGGAATTGGAGAAAGAAAACTATAGGCCACTTTCCTTTAATACATATTCATGAAAAAATTTTAATAAAACCCTAGCAAGGAGTTTATAGCAATATATCACCAAGAACATGTACTGTGACCAGGTAGAATTTATGCCAAGAAAGTAAGACTGGTTTAGTGTTATGAAAACTATCAGCACAATTAACCATATCAATAAGAAAATAAACAAAATAATATGATTATCTCAATATTTGCAGAAAAATTTTTGACAAAATACAATACCAATTCCTATTAAAACACCAGAGAGCATAAGAATAAATAGAACTTGTCTTGAAATGACAAGTAGTATCTATCAGCATGCATTATCTGTAATGGGGATAAGCTAAAAACCTTTCCAGTGAGACTGGAGGGTGAGACAAGGATGCCTATCATCACCCTTGTCATTCAATATTGTACTAGAAATATTAGGTATAGAAATAAGAGAACAAAAAGAAGTCAAAGGAACTAGAATAGGAAACGAGGAAAAAAATGATCACTCTTTGCAGAGGAGATGATGGTAACTTGGAGAGTCCGAGACAATCAACTAAAAAAAACACCAGTTGAAATAATCAACAACTTCAGAAAAGTTTCAGGATATAAAATAAACCCTATCCATATTTCCATGTATTACCAACAAAATCCAGCAGCAAGATGTAGGTAGAGAAATTCCATTTATAATAACCATAGACAATATAAAATACTTGTCAAGACAAACCCAGGAACTATATGAATATAATTACAAAACACTTGGAAACAATTGGAAAAATATCAATTGCTCATGGATAGATTGAGCTAACAGAGTAAAAATGATAATTCTACCTAAATTAATCTACTTATTCAGTGCCATACGAAACTACCAAAAATAATTTTAGAGCTAGAAAAAATAATTTAAAAATTCATCTAGAAGAACAAAAGGTCAAGAATATCAAATGATTCAATAAAAAAAAAAAATGTGCAAGAAGGTGGCCTAGCCACATCAGATTTCAAACTGTATGATAAAGTAGTAGCATCAAGTTGATCTGGTACTGGCTAAGATATAGAGTGGATCAGTGGAATAGATTGAGAATCCAAAACACAATAGATAATGAGATAATGACCATAGCAATCTAGTGATTAATAAACACAAAGATCCCAATTTGGGGGCCCAAAACCTCACAATTTGATAAAAATAACTGCGAAAAGTGGAAAGCAGTTTAAGAGAACTTAAATATAGACCAACAGCTCACCACATACTAAGGTAAGGTCAAAATGGGTACATGATTTAGACACAAAGGGTGATACCATAAACAAATTAGGAGAGCATGGATCTATGGATAATGGAAGAATTCATAATCAAAGACGTGATAGAGAGCATTACAGGATGTAAAATGGATAATTTTGATTACATTAAATTAAAAAGATTTTGCACAAACAAAACCAATGTAACCAAGATTAGAAAGAAAGCAGGAAATTGGGAAAAAATTTATGGCCAGTTTCTCTAATAAAGGCCTCATTTCTCATATACGTAGGAACTAAGTCAAATTTATAAGAATACAATTAATAAGCTAATAAGTGGTCACAAAATATAAACAGATAGTTTTCAGTGGAAGAATCAAAACCATATATGGTTATATGAAATAATGCTTTAAATCACTATCAATTAGAGAAAGGCAATTTTTTTGGAGGGGGGAAGGGAAGGCTATTGGGGTTAAGTGACTTGCCCAAGGTCACACAACTAGTTAAGTGCCCAAGGTTACATAGCTTGTTAAATGTCAAGGGTATGAGGCTGAATTTGAACTCAGGTCCTCCTGACTTCAGGGCTGGTACTGTATTCACTGTGCCACCTAGCCACTCCAAGACAGGCAAATTAAAACAACTCTGAGGTACCATCTCACACTTATCAGATTGGCTAATATCACAAAAAAGGAAAATGTTGGATGTTGAAGGGCATGTGGAAAAAAAGGAGCACAAATGCGCTGTTGGTGGAGCTGTGAACTGATCCAACCCTTCTGGAGAGCAGTTTAGCACTAGTTTTCCCTTCCACATAGTAACTTTGCTTATTGAGGTTTCAATGTACCATGAGTCAGTATAGGAAATGACTATAAATGAAAATTTTTTGGAAATTCTGCAGGAGTTGCAGACAATGTGTGAAAGCAAATAGACAATGCAGAAAAAGGTTTAGCATCCCTGAGAGTATATCGGAGTAGAAAAAAAAATTGAATAATTAGATTTCTCTTAAGTGTAGCAATTTAAGTAGTTTAGCCAAGATTTAGTTAGCAAAAGCCCTGTAAGCACCACTGAATTGCAATGGCTTCTATCTACTTCCTAAAATGAATATAAGCATATTGATGATGCCTAAAGTACTTGAAAAGAAGTTCATCAAAAATGAAGGATGACTACAAAGTAGTGATCACAAAACTAGGGAATTTCAAAAGTTATTTTTAAAATGTCTTCTGTTCTGCATGCAGTATGTTCAGTATTATTCTCCTTAAATTTGTTTCATTTTTTAAAAAAATCACATTTATTTTGTATTTTATATTTCTTTTTCATATAATGTTTTTACTTAACATTGACCTACACATAGTTATAACCAAATAGTTAACCTAAATTTTACAATAATGTAAACACCCCATAAAAGAAAAAGAAAAAATAATTCAGACTTCTTTGGTATAAAAGGAGGACCAAAAATTTTTACACAGACTTTCCAGATTGTGGGGGCACTGGGTCCATAACTCCCATGATGTGGAAGGGATAACTGTATATCCAAAGGGGTATAAAACTATGCATCCTCTTTGACCCAGAAATTCCACTACTAGTTCTGTATTCCAAAGAGATAAAAAAGGAAAGTGATTCCTATATGTACAAAAATATCTATAGTAGCTTTTTTTTTGGTGGTGGCAAAGAACTGGAAATTGAGGGGATGTCCATCAACTGAGGAATGACTGAATAAGTTGTGGTATATTATTATCGTTGAATACTATTATGTTCTAAGAAATGATGAGCAGGATGCTTTCAGAAAAACCTGGAAAGACATTTATGAACTGATGCAAAGTGAAGTGAGCAGAACCAGGAGAATATCGTGCACAGTAAAAGCAGTACTTTATGATGATCAGCTGTGGATGATTTAGATATTCTCAACAATACAAAGTTCCAAGGCTATTCTAAAAGACTATTTAATATGAAAAATACTCTCTATTTCCAGAGAAAGAACTAATGGAGTCTAAATACAAATAGAAGCATACTTTTTCTATACTTTTATTTTTTGCATGTTTTTCTGGGGCACCTGTTTCCTTTTACATGATGAATACTGAAATACATTTTGCATGAATGCACATGTATAACGTATATCAAATAGCTTGCCTTCTCGGGGAGGGGAGAGGGAGAGGGAGAGAGGGAAAGAATTTGGAACTCAAAATTTTCAGAGGTCAAAAATTGTTTTTGCACATAATTGGAGCAAAATAAAATATTTAAAAAAAAAGAAGTTTAAGAAGAAATGAGATGATGAATTTGATCTTCACTTTTGGACCAGTTATCGTTATTCCCTTTTATGACCATAGACTGTGTGCCTGATTCTAGTAATCCATATTTCACACAAAGGTTGATACCAGCTTAAGCAGAAAATAATGCAGCTAAAAGACTCTGTCAGGCACCTACTATCTGCAAAACACTGTGCTAGACCCTGAGGAAGAGGAAAAGCTTAGATTGCAAGCTTTTTAGAGCTTGTGACACTGGGACATTTTTTTCCCCAAATAAAAGACCTTGAAGTACATGTCCTACTGACAATATTAGTGGCTTGTAGGTATGTAGTGATTTCCAAAGTGCTTTCCTCATAACAACTCTAGGAAGTTAAACTATGTAAGTAGGATTACTTCCCCAAAAATAAACTGAGGTTCAGAAAAGTTTAGTGACTTGCCCAGAGTCAACATATCTAGTAAATATTGGAGCTGAACTAGCAACTTTAGATTCTAGGCCCCACCATCTAAAGAGCATTATGCCTCGAGATTTATTTATTTACACACACACACACACACACACACACACACACACACATTTTGTCACTCATCTCCCAACACATTTTAACACCTCTCTCCCCACACTTTGAAACTGTAGTCATCTCTTTAACCCATGAGCTCACAGCTTTTTCCTATCTGTGACCTCCTCCCTTTCATTGTCTAACTAGATTCCAGACCTCTTTCAAGTATGGTTGGATCAGAAGAATCTAATCTTAAAAAGGATTCCTTTTTTCTTGCTGTCATTTTTGCCACACTCAAAGTCAAACAGAAACAATTTGGGGGTTAATTAACAACATTTGTTTTTTCTCTCTTCCAACTCCACTTATTGAAAAAAGAAAAAGAAAACCCATGTGACAATTTCACATAAGGAAACCAAGACAAATGACAAAAATTTCTTGAACTCCAGTAGTTCCCATCAGCCTAGAAGGGCTTTGATCAGAGCTCACATTCTCTGACTCCATGGTTGCCTATAGTACCTGAACTTTAGTTGCCATGAAGATCCTTATGATATAATGGAAAGAACAATGGGTTTTTAGTTAGAACACACTGAGTTCAAGTCTTGTTTCTGGTACTTCCTACTCTGGTACTCATGTCTTTGACCTTGGCAAGTCATTTCACCTTTGACCCCAGTTTCCTATTAAATGGAGATTATGACACTTGAACTGTCTCCCTCTAGGGCTATTGAGGTGATCAAATGAGTTAATGTATGGAAAGCAATTTGTAAATGTTAGAAAGCCTGATAAATGTCAACTGTATTTGAGATATTTATCTCTAGACAGTATTAGGAAGTAGGAGGCTTAAGTGAAAGGGGAACAGATTATTTTCAAAAAGAAAAACAAAAGTACAAGGATTATTTCACTTTAATCTTTAAAATGATAATGTACTCAATAAGCAGATCATTTGTGTTATGTGTTTTATCAAGTTTCCTCATCTGTATTTGCGTTTTGGAACATAAAATTTATGGCTAAAATATAAGGCCAGATATTTTATCTCAAGAAAGATTTTAGAGTTGTATGTCCTATGAATGTTTTTTTGTGATTTGCTATTCATGTCATTTGTTAGTTTGCTAAAAGCTTGTCAAGCTATTTTTTTGAAATCAGATGTGAGACTTTACATTTATTCCTATCCCATTTCATCTTACATTTGTGCCAGTGTTCTAATCTCTTGGGATCTTTTTGGATCCTGACTTGGTTATCTGTTATGTTAGCTATTCCCTATGACTTCATTTTATTTGTGAATTTGATATGTTATTTATTCCTTTATCCAAGTCCTTGATAAAAATTTTAGCCAGCCTAGTATAAGGCAGACAGCCTTTGGACAACCCAAGGGTCCTCCTTCCCTGTTGGCACTTAACCACTAATGACAACTCTGTTGGTCCAGTAATTCAACCAATTCTCTATCAGTTAATAATGTCATTGGCTAGTCCAACAGTTCTCAAACTTTTCCATCTTTACAGCTTAAAAATTATTGAGGACCCCAAAGAGATTTTGTTTAAGCAAGTTATATCTCTTTATACTTACTGTATTAGAAATAAAAATTTAAAAAAATATATTAATTCTTTGAAAATAACAAATTGATTACATATGAATACAACTATTATATTCTTATTAAAATAACTATATTTTCCAAAACAAAAATAAATGCCAAATTTTTGCAAATGACTTTGCTATCTGACTTAAGAAAGACAGCTGGATTCTCAGATCTACTTTTGCATTCAGTTTGTTGAGATATATTGTTTTGTTAAAGGCATATGAAGAAAATCTGGCCACGTAAGATATGTAGTTATAAAGGGAGGAGTATTATAATTGACCAACAACATCTTAGTATTATTATGGAAATAATTTTGACCTCATGGCTCCTCAGAAAAGGTCCCAAGGACTTATAGATTGTACTTTGAGGTTGCTGGTCTAGCTCATATTTTTCTATATATTGACAAGAGAAGTAAAGGAGATGGTAAGAGTCTTCCATAAAAAAAGTCCTCTGCTTATGGGACAGGGTCCTTGAGTCAATTGCACACTGGTAAGGACCTGGGACTCCTTGTTATTGCATCATACATGCCTTTACTATGTTTCCTACTAAAGAAATACAAGGAATAAACAACGGGCATTTACAAAAGTCCTAACAGTTCTGACTCCTCATTCAAGTATATAGGGAATTAGTGTCTTAATTTTTCATGATTCTGAATTAAGGATGTAACCAAGTCTTCAGCTTTTCTATTTCAATTTACCGTTTTTCACTGTCCCGTAGGTTCCTTGGGAATTCTTTTGTGAATTTTTCTTTGTTCAATTTGATGTTTGAAGATTCTCCTATCACCCCTTTTCTTTGAGGATATACTTCTCTCACTATTTACATCCTTATAATACTCTAACTAGGACCTTTATATTAAACACTTTTGAATTGTCTGGATCTCTTTCAATTGAGTGAAAAGAGAGATGAAAACAAGCATTTATTAAGCACCTACTATTTGGTAGGTACTGTACTAAGTGCTTTACAAATATCTCATTTGAATTGGTTAGCATTTTGGAGGAAAGTAAGAAAATATGACCTTAGAAGAAATAGGGCCTTAGGAGAATTGCTACCTGAAGCAAGGGGAAAGGCTCAATATGGAGCTCCAGTGTTGAAATTTTCAACCAATCAATCAATAAGCATTTATTAAGTGCTTACTGTGTTCAAGCTACTGGGCTAAGACGTAGGGGACAAAAAGATGAAAATGAAACAGATTATAGAGAAGTCAACTAGAAGGAGATATTAAAAATGGAAATAGGAGGGGCTGACACTTTCCCTGAGAGACAAAAAGGACTCTTTTCCTTCCCCTTCTCCCTCCTCCATGAGCTTTGTTAACCCAGGACCTCAGTGTTGCCTGGTCCCAGGAACACAGACTTTCTCAACTGGCATCCCTTCCTCTACCCAAGTGCCTTTTTATGCTAGGTGGTGAAGATAACCAAGGGTGTGGAATTCACATGCTGTTCCATGTGTCAC
>CM053585.1:68033926-68085139 GCA_028646515.1 Pseudochirops corinnae | reverse complement strand
GGCTCAACAGCTGCCCAGAGTCTCATCTGGTCAAATCACACAACTCTTCTCAAAGTGAGCCCCAAACTAAGACCTCACATCAGGGCATATATATAGCCTTCTCCTGGCTTGGAGAATGTCACAGCCCTCTGGACCCACTGCCCAATCACAAAGCTACAAGGCATGGACATTCCTGAAAAACAAGCCTGGTGCCACAGGCTCCACGTGACCACATTGAGCCTATTAGGGAATGGGGTATACTTTCAAACCTGGGAAGGTTCTCAGAGTCACATAGCCACTTTAGCAAAGGGCCTAGGGGCAGGGAAGATCTTCAGATTCCCATAACAACATGGTATGAAATAAACTTTTGCCATAACCACAAGAAAAAAAGGAAGAAGAAAGAAATAGAGAAATAGGTGGGGATGAGTTTGTAGACATGATATTGAATGAGATATTCAGATAGATAAGAAAGGAGAAATTATGGAAGATTAAAACTGAGTTCCTTTATATCTGCATGTGGGATCAGAACTAACTATTAAGCTTTGTAAATATTGGCCCTTGTTTATTTTAATCTCTGTATTTTTTCTCTAACTCTTAAAAATCCCAAAAGAAAAACCCTGGACTCTTCTCCTGGAGGAAGGCAGAAGGGAGGTGGGAAAGCAAGCTGTAAGCCCAGAGGAGGAAGGACCCTAGGTCAAGAGGAGAGAGAGAAGAAGCTTCAAGGAATTAATAAGGTGCCAATGAGATAAGTACTGGGATTTTGCTGGATGAGGTGACAAGTTGGAGAATGTCAGGTGCCATATTATCACTAATCTATGATAAGATAAGGTTCAAGCTATTGTGAGTGCTGGGATGAAGAAGGGATAAATGGAGTTAGAAAGAGTGGTCTAGGGAATTTCTAAGCTCATCCTAAATCTCATACTGATTTGACCCAATTCTATTCACACTGTGACCTCAGCTAGTAGCTCAAAAACATTCCTATTTGATCCCTGAATTTAGTTAATTTAATTCAAGAAACATTTAATTTTTATTTATATCTTTGGATTTCATATCACCTTCCTTTAAAAATTAGGCCTCCCCCACTGTTGCAAATCAGTCAACAAGCCTCAGATGCTTCCTAGTTTGTTACCCTGGACAAGTCACTTACCTTCTGTCTGCCTCAGTTTCCCCAGCTGCAAAATGGAGATTATAGCATTGACCTCACAAAGTTGTTATGGGGATCAACTGCCGTAGTATTTGTTAATCACTTAGCACAATGCCTGATGCACGGTAGGTAACTTAAAGGCTGATTCCCTTCCCTTCCACTTTTAACAACAGATAAAAAAGAAAGAGCAAAAATCCATTCAGCAAAACCATCCAACACATCAACTGGGTCTGACAGTATTTGCAATTCTATAAACCTCTTTTAAGCCCCTGATGTATGCTGAACACTTTGTTAGGTTCTGGATGGATGAAAAGATTGAATAAGATAGAGTCCTTTGCCTTTATAGAGTGTATAGACAATCTAGCATGGGGGTAAAGGAATAAGCATTTATATGATACCTGCTGTGTTCTAGACACTGTGCTAAACACTCTTGAAAAAAGTAAGCATTATCTCATTTGGTTCTCACAACAACCCTGTGAGTCAGGTGTTATTATTATTTCCATTTAATAGCTGAAGAAACTGAGGCAGAGGTTAAGTGACTTTCTCAGAGTCACATAGCTAGGAAATGTATGAGATTGGATTTGAATTCAAGTCTCCCTGAATCTCATATAGTACTCTTATCTACTTTGCCACCAAATGCCTACAACTGTGAGTAAGACACATGCCCAGATAATCATAAAATATAGCATTGCATCTGGGGTGGGTAGGTGGTGCAGTGAACAGAGCACTGGCCCTGGAGTCAGGAGGACCTGAGTTCAAATCCAGCCTCAGACACTTAACACTCGCTACCCGTGTGACCTTGGGCAAGTTGCTTAACCCCAATTGCCCTGTCTTCCCCTCTCCAAAAAGCAAAAAAAAAAAAAAAAATAGCATTGTGAGATGAGCTGTACAACAAAAGACTACATGAAGGCCAAGCTGGAGATCATTAATAGAGAACTAGAGAAGATTTTGTGGAGATTCTTTGAGTTGGCCTTTAAAGCATAGTTATGAATCCACTTAATAGAGATGGGGAAGGACCATATTTTAGGGATAGGGAGTAGTAAAAATTGGGGAATAATTATACATTTATAATAGGCTAGGTGGTATTGTGTGTAGAGTGGCAGACCTGAAGTTGGGAAGATTCATCTTCCTGAGTTCAAATTTGGCCTCAGACACTTACTACTTGTGTGACTCTGGGCAAGTCACTTAACCCTGCTTGTCTTAGTTTCCTCCTCTCTAAAATGAGCTGGAGAAGGAAATGGCAAACCCTTCCAGCATCTTCACCAAGAAAAACCCAAATGGGGCCAATGTAGAGTTGGAAATGACCGAAACAACGCATCGGCAACAAAACAATGAACAATAAATAGCACTTTTGTTCTTTATTTAACATTTGCAAAATGCTTTACACGCTCATTAAGAAAGATAAGGCATTTACAGAGACCAGCAGTTGGTCCAACTGGAGTAGAATTTGTGTACTTAGAGAAGAATTAAGTGAGATAGGACTAGAAACTTTCCAAGGACACTGACACCACATTGTAGAGAGTCTTTGTCAGGTAAGGTCTTACATATCAGGTAAATTACTTTGATAAAAAAGCATCATAGATTATGCTTGCTGGAGCACTATAGATTATAAACAATAAAAAAAAGACCAAATGATTATAGTTACAGATCCTGATGATTTTATTATACTTCCACCAGATGTGCAACCAATTGAAATGTATAGTGTTTAAGGACAAAATACTTTGCCACAGCAACAGCTGTGGTACATTTTAATTATACAGTCACAAAAAAGTAATAGTTGCCATTGGCAAAAAAAATATACATTTCCCCTACATGTGATAATGAAACTATGTAAGTCAATAATTGCTGCCAGTTGAGTTTAATCAATTTTAGCACCTGCTATGTACCAAGTAACATGAAATGTAGAAAGTATAAGCAGTCTCTGAAGCTGTGCTTCTGTTCTCTGTGGAAGGATTTTCATTTTGTTCTTGGAGAACTAACTATAAATTAGTTCCAAATTCTATATACTTTTCAAAGGGTAATAATAATTCATATTCATATATTACTTTAAAGTTTGTATGATATTTTTAAATTCTTACCTCAGTTTCCTCATCTGTAGAATGGAGATAATAACAGCATCTAAGAAACTCAAGTAGCTTTCTTCCACTTCCAGGATCAAATATAAAATTCTCTATTTGATGTTCAAAGCCCTTCATAGCCTGAACAGTTCTTCTTCCCATTTTCTAGTCTTACACCTTACACATTTCCGTGTACTCTTCCATCAGCTGACACTGGCCTCCTTCCATTCCTCATATAAGACACTCCATCTCTGGAATCTGGATATTTTCACTGGTTGTCCCCCATGCTTGGGATGCTCTCCTTCATCTTTGCTTTCTGACCTCTCTAGCTTCCTCCTAGTCCAAGCTAAAATCCCAGGGTCTACAGGAAGCTTTTTCTGATTGTTTGTAATTTTAGTGCTTTCCCTCTGTTGATTATCTCCAATTATCTTATACTTAACTTGTTTGTACAACTTTGCGTATTTTCTCCTCCATTAGACTGTGCGTTCAGTAGCTGGGATTGTCTTTTACCTTTTTTTTGGTATCGCTAGAGCTTAGAACAGTGTCTGACACATGGTAGACACTTAAAAAAAAATGTTTATTGATAGACTGACATACCTCCCATGGCTTTTGTGTGGATGAAGTGCCATAACATTGGTGAAGTACTTTACAAACTTTAAAGTGTTGTTGTTGTTGTTATAACAACACTCTATGACATACATATGTGTCATTTTGCGGATACAGGATCATTGTGATTTTGCAAAAGAGTGTTCAGATATTTCTCAAACTCCCAGACTCTTCTCTTCCCAACCTTATCCTTTCGCCCTTCCACTTCTGCAAAAAAAAAAAAGTAAAAAAAAATTGTCTCAAATTATTTCCATTAAATGAGTAGGCAGCTGTGATGGGCATTCTTTAAGGTAGTGTCAAATCCAGACTATTTTTCAGTCTGTTCAGAAAGCAGACCTCAAAGCAATGGAATTTTTAAGGGAATGCATGAGCCAACAGCTAATTTGAAGAAAGTGAGTACTTAAGAAATAGCATATATACCTTGTAATTTCTCAGCCAGAATCTGTCAAACAGAAGTTCTCACATAATGCAATATTTTTTTTCATAGCAATTTAGTCCAAAACGTTTCTCTTTTCCATGATGACCTTTTGTAAAAACTCCTTTGAATTTCCACTCTCTGTGGGCCTCTGGGAACTAATGTGGGCTTTGATGGTATGTACTATGAAGGGAACATTTTTTTGGCACCAAATGATACCACTAAAGTTAGAAATACAGTAATAAAGTCTCACCCTAACATTTCTTAGATTTAAATACATCTCTTTCCCCTTCTGTAAGTTAGCATCTTCCATAAGCATGCAATTTCTAAGTAGTAAAATGAGAGCAAGGAAAGAACATTAATTTTCTTAGTACATTAACATTCTTCTTTGGCCCACAAGAAAATCTATTTTTAATTAGTGCCAACTTGATTAGAACAATACAGGTTGTATGTTTTGCTAGCAATGTTATGCGGATTGCCCTGCATTGACCTTGAATATAGCTTGTTGTAAATGTCTTCTAAAGGACTTTTATATGCACAGGCTGTTCATTTGAAAGATTTGCTAGGTAAGCTCTTCCAAAGTGTTGCTATCCTAGGATGTGTTTTATTCACCTCTTTAAGGGGCAGGAGGTCATAGTAATCAACTCGAGTGATGGTATCACATTCATACAACCTTCTAAACATATTTAAAGCATCTTCTTGAGGAAAATATTCACAAATTAAAAAAACATTGAGGGGTGGGAAGTATAGTAGAGGTCATAAAGGGAAGACAATATTCTGGGTATTAGGAGAAATGAGAACAGATTGAATCCAGCTATCCCAAAGTCCCAGCACAGACACTTTGGTGTTTTGATGGATAAATGCTTTAGACTACTTATAAACA
Organism: Pseudochirops corinnae; assembly: GCA_028646515.1. Classification (NCBI taxonomy): domain Eukaryota; kingdom Metazoa; phylum Chordata; class Mammalia; order Diprotodontia; family Pseudocheiridae; genus Pseudochirops; species Pseudochirops corinnae. Next base: position 68,080,055 of record CM053585.1, on the reverse strand, counting down.
TCATGCATTTTTCCATTGCTCTTTTAGTCATTTTCAATTTTGATTCTTTTGAAACTGTGCTATTCCACAATTCTCAACTATTTAGGAGATCTGAGATTTTATTGGTAGCTTGAGCTCAAACTCTGCACAGTTTTCCAAATGTAATACAGTTGATTTTCTCCCCCTATTCAAACATGGGCCTATCTCATGGACCATCTTCAACATCTGTCCTAGAAAGATGAATTGATAGATTAAATCAAATGGACAACTTATCCGATTACATTCCGTGATCTGAGCAAGGTTTATTTTTCATCCACTTTGTTTTTCAGGCTTAAGTATACCCTCTATTCTAGAAACAAAATACCTAATTATTGGTCCAGGAAAGTATTTGCAGATTTTATCATTTGAAAGGATGCCCTGGAAGACAGTTTTACATTTTGTTTGTACTTTATTTTTTCTGAGTTGCTTTTTGAATTAGAGATCTAAGTACAAGTATGAAAATTTGGCTTCAAGGGTATTACAAAGATTTGGTGGAATGGAACTCAGGAATGGAACATGGCTCAGGATGAGTATACCTTTTTCAAAGGAAACAAGATAGGTAAAAGGGCATGGGGTTGGGTAGCAATGTATCCAAATTAGAAGTATTCATGTGAGAAAATTAAAAAAAACACCTAGAGGGCTGTGAAACATGAAGGAGAGCATTTGGTGAAGATCAATGGAGGGAGAAACAGAAACTGTTTTGTCATTGGAAGGTACCACAAGCCACCTGGACAGAAAAATGGACTATATGGGAAATAAATAATGAACACAATGCAAAGGCAACATATAGAGTGGTAGTGAACAGGGACTTGGATTATGCAGACATCTATTGGAGCTCTCTTTCTGCCCAAAGTGGGGCCACTAATGAATTCTTGGCTTGCCTTAGTTACAATTTGGTCTGTAGAACTATAAAGAAAAAAATCTGTTCTGTATCTGTCTCAGTGATATGGAAAACAAACAAGCAAACAAATTAAACTTGTTTCTGGGATGAGAATCATGGTGACTTTATGGAGAAGTGACCACTCTATTTTATTTATTTTTTATTTTTGTTTGTTTTTTGGAGGGGGAAATGTAGGACATTGGGGTTAAGTGACTTGCCTAAGGTAACACAGCTAGTAAGTGTTAAGTGTCTGAAGCTGTATTTGAACGCAGGTCCTCCTGATTCCCGGGCCTGCGCTCTATTCGCTGTACCACCTAGCTGCCCTGTGCCCACTCTATTTTAGAGTTAGTGTTAGAGAAAAAAAGCTGAACATAGTCTGACATGAAGTCTTGATTTTGGTAAAGCAGATTTCATACTGTTTAAAAATTCTACAAGGAAGTCAGGACAAGGCAACACAAAAGACTCTCACAAATGAAATTCTAAAGAGAAAGGAAAGCAATTCTGATGAGGAAGAAATGAGTTATCTGAAGAGACTAATGTGAATGTAGAGAGCTCATTCACCAATCTAGATGAAGAGAAGCAGTTTCTAGAAGGTAGAAGCTAGGGAGGAAAGAGGAAATTAATACAAAGTGTGGAACAGTGTTGTGACACTATCAGGAGAGCTAAAACCCAGAATGAGTTCAGGTTGATGAAGTTAGGAAAAGACAATATGAAGTGAATGAAAAAAGTGAAAACTTCTGAGACTGTACTCTAAAATCTAGTAAGGCTACTGGGTAATAAGATATACAGGCACTGGGGTAGGGAGATCCATTTTGCCCTACCAGAAAGTCAGAGGGGTGTTGGGGGAGGATATAGGAGAGGGCAGATTGGGGGAGGGGGTATACAGTGAGATCACTGTTTTGGGGTGGTGGGTAGGGAGAAAATTTGTAACTCAAAATCTTGTGGAAATGAATGATGTAAACTAAAAATAAACAAAAGTTAATAATAAAATCTAGTAAGGTTTTTCATGGGAAACGGATCCAAGTTCCCCTTCACCGGAAATCACATGATTTACAAGGACTCAAAACTCAGAGCAGTAGACAGTCACCCCTCTCCTCAGTGACACCTCAGCATAAGACACGCCAAATAAAGACAGAAGTGCTTTCTCAAATGTACGTTGGGTGGTCTACTGTTTCCTTGTTCTGGTACTTGAGGTAGATTGCCGGGCTTAAATTGTGCACCTGACTTGTAGCCAATGGAAGAAAAGGGGCAGAAAGAAGGTGGGGGAGAATTCCACGTTAGGGCTTTATAACTTTGCCATTTCCTTTTGTAAATTGCTTCTGCTCCCTGACCATTTGTCAGGAGGGTGACCCTTTCTTGAGATCGTAATAAACCATTCTTTTCTGCTCCCTACCTTGAGAAGCCTCTGAGTATTATTTGGGTAAGGATCTCTGTTGCAAACAGTTTTGGGGTGCACACAGAAGTATTTTTTTTAAAGCTGAATTGGTGGAAGAAGACCAAAGAAAGGTAGTGTCTTCCACATGGAGTAGTTTGAGTATTTTATTTCCTGTGTAATAGAAGGTATAATTAATAATATTCAAGGGACCTTTCAAAAATCAGTCTACTGATTTAAACAGGAAAAACCAAAGTGGATGAAAAATGCATATTATTCAAATTATGGCATGTAATTGGATGAACTGCCCATTGAACCAATCCATTAGTACATCAATAACAGAAAACAGAGAGAAGGTAGATATGGTCACCTGTTATTTTGCTTCTATCTCCTCAACCAATGAAATTGACCTTTAGGTATAGGAAAGTGTAGGTATAGAGATACGAAGTGGTTATTTCCTTCCTTTAAGGAACACCTGGGGAGGAAGAGCTGCAATGAAAGGAGGTTGGTACTCTTCATGCAACATATGAATTTAGATAGTTGTCTAAAGCAGGACTTCCTAAACTCTTTCTACTTGTGACCCTTCTTCACCTGAAAAAGTTTTATACAACCCTGTGTATATAGGCTTGTAAAATAGTTATACAAATCAAACATTTACTTATAATAAATCATAATGAAACTTATTTTAAACAATTCTTTGGTATACATATAATTTTATCATTTAGTAAAGATGAAAGCAAATTTACATACTAATGAGATGGATATGCTTGTTTATTTTTACATAGAGAACTAAATTATGGTGGGACATTTGATACTGTAGGACGTAGATCATCTTTAATGTTTTTCAGAGTTGATTGATATTTTGATTTTATAATTGTCCATGTTGAGAATGCTGCTTTGCATAAATATGTAGTATAAAGTGGCAGAAAAATACTTAGACCTATTTCAGAAATTGTTGGAAATTCTGTCCTAATCCCCAGTCAAAATTCATTTAACAATTTTTCAGGAAACACAAATTTTAAACCTGTGTTGCTTTGATAACTCGATAAATTGCTGTGTGTTCATAACTAAGGCTGTTGAGAAGCCGTGAGATGCAACACAGGCATGTGCTGCCAGAAATACCTCTGATTCATTACGTGCTTGGTTTTGAATTAATTTTTCATCTTTGTATGTTCAAAAACTTTTTACAGTTGCCAAATTTTTACAGGTGTCACACTCAAGCCCCTTTGAATAAAAACTCTTGAGGGAGGCCAAATCAGATTAAAATGTAATTGGGAAATGTTGAACAAAATAATTAAAAGTGCAATACAACAATATATAATGTTAATTTGCAGTTTTCTAAGCCAATAAGGGGGCACAGGGATCTTTAAGTAGGGTTTAGTGGTATTTTTATTTGAGTTTGACACCACTGGCCCTAAGCACTGAGAGTTCAGGTAACTTGCTGGGGGCAACATAGGCAGAATTTGTCAGATGTGGGACTTGAACTCAGGTCTTTTTGCCTCCAAGGCTGACTCTCCTTATCCATTATTCCATGTTGCCTCTCAGACTGGAGAGGACAGAACAAAAAAAGACTAGGAGTTGATTCCCAACCTTAATAAAAAAATAGCAAGGGAGCATCTAACTACCCTTGTTTAATTCAAATTACCTCCCTCAAACGAATTCTACCCTCAGGTACTGAAGCAACTAGGGATATTACTATTGAATAACTGTCAAAAATAATGCAAGATTTGAGAATAGCAGATGTTGTTCCAAATTAAAAAAAAAGGGAAGAGAATTGAGTCTGTAAATTATGCCATTAAGCTTGATTTTGGTTTCTTGAAAAATTCTAGACCATATTATTAAAGAAATGTTTAGTGAACATCCTAGATAATCACATGTGATGTTCACAGTCAGTTTAGTATCAGATGGACTTCACTTACTATTTTGACAGATTTTGGGGCAAAGCTGTAAAGATAATTACCTAGATTTAAAAAAAGTTTTATTTAAAATTAAATAGGAAAAGAAAAAGAAGCATATAAATTTAAATACAGAATAAGAAAAGAAAAAAACAGCATTGCCATGTGCACAGCAGAACATGAGAGGATTCAAAATATATAGCAATAACTTTCCATTTCAAGAAAGCCTATATGATAAATACTAGACCTTGTGTTCCAAGATGTCCATCTTTTCTTTGCTTCTTTGTAAATTTTCTTTTATTCTCTGCTGTGCACTTTTTGCTTGGTTTTTTCCTCCCCTTCTTCACCTCCCTCTCCCACTAGTAGGGAGGCTACAATTAAGCACACCCACCCACATACACACATATCCCTACATATGAATATACACAAGCATATATGTACATACATGCATCTATGCATTTATATACATACACTTATATAAACATATACTTAGATATCTATAATCATATTCCTGTATAGACATATACATTCATATGCATCTGTGTAAGACCATAATATGCCACTAAACCATATATAAGGATCCCTGTGGCCCCCTTATTGACTTAGAAAACCACAAATTAACATTGTATATGTTGTATTGCACTTTTAATAAATAATTAAATATGCTTGTTTGTCATCTGTTTCTCTGAGGATGGATAATGTCTTCCTTCATAGCTCCAAGTCTTTTCATATTTTTTAAAAGTTCACCAATTCATCATTTCTTATACCACAGCAACATTCCAACTTTATATTGTCTAGTTATTTTAAATAGCTTAAAACAATATTGATTGATAATGACTAACGTATGCTATAGTTTCCATATTTTTCTCTTTTGATTAAATCTGTTTTAGCTTTAACTTTGAGATCATGATTACTACCCTTGCTTTTCCTCTCTAATAAATTATACTCCTGATCATTATTTTATGTTTGTGTGTATCTCCTGTTTCCTTTCCTTCCTGATTCCTTTACTTTACTTCTACCCACTACTTTATCATCTTCTTACTTAACCTGCCCCCAGATCCCTCCCTTATTTTCCTTTCACTCCCTATTCCCTTAGCCTTTCATTTCTTTCTGAATTTAGATGACTTTTATACCCTTCTAGGTTATATACATATATATGTATATGTATACGTATATGTATATATACGTATATATATATATATGTATTGTTCTCCCTTTAACCCAAACCTTTTCCTAGACAGTTTACTTTTTTAGTATTGCATCACACTTAGCTCTACTCCAATCTTTCTTCTGAACTACCCAATTACTAATAACAATCTTATACATATGATTTATATTTCCTTGTATAAAAAGTAAACAGTCTGTCCTTATTGAGTCCCTCGTAATTAGTCTTTGATGTATACCTCATATTTCTCTTGGATCTTGTCTGTCAAATTTACTATTGATTTCAGGTCTTTTTGGAAACAAAATGCTGAAAGTCTGGCAATTCATTGATTATCCATTTTTTTTTCATTCAGGATTATGCTTAACTTTGCTGGGTATGATATTTTCAGTCCCAACTCCAGTTCTTTTGCTTTTTGTGTTCCTATATATATGTATCTGTATATACATGCATCTATTAAAAAAATTCCCCCACTCTCATTTGATATTTAAAGTCTTTTTTAAAAGCTCCTATATGAATTCTTTTTGGACAGGTGATCATTTAACATTACTCTTTGGGGTAGAAGAGTCTTTTTTTGCTTTAATATCCTCCTCTGAAGATGAACCCCTGTCTTCTATTCCCATAGTAATTTTCTATGGTTGGGTTCTTTCTCCTTTGCCTGGTTTTTTTAAAAAATTATTTATTTATAAGAGCTAGTTATTGTAATTATCTCTAGTCCTGGAGTATGGGGGATGGTATCTTTAACTTCAGATACTCCTTCCATTCTCCCCTCTGACTTGGATCTGAAACCAAGAATTCCACCCTCCTGTAAATGCCCACAGTCTTTGGCATCCCCTCCCCACTGCTTCTGCACTCATCTGGTGTGTGGCAGTTCCTTCTTTCCCAGGTCCACACCTCAGCAGCATGGTGGGTCTGCCATCCTTTTATTAGCAGAGGTTTCTTCAACTGTCCCCTGATCAGATACTCAACCGTATGCTGGCTGACATTTATATCCATGACTTGGATCAAGACAAAGATGACATAAAACTTGCAAGGGATAAATAAATACCATGGTTGACAGAATCAGGATCCAAAAAGAACCTGACAAGCTAAAATCATTGGAATGAACTTTATGAGATGAAACTTCATAGTAAAGTTTTGTAGCTAGGTTAAAAAAAAAAAAGACTTTTACATGTAAAAATGTGAGAGACAGAAGTTTATCTGAAGAAGATCTGGATTTTTTTTTGTTGATTGCAGTTTCAATATGAGCCAACATTATGATATGGCATCAAAATAGTCAGTGCCATCTTAGGCTACACAAATTCCAGGCTGAATCTCCACCCTTCCGTTTAGTTTAAACAATTCTGATATTGTGTAACCTCCTCCAGAACTCTCTTTAGGGCCAGTTAACTAGTCACTTAAGAAAATGAGTCTCGTCTGTTGTCACATTTCATTTTTACTCCAAATGATAACGCACCAGCTTGATCACTCAGCATAGTGTCTTCTTGAATGTCTTTTTGGCATTTCAGCCTTTCGCTACCTGCTTCTAGCCTGCATTTCCGCATTTGTTATACACAAGTTCCATTGACACACTCAGTGGTCTATCTAACCTGATCTTGCTGTTCTTCACACATGACATTTTCTATGCCTTTACACAGGCTGTACTTGATGCTTGGGATGTATCCTCACTGCAGGCTTGCAGGATGCCTAGTTCCCTTTAAAATTCATCTCAAATGTCATCATCTATAGGGACCCTTTCCTCATCTTACTCCTTCTACCCCACAATTGCTAGGGCCTTTCCTATAAAACTTGTCAATTTTTCATTTTGTATATATCTGGATACACTTGTAATCTCTGACAGAAAGTATGTTCCTTGATGACTGGGACCATTTCAGTTTTTAAATTTGCATCCCTAGTGTCTAGTATAGTGCTAGACATGTAGTAGGCACTCAGTAAATACTGGATAATTGATTGATGTAGAAAGAACATCATAAATATTGGTTGAAAAGTAAATGTAGAATCACCTACCTTTCTCACAAGACTGAATTCCAAACAATGATTGTTTCCTAGAACGACACACAATCAAAAGGCAAAATTTTCATCACCATTGAGAGTATTCAGAGAAATATCCTGCAGTCTTAAATAACAGTTCCAAAAATGTAGCCTTAAACCTGTTCTGAGCAACTGCTGCATGGTTGAAAACAACTGTATGCTCTCCCAAGCTGATGTTTTTTGAATTAATGTATTGAATGAATAATATATTCATTACTATATATTAATATATTATAATTATGCACACAATATATAACAATTATATAATACATTAGAATATTTATATATATACTATTATTATTGCATATTAATTTAATTATATATCACATAAATAATATGTTCAATACTGATGTATTTAAATGAATAAACTATAATATTTTCATTTAAAAATTTGCCACATTGCTTCACAGTTAAACACTGTGATGTACTGGTAAATGTTTAACAACTGACTCTCTGAAAAAAAAAATGTACGTATGATACACTTTTAAGTTTAATATGAATTGTTAACTTTTCTCTATCAATTTCTTAAGTCTAAACAATCAACAAAACAATAAATCAGGTCCTGATTTGTAGCATTTGCTGATTTCCAAGATATAAATACTCACACTGAAAATTTAACAATCACCTCTCATGATCTTGTTTGAACTGGCTTTAGCATCTCACACCTTATAAGGGAAACAAAATTTCAATTAAAAAACCACCCAAAACTTCTGCCTTAATTATAGAGCTGCTATTCTACCTGGTGTGTCAAACCTTCAATGACAGTTTTGTGCTAATAAAAAATATATGAATTGTTGTTCTGGCACAGTCACCAAATCTGGGAATATTGGACCAGAGGGTCATGGCCAAGGAGTACTACCTCTGCTTTACATTGTTATGATTTTTCCCAAAGCTTTATGTATTTCTCTGGAAATGTGGAAAATGTTACAAGTGTGGCCAGTTCTAAATTTTCACACTTCAGAACCAACTAGAAGTGAGAGAAAGCATGGCCAAGAGGCACAGAGTAAATAACCAAATCTCATGTACCCAGTGGTGGTTATGAGGGATTACTGCCAGCTACAGTTGTACTGACAGGCCTATGGCCCCTAGATCAAGAGAAGGGAGAGGGAGATGGAGGTGTAAGGAAGGAGAAGGGCAGAGACATTTGGCTAGAAAGAGGGGTAAGCTCCAGCCAGGGATCTGTCTTGCATTTCTGCTTTGCAGTAGGTGGCAAGCAGTTTGAAGATCCTTTAATTTAACCAATTGGAAATTTTGGTGTGCTGAAGACAGATGTTGAAAAGAACCTTTGTTAGATAGAAGTAATTTCTGTTTCAAAGAAGAAAAAAGAAGGGAGGAATTTATTAAAGAAAAAAAAATTCCCTTCTCTCTCCCTCTTTGCAACACACACACATAGTGGTTAGTTGGAAAGAGAGAAAAAGGGAGGTATTTGTTAAAAGGATTTTTTCTTTTTTTCTTTTTCTTCTCTTTCTTTTCTTTTTTTGCCACAGTGTGTTTGTATGGGAAGAAGGAAGGAGAGAAAATAAATACTTATAATTGAAGAAATCAAATTTAATCAAAAAAAGTAAAGTGGGTCTAAGACATGCAAGCAACAGTGCCTGTTTTTCTTTTTGGTGTGCATTTGTGGTGGTGGTGATAGAAAGATTAAGAGCAATGTTTGCTTGAGACTTCTGGTGTGGGTGGAGTTGGATGAAGGGAAGGGTGAGAGAGCTTTCCCAGGAATCATGAGTGTTAGGAGAAAAGAAAGAGAAAAAGGCTGTAGAGAATAGAATGGTTGTAGAAGGGTAATGCTGGGGGAGGGTGGTCTGTGGGGAATGGCTATCCCTGAGTAATAATAACAGCTCATATTCTTAGAAAACTTTTAGGTTCAAAGAGTTCTTCACAATAACCCTGTAAAGTGGGTAATGAGTAGCATTATTTTATAAAGGAAGAAACTGAGATGTAGTGACTTGTCTAGAGTCATCAAAACATGTATGGTTACTTGGTTCTAGGCTATCCTCTTCAGTAGGAGCTCATGAGTGTTCCCAAAGTGTAAATAAAAACATGGAAGTTTGAGGATAACTTTGAAGCTTATCTTCTACTTGTAGGAAATGAAAAGAGAACGCAATGCTTCTCTGAATACATAACAAAGGGGCATCATGGAGATAACTCAGTAAAATATTTTCTCTTTGGAAAATGAGTCATTGCTATGCTATATAAGCCACACTCTATCTTATAAAAATTGCAATTAGTGTTTAAAATGAATTTGGTCTATTCACTGACCATTCATTTAAAGAAGATGGATCTAAACATTCAGTATGATGTAACAAATCAGCTTCACCAAGAATGGCTTCAAGTCCAAACATGAATTGAAAGTGAAAGAATATAGAGAAGCAATAGCATTTTTTCCAAAACCTAAAGTTTGAAGGAAGAAGAGAGAGAGAGAGAGAGAGAGAGAGAGAGAGAGAGAGAGAGAGAGGGAGAAAGGAGAGGGAGAGACAGAGAGACAGACAGACCCATGTCCAGTCATGCAATGGGCATATCCTTGGAAAAGGTTACCAGTTTATACCACACTGGTTTTGTACAACCCAATTTACTCTTGGATTCATGTGGCATTCCAAATATATTTGGGCTTAAAGATGACAAACCCAGGAACAATATGAACATAAGTACAAAACACTTTTCACACAAATAAAATCAGATCTAAACAATTGGAAAATATTAATTGCTCATGGGTACAGTGAGCCAATATAATAAAAAATGATAATTCTACCTAAATTAATCTATTACTCTAGTACCATACCAATCAAATTATCACAATTTTTTTATAGAGCTAGAAAAAATAATAAAAAAATTATCTGGAAGAACAAAAGCTTAAGGACATTAAGGGAATCAATAAAAAATGTGAAAGAAGGTGGTTGAGTCTTACTGTATCAAACTGTATTATAAAGTAGTAATTATCAAAATAATCTGGTACTGGCTAAGAAATAGAGTGGTGAATCAATGGAATAGATTAGGTACAAATTAAGTTATAGTAAATAATCATCGTTATATCAGAAACTGCTGGGATAACTGGAAAACAGTATGGAAGAAAGTAGGTATAGACCAACATCTCACATCATATAAGATAAGGTCAAAATTGGTACATGATTTACACATAAAGGACGATACTATACACAAATTAGGAGAGCATGGAATAGTTTATCTATCAGATCTATGAATAAGGGAAAAATTAGGACTGAGGAAAATTTAGAGAGCATGGCAAAATGTAAAATAGATAATTTTGGCTATATAAAATGAAAAAGTTTTTGCACAAATGAAACTGAAACAACCAAAATTAAAAGAAAGTAGAAAACTGGGAAAAATTTTTTTATAACAAGTATCTCTGATAAAATCTCATTTCTCAAACATTCAGAGAACTGAGTAAAATTTGTAGAAGTACAAGTCATTCTCCAGTTGATAAGTGGTAAAAGAATATGAACAGGCAGTTTTCAGACAAAAAAAACCTATCCAAACTCATATGAAAAATGCTATAAATCATCATTGATTAGAGAAATGCAAAATGAAAGAACTCTGAGGTGCCACCTCACAACTATCAGATTGACTAAAGTGACAAGAAAGGAAAATTATGAATGTTGGAGAAGATGTGGAAAAACTAGGACACTAATGGACTTTTGGTGGAACTGTCAACTGATCCACCCATTCTGGAGGGCAATTTGGAATTATGACCAAGGGGCTATAAAACTATATATACCCTTTGACTCAGAAATATCACTGCTAGGTCTATATTCCAAAGACACCCTTTAAAGAGGGAAAAGGATTTATTAGTACAAAAATATTTCTAGCAGCTCTTTTTGTGGTGGCTAAGAATTGGAAATTGAGAGGATGCCCATCAATCGGGGAATGGCTAAACAAATTGTGGTATATTATTGTGATGGGATATTATTGTACTTTAAGAAATTATAATCAAGATGATTTCAGAAAAAACATGTGACATGAACTGATGCTAAGTGAAATGAACAGCACTAGTAGAACTTTGTATAAAGTAACAGCAATATTGTATGATAAAGAATTGTGAATGGTTTAGCTACTCTCAGCAATGTAATGATCCAAGACAATCCCAAAGGACTAATGATGAAGCATACTATCTGCCTCCAGAGAGAGAACTGATATTGTTTGAGTACAGACTGAATCGTGCTATTTTTCACTTTCTTTTATTTGACTCTTCTAATTCAAAATGACTAACATATAAATGTTTTACAAGATTTCACATATATAAGCTATATTTGATTCCTTACTATCTCAGGGAATGGAAAGGGAAGGAAGGGACAGATAGAATTTGGAACTCAAAATGAAAAAATTGTTAAAAATTGTTTTAACACGTAATTGGGGAAAATAAAATATAAAAATGAAAGAGATGTGACTTCTATGTTGTTTTACTTGATGCTTGAAAAACATTTTTTTAATTAACTCCTTAAGTCTAGTTTTAAAATGCTACAAAATTATTACTCTGTATAACATTAAACTTCTATGCAAATACCTTTCTCAACTGATCACAATCTATCATACACTGGAGTATTAAAAAAAACCCCAACAAAACTTGTAATTTCTCTTTTTCTCTCTGCCTCTTCTGTCTTTCTTTCATGCATGGGTGATATCACTTAACATTTTATACTTCTTTTTGGCCCTGAAAGTCCTTCAAAATCTGGCTCAGTCCAAATTTCTATAATTTTTGCTTATTAATATCCTTCACACAATTTACATCCCAGAAAAATGCCCCATATGTTGCACATTTGAACGTATGGTCCACCATGCTAGGAATGATTTCCTTTCTCATGTCCACCTCTTTAAGTGCTAGTTTTCTTCAGGTCTCAGTTCATGTGCTCCTTCCTATACAAGGCTTGTCCTGATCCTACCACTGATTTGCCAGTGACCTTCCTTAATTCCAGATACCACGTATTTACCTATCTCTTTATACATGTTGTATAGAGCAGGGGCTGTTTGAATACTTTTGGGCTTGTATCCACAGTTTCCAACACAGTGTCAAGAACATAGTAGGTCTGTCCATTATGTTTATTGAAGTCAGGGTAGAAGGTAGGCTGGAAGCAAAGATGGAAATAAGGAAGTAAACAAGGAAGGAGGGAAGAAAACATCAAGGAAAGAAAGAAGGAAAAAAAGAAAGAAGGAAGAAATGAATGAAAGAAGAGAACAATGAAGGAAGCAAAGGACAGAAGGGAAAAAGCATGAAGGAAGAAAAGAAGGGAGGAAGAAAAAGAAGGAAAAGAGGAAACAAAGAAGGAAGGACGCAAGGAAGGAAATGATGCTGTGACTGCTTCCAATTTTCCCAGTTTATTGACCTGCTTTCAGCCTTGCCATTAAACATTTCCACAAATGTTTCTTTAATAATCCTTACTAATGCTCAACCCTGGGTAAACCCTATTGTTTGCTTCCTCTGCTCCTATTCACTAATTGTCAGTGTTGTTATAGAACAGTGTCAATCAGATGTGCCACAAAGTCCCATTATCAAGCTTGAGTTAAATTCTCAATATTTCTCAGCAATCTTTTTAAAAATGTCTATAATGCTTGGTACAAGCTTTTACACTGTCCTCAACTCTTTCACCCTTACCGTGTCCTTTTCACTCTGTGTAGATTTCACTGTTTGCACCCCTTTGATGCCTCTGTCATATACTTGCAATATCCCTCCTTTTACCGCTCTCCCAACCTTTACTGCACCAGAAGACTGAGGTCCCAGAGGGCAATGACTACTTATCCCCTCATCATTCTAAGAGTAACTATGAGGAGTTGGACCTTTTAGTACTGCTGCTCACAAACCCTTATCCTGTGTGTTCCCCCTATTCATCAACCAGATTTAATCAATTAACATTTATTTTTGTTAGCAACTAACACTTTTCAAATATCTTTTCATTTTATTCTTATAACAACCCTGGAGGTAAGCACTACCATTATCCCCACTTTACAAATGAGGAAACTGAGGCAGACAGCAGTTAGGTGACTGACTCAGGGTCATATGGTTAGTAAGTGTCTAAGGTTGGCTTTGAGTTCAGTGCTTTCTGACTCTTGGGCTACTGCTCCATCCATTGTATCATCTAGGGCAGCGGTTCTCAACCTGTGGGTTATGTTCAATTTGTAACATTGAAAATACATTCTGCATATCAGATATTTACATTATGATTCATAACAGTAGCAAAGTTACAGTTATGAAGTGGCAACAAAAATAATTTTTTGGTTGGAGGTCACCACAACATGAGGAACTGCATTAAAGGGTCACGGCATAGGGTATTTATTGAGAAAATATAACAAAAACAACAGTCACAAAACTATCCTCCCAACCTCAGGGCACACTCTTCGATTTTAACGTAATGTTATTGATGAGAATTTAAGACAATGTTGTGACCAAAATAAAAGCTCAACTCATGGTTACTGAAAGTTGTTTCCCCCATTGTGCGATATCATCTTTCACATCCTCTTAAGTGTAACTTTACTGGGTTCCAAGGATTGGTATCCTTGTGGAGTTCTGAAGCTACCTTTCCTTACTGTGCCTAGGATCTCTCAGCTCCCACTGTCATCAGTCACCTCTAGTCTATGGACACTGCTATTGACATTGATGAGACCTTTAAATTTTCTGACCTTTCAAAGTTTATGAAGTTCACTGTCTGGTCAATGGTAGGGTTAGGTGAGAGACTCAATCCTCCCTCAATCTCTCCTATCCCCACTCAACAAGGCAATTCCAAGAATCACCATTAAGCTGATAGGCTGTTGGAATCATTGAGTTTCTGGGCACCACTAGCTTGTTGTTTTATCCATATCCTTTCATACCATGACCAGCTCCCTGCCAATCAGAAATTATTTCTCATGTGGTGTCGTCTGCTCTCATCCAGTGATCAATATAGTTTACTCCGTGGTTCTCAACCTTCCCAATGCTGTGACCCTTTAATACAGTTCCTCATGTCGTGGTGACTCCCAACCATAAAATTATTTTTGTTGCTACTTCATAACTGTAATTTTGCTACTGTTATGAATCGGAATGTAAATATCTGATATGCAGGATGTATTTTCAATGTTACAAACTGAACATAACCCACAGGTTGAGAACCGCTGTATTAAGGGTTTGTTCACACTTAGTTTATACCTTTCCTTGATTGATTGGCCGAATCAGACATCTGAGCCTTCTGCGTTCATGTTAATTGGAATTGGGTGACGACCCCACCCTTATATAGTGATCTGTTTCTTTTGCCTACAATCCTCTCCTCCCTACCCCCTCCGATTTGATGCAGGATGCTGTCATATTCACCTTTGTATACTGAGAGCCCAGCACAATGCCTTGTTCAGTGACTTATGATGGTTTACAACGAAAAGTTTTGATTAAAATAATGAACAAAACAAATTAATTTCCTTGTGATGTTTTGTAGGACTATAACAAATAACTATTTGCGATTTATATAAATATTTAATATCTTGAAGGTCATACTTCACTGAGTTTTAATTTATTTAGCTGAAGTGAAATAATTACTATTTTTCTGAGGACAATATTTTATTGTTGCTATTGTTGGTAAATATATTCATTAGTCTTGGATTAATGACTTTTATATCTTTTCTTACACAGAAGCGACCTACCATCATTTTCTTGCTCGAGTCAGTATTCTTTAGTCCAATACAATGGCTCCCTATCACGTCTAGGATCAAATACAAGATGTGCAGACGTTCAAAGCCCCTTAAAACTAGCTCCTTCCTACTTTTCCAGTTTTATTATATCTTACTCCCTGTAATGCACTCTTTGATCCAGTGACACTGGCGTCCTTGCCGATCATGGAAAAAAGACTTGGCTTTCTGCTCCAAGAGCTTTTTCTGGCTGTTCTCTATGCCTGGAAGGCTTACCTTCCTCATTTTTACTTGTTGCCTTCCCCTAACTTCCTTTAAGTTCCAACTAAACTTCTGTCTTCCAAAAAAGCTTCTCTTACTCCATCTTAATTCTGGTGCCCCCTGTCTGTTAATAATTTCCCATTATATATATATATATATGTATATATATGCATATATACATATATGTATATATACATATATATATATATATATAATATGCACATAGCTTTTTTGTACATATTTGTTTGCATGTTGTCTCTCCCATTAGATAGTAAGCTCCTTGAGGGCAGAGACTATATTTTGCCTTTTTTTTTTTATTCCTAGGGCTTAGCACAGTGCCTGGAACATAGTAGGCACTTAATAAATGTTTATTGACCAACTGATTGACAGGTACAGGTATTAGTGGAAAATGAGGACAGGGACTTCCTATCTTTGGAAATTTATAGAGATTTTTGGAGCTTGTTGTAGGAAGAGGTTTTGTTTGTTTTCTAAGCATTTTGTTTTGGTTCTTTTAAGAAAATCTTTTGGTAAAACTTTCTTTTGTAGTATTATCAACTGCTTGCTGCCAAATGGAGAATCATTTTCAGTATGCTAAAGGATTCTATGCATAATTTCCCCCCAAATTTCCTGAGTAGAGGGTATGAACCAAGAGAGTGAAAAAATGCCATAAACTTTTCCTGAGTTCATCTTGTTATGAGAGCCTCTAACACCAGATTTACAAGTGAAAGTGATGGATTCAATCATAATATATAATTAAATAGCTACCAAGTTACAAATGGAATTACCATTGCTCTGAGCAACGCTGTTTTAACCTTCCATTCCCATGTTATTTTGCATTGATTCAGCACATTAAGGATAAAAAAATATGAAAATGAACCTGAAAAATTCATTCTCCCAAAGCAATTTTATTTCCATAAGTAGCTTTTTAAGCAAGTGACAAAACCAAAACTGGTGTCACCTGAAATTATTTAGAATCTTATTACTTTTTGATGGCGATTGCATTTGACACAGTGAATGCTTAGTCAAAGAAAGGGCTATTGGTTTTGCAATTTTAGATAATGAAGAACATAAATTAATGACTAAGATATGATAATTTGGATTTTTCGACTCTAAATGTGGCATGATCCCAATTTTATATTCTTATCTTCACCTGAATCTCATATCGGTAAATACAAAATGAGACTCATTTCCCCTCAAATCCATTCTTCCTCCAAAGTTTCATCTTCCTAGTGTCCTACTTCTGCGACTTTGGAGTCAACTTTGAGTTTCTCCTTCCCCTCTTCCTGCATATATATTGTTTGTAGTCAAATCTTGGCCATTTTCCCATCACACGCTTTCTATTTGTTCCCTTCCACCCATTCAAATAGTTTTCACACTAGTTTGGCCCCCATAACTGCTTGCCCAGGTTATTGAAATGGCCTGATTTGTCTTCTTTAAAGACTCTTCCTTTTCCAGTTTGCCCTCTACATAGCAACCAAATTGGTATTCTTTTTTTTTTTTTGCCTTTTTTTTTTTTGGATGGCAGTTGGGGTTAAGTGACTTGCCCAAGGCCACATGGCTAATTTTTGTGTTAAGTGTCTGAGGCTGGATTTGAACTCAGGTCCTCCTGACTCCAGGGCCAGTGCTCTATTCACTGCGCCACCTAGCCACCCCTCAAATTGGTATTCTTAATGTGCACATTTGGCAATGTGCACTCAAAAATCTTTAGTACTACCTCCAGAATAAATTACAAAATCCTCAGCCTGACGTTTAAAGGCCTCCATGACATGGCTCCTCACACCCACTTTATTGCTGTATCTCATTTTACTCTTCTGTCATGCACTTCTGTTTCAATCAAACTCATCTTCCAGTTATAACAGAAAATTATGAAATGAATTGAATTGGGAAATGAAGAAAGTTTTACACTCAAGACATGAGTGAACAGGGTGAGTGCTTAAACCCATATGTTGCTTTTGAACAGTGTTTCCTAGTTTGAAAACAAACCTTGTCTAGTGAACTTTAAGTCTACTGCATCAAACAAAGGGCACTTTGTAAATATGAAATTTAAGATATGGAACACAGATCTAGGAAATGAGCATATGTTCTATGTGACCTCACAAAAACAATTGTTTCCTAATGTATGAGTAGACTTGAGAGTCAGCAAATCTTTAGCTGAAAAGTTAACCTAAATAATGAGAGAAACTTGTTCAAAAAACTATATTTTCATATAAAAAAACCACTATATTTTCACAGTCTATGTGGATCCCAGACCACATGTAGATACTTTTTTTGTCCTGCTGGCACCTGAGGACCCTTAGTTATCCCAGGGTTGATGTCATTTCATCTCAAGAAGGTCAGAAATGAAACTACTATGATTTATGGAAGGGAATTTGCCTGAAAGATTAGATCAGAACCCTCCTAAGAAAAACCTCCTAAAAAATTCTCCTAAGAGAATCCTGTAACTCATTACTAAATCCTGTACAAAACCATGGCTACCATGTGTGCAGACCACATTAATCAGTCAATTAACATTTATTAAGCCTCTACTACATGCCAGGTCCTCTACAGTGCTGGGTATACAAAGAAAGGCAAAAGTCAGTTCCTGCCCCCAAAGATATGACAGTCTAATGGAAGAAACAATATGATAACAACTATGTAAAAACAAAATACATATGGAATAAATTAGAAGTAATCAAAAGAGGGATTGGGAATGGCTTTCTGAGGAAGGTTGAATTGTTGTTGTTTGTCCTGGACCAATGACTTCAAGAAGGTGATGTCTTGACTTGCAAATGAATTGGATTTAAGTTAGTCAGGATCATGTAATGTCACCGGCTCACTCTCTCCTTAAGAGTCATCTGGGTCCAGTGGCAAGATATAGATCAGGATGACTAGAGATGGCCCCTGATACAATAGGAGACCTTGACTAAAGTCTTTCACTGGTCTCAGATTGTCTGAGGCTACACCCATTCAGTGATTAAGGCCAGGTAAGAAATGAGGCAAAAAATGGTCTGTTTTGCCTACTTAAAAAATCAATCTGAGAGGAGAAGACCCTCAGGATTTCTCAGAAACAATGGCTATTTACACCCAATCTGAGCCATTAAAACCCAAAACAATGACCAAGTGAGGCTTGGGCAGAGACCTGTTATTGATCAATCAGTGAGAACTAGAGTGATTTGGGTTTAAAGCACAGTTCAGTAGCTCCATTTGAGTTGGTTTGCTGGATTGCAGTTGGGATTTGAAGGAAATCATCCTCTCTCATCTCAGAAAGTGAACTGTTTGATTTAAGCAGCCCTGGCAACAAGGTAGGGGACCCTCTTATCCAGTTTTCTCTGTCTGAGGTCATGTATAGGATAGATTTTGTATGGTTATTATTTTTGACAGCCTTGTTATTGGCGTTCATCTGATCAGTGTGGACTAGTACTTTATGTTACTTGCTACTCATTCTGGAGTGAGAGATGTCACTAAGGAAACTGGCATTATAATCCTCAAGAAGAATATAGTAGGTTAAAAAAATGATAGAAATCCACTGTGTTCTAAGCGTCTTTCCATGTGTCTTGTGGCTGAAAGCTTCTCAACATTCTGTCTCCTTGATTAGAATTAGTACGTGAACACCTTGAGTGGACAGATTTGCTTTTCTATGTGTCCCTAGTACTTAGTACAGTGCTTTGCACCTAGTAAGACAGGAGAGAAGGAAAGCAAAAAGAAACATTTATAAAGTTCCTCTTGTTTGCAGGCATTGTGCTAAGTGCTTTACAAATATTATTTCATTTGATCCTCATAACAACCCTGGAGGTAGGTGCTATCATTCTCTCTATTTTATAAGAGACATTTTCCAGTAGATAAATGGTCAAAGAATATGAACAAGCAGTTTTCCGAAGAAATCAAAGCTATCAGTAGTCACATGAAAAAAATACTCTACAATACTATTGAGTAGAGAAATGCAAATTAAAACAACTCTAAGGTACCACTTTACACCCATTAGATTGACTGACATTACAGCAAAGGAAAATGATAAATGCTGGAGAAGATGTGGAAAAATAGGGTCACTTTCACTGTTGGTAAAGTTGTGAACTGATTCAACTATTCTGGGAAAAAAATTTAGAACAATGCACAAAGGACTATAGAACTGTGCGTACCCTTTAACCCCATAATACTACTAGATCTGTATCCCAAAGTGACAAAATAAAAAAAAAAAGAAAAATTAAAAAAAATATGTGCAAAATATTTATAGCAGCTCTTTCCATGGTGGCTAAAAATTAGAAATTGAGGTGATGCCCATCAACTGTAGAATGACTGAACAAGTTGTGGCACATAATTGTAATGGAATACTTTTGTTCTCTAAGAAATGATGAGCAGTTGGATTTCAGAAAAAAAGAAACCTGGTCTTACATGAACTGAAGCAAAGTGAAGTGAGCAGAACCAGGAGAACCTTGTACATAGTAACAGTAATATTGTCACGATGAACGAATGTGAAAGACTTAGCTATTCTGATTCAGAAAATGATCCAAGATGATTGCAAAGCAGCCATGATGAAAAATACTATCTGCTTCCAGAGAGAGAATTGATGAGCTCTGAGTGCAAATTGAAGCATATTTAAAAAAATAACTTTATTTTTCTTGCTTTTTCTTTCCTTTCCTTTCCTTGCCTTTCCTTTTCCTTTTTTTCCTTCCTTCCTTCCTTCCTTCCTTCCTTCCTTCCTTCCTTCCTTCCTTCCTTCCTTCCTTCCTTCCTTCTTTGTTTTGCAGCATGATTACTGTGGAAATATGTTTTGCATGACCAAGTACATAATTGACATATTGCTTGATTTCTCAATCGGTGGGGGAAGGGTTTAGAGGGAAGGAGAGAATTTAGAACTCAAAATTCAAAACAATGTTAAAAATAAATAAAAATCAATTCCATTTTATAGATAAGGAAACTGGGGCAGACAGAAGTAAAGTGACATTCCAGGGGTCACACAGACATTAAATATTTAAAACCAGATTTGAAATTAGGTCTTCCTGGCTCTATCCACGGAACCACCTTGCTACCTAAAGTGCTTAAACTACTTCAGTTTTATTGCAACACATGTCACCCATTAGCCCCCTAGGAGTGATGACATTGTTATATGATCTCAATGCTTCACTCACAGTGGATTTGTGATATCATCAGTTTTTGCTGATACCAATTAGCATCAGACATTCCTTATCTAATCAAGTTACATATAATCAGAGAAGGAGCTGGCAGCAGTCATTGATATGGCATTAAACTGAATCAACTTCTCTTTTTTTGCCCAGCCCAAGGTCCTTGTCAAGGTAGATTTTGAAACAGTTCATTACTTCAATTCCTAAAGCATTGGTTCCAGGGCATCGACAATGCTAATGAATTTCATCATTGATGCAAAAACAGCATCTAGATGGGTGAACAAAAAGGTAGAATCAAGAACTAGAAACACAGAAATGTGAAGATTTTCAAATAGTAACCATTCAATTGCTGTCTCTTATCTATCATCACCATTCCAAATGAACTAAAAATAAAAAAAATAAAATTCAAGATTATAAAAATGTCATGTTTTTCCTATTATACTGAAGGACTTTGCAATGATGGTTCTGTTAGGAGTCAGGTTATTTACAAAAAACATGTTTCTGGACATGTGCATCTTCCAAGACCTGAATTACTCTGTTTGAGTTGGCTCCAAATTGATACTGTCATGTAATCTTTCCCAGAGACATTGTTTGTCAGTTAACTAACTTATTTCTATTGAAAAATCCAAGTCACATGTCATTAAGGTTAGAACAGTGGCAAGAAGCAACTTATCAAGAATGCTGGGAATAAGAAGATACCTTAGAAATCGCATAGCATATTAAAGATATTTTAAAAAAATTATAATGAGTGCTGGAATATACTTCATGGATTGTATTCCATTTCTTGTTTCCATGCAGCTATGGAACCTAGGGCATAGTGTATAAGAGCTGGAATCAAGAAGACTTGAGTTTGAATCACATCTCAGAATCATACCAGTTCTAAGACTGTGGGCAAGCCAATTCATCCCTCTCAGTCTCAATTTTTTCATCTGTTAAATAAGGAAAACAATAGTGCCTACCTCACAGGGTTTTTGTGAAGAACAAAGAAGACAGTATTCCTAAAGTGCTTTGCAAAATCTTAAAGTGCTATATTAATGTTGTTGTTAGTATTATTTATTATTACTATGATTATTATTTTTTCAATGTGTCTCTTCCGGCTGTCCTCGCACTTGGAAACTTAAAGTGCTATATAAATGCTGTTATATTTTCAGTGCTTCTCTGCTGGTTGTCCTCACACTTGGAATGCCCTCCCACCTATCTTACACCTCTTGGGATGTTTAGTTTCCTTCAAAACTCTGCTCAGGTAAAAACTCTTACATGAAACATCTCCTCAATCCTCTCTATCTGCTAGTGTCACCCTCTCCCATTCACACTGTATTTTGTCTATACTTATATTTGTACATGGTGCTTTCTCAGTTGTACCCAATAGAATGTAAGTGCTTTGAGGGTAGGGACATTTAGGTCTTTGTTTTTGTTTCCCTAGCCCAGGACCTGGCACATAGCAGGTCTTTTAAAGTGCTTTATGATGGATTGATTGATTCCCACTCCCTTTATTATTTGAGTTACTAGAAGGAAAAAAAAGTATGCCTGGATACTTAATAGTGATGGCAGACTTTCACAGCTCCTACCAGTGGTAGTGAGTTGTAGTGATGGTAGTGATAATCCTTGTGAGTGGTAGAAGTTGGATGTGGGTCCAAATATGATGCCCTTTTCATACCACCCTGCCTCTTAGTTTGTATCATGCCATAATACTTTGATGATCTGTGACCTCATAGATGTTGTACTTACTTTGGCAATTCAAATCACACACACACACAGAGATCACTCAAATCTTTTAGAGTTTTCCATTATATACTACTCTTGTCTAGGTCCTTCCACAAATCTGCCACAGAACGCTCATTCGATGCACTGGCAGCCTTCCTTAAATATTTTTGATTTTCTACAGACAGTAATTGAATAAGCAGTCTGACCATTGGTTATCCCTTCTTCTCACAATGTGACCATCCCATTTTGTTTTTCCAGTCACTTATTCCTTTGATGACATTCTTTATGCTACTTCTCCTACATAATCCCTTATTTATAATGTTACGGTCTGCTCACAACACACCGTGCACCTCTCTAAGCAATTTTCAATTTCTAGTTTTTGGAGATTGTGGCACTCCAATGACTTAAAGCCAAGTAATATTGCTAGGAAAAAAGAATAGTCATGCTAAAAAGATAGACCTTTTGTTTCCGTGAAATGCTTGGGGTCATTAAAAGAAATAGGCAATTTCCCAGAGGCAATCCAGCCTGTTTACCTCCTTCCTATAATTCTGGGCCCATATCACTGTCCATTTGCAGTCTGTATCATAAAATTATTTAAGTTTTACAGCATATTTACTATTTTCCATTAAAAAGGGACAAAGTGCCTTCACGGGGGAAAATATACAACGTTGGCTGTAATAGTTTACAGGATAATAAAATATTCAGAACTCTCAGAAGAGTTTTTAATGTAGCAGTTTCAAAACACAAATGCATGTACATATAGATAGAAGCAACAGAATTCCATGTCCATTCCACAGCACGACCCCAATAACTAGCTTTAGGGTAAATCTTTATATCGCCAGTGTTGGAGAACACTAGAGTAGTTGTCACTAGTTTTATTCTTGTGTAAATTTTAAAATTAAATTATATTACCTTCTAACTAGTAAAATTAGATTTTTTTCTTTACTCCCCACACTGAGAAAAAAACAAACAAATAAATAAATAAATAATAAAAATAAAATACTAGTAACAAATATGGAAGATCAAGTAAAATTAAATAAAAAAATGGTCATGTCCAAAAATCTATCACCTTTCTGTAGCAAGTGGGCAGTATGCCTCCTCAAGGTTCTCTGGAATCATGCTTGGTCATTGTGTTGAGCAGAATTCTTAAGGTTTTTGAAGTTGTTTCTTTTTATACCGTTGTTATACTAAAAATGACTCTCCTGGTTCTAATCAATTCACTCAGCAGCAGTTCATACAAATCTCCCCACATTTCACTGAAACGTTTCCTTTCACCATTTATTATAGCATAGTAGTATTCAATTATACTCACACACAATAATTTGTTGGGCTACTCATCTAACTGATGGTTTCTCAGTTTCCACTTTTTTGCTATTATAAAAAGATTTGCTATGAATATTGTTATATTTATAGGTCCTTCCCTTCTTTCTTTGTTCTCTTTGGAAGTAGAGGCTCATCCCTAGTTTTATTTTAAGGGCTATAGTGCATAAGGGCAAAATATTTGACCTCTCCCCTAGTTCTTTGTCGTTGCTCATTGGATCATAGTGTAATGGAGATTTGGTGCATGACTAGGCCATCTAAAAATGGCATCACCCATGTGAGAGATGCAGAAGGACCTGTTTCTGGGACATAGGAGAAGTGGTACATGTGCTAGCATTCTGTATTGACCTACTACATGGTTGGGACCAGCTTTTTCCCACTGACACTGAAGGTGGTGGGGAGGCACTGTTTGCATCTTTAAAAGTACCTGACTGAACACAGTTTGGACCTTTCCAACATTTTGCACCAGAGGGTGAGGTGTTCTTACAGCAGGTCACAGTATGTGTTAAGGGAGGAGGGCTTGACCTTCTTATACTCTCTTAGGTCATATAGGCCCAAGAAATGGGCCTGGGATTTTGGCCTTTTTGATCATTCTTTTCAGTTCTAGGTGCAGACAGTGAAGTGTCTGACCTGGTAATCACAGGGATCTGGTTGTCTAGGAGTGCTATATAAATTTGGCTATTTTTATTATTAATTTTTATTATTAAGGAAATATTAACAACCAAGGGAGACTTTCTCAGTGATGTAATCAGAAGAATAGAAAGGAAATAAAAAAAAATGAGAACTTTGTAAGAAGACTGCATTATGCTGAGAATAAATACTTTGATTAAATTTTTTTTTGTCCAAGGATTATAGAATCAAAAAGTGGCAGAGCCATGATTTGAACCTAAATCCTCAGACCTCAAATTCAATGCCTTTTCCTTATTTCGTCTCTCTCTATGATTACATAGTTGGAGTTGAAATGGACCTTAAATATCATTTTATCCAACAACCTCCTGAAGTATCTGGCCTACTGAAGCCTGAAAGGTTAAATGAGTTGTCCAAAGTCGTATAGATAGTAAGAACTAGTAATATTTATGCAGTCCTTTAAGGTTTTCAATGTGCTTTTCATATGTTCTCATTGAATCTTCACAATAGTCATGCAAGGTAGGTTCTAGCATCATCTTTATTTTGCAGATTAAGGAGTTTGAGGCAGACAGAAGATATGTAAATGGCCCAGAGTCATCCCAGTAGCAAAAGTTTGAGTCTGAATTTGAACTCAGGCATTCTTGAGTCCAGAACTGGCATTCTAACCATTGTACCACTCAGCTACCTCATAGGCAGTGGTAGAGCTGGAGTTTGAATCCAAATCCAGTCTCCTTTCCACTAAACCATGCTGGTGTGCCCTATTACAGTACTCTGCAAACACACTAAGTGTTTCTAGGTCTATTTTCAATAAATATCTTTTAACCCAAGACAAGCCTGCTTATTCTGACCCTGAAGATGTAACGAAGGACGATGATGATTTTTGTCAAACAGTGAATGGAATTCTCTCTCATTGTGGGTTTTTAAAGAAAAGTGGTCCACTGGCAAGATGATTCAGTATTTTTCTTAAAACTCTTCACACTAAATATTTTTAAAAATATCCCAAATATGTAATCGCTTTCCTAAATGTCACTGGTGAATCTTATCTCTGCAGGAGACCCTAACAAGCTGTTCAATATGCTACCCTCCTGCCACATAAATACCACAATAATTTGAAACTAACTCTGTATTAACTTGACACAGGGAACGTTCCTTGTGCTTCTATTTCCAGACATTTAATTTAGCAGAAGAAACCATTGTCAGGGAAGGAAGGCAGGTACACAGGTTTATGATGTGAGCTTGCACTTTCCAATACAGGAAAATGACAACAATTATTTTTACATTACTGGCATGTTAACAGTCTTCTGATACTTGATCTCGAGCAAATCATTTCTCCTTCAGTTGGAAAGCATTATTAGTAAGATGAAAAACAACTTCCATAGGCTTGATTTTTACTTGTGCTTCAAGAATTGATCCAGTTTTCAGGAAAGGAAAAATATTAACTTCACTAGTCAATTTCACAGTGTAGAAATTCTTGGTATTGATTTTTTTTTTTAAAAAGAATGTGATAAGAATTAATGTTCCTTTTCTTTTTTCTCTTTTTTTTTTGGAAAATGAATACCTTTTCCCTTTTTTACTATACTACTTTGCCTCACACTTCCTGGGCTCACAGAGTTGGAAAGAAGCTTTGATATGATCTACTTTTACTCTTCACCAAGGTGTGTGTGTGTGTGTGTGTGTGTGTGTGTGTGTGTGTGTGTGTGTGTGTGTGAAAGAGAGACAGAGACAGAGGCAAAGAGGCAGAGACAGAAAGACAGAGACAATGAAATAAAGACAGAGACACAGACAAGACAGAGATGAGGAAGAAAAAGGCAGAGAGAGACACAGAGAGAGCAGAAAGACATCTGGGTAGTAAGGTGGCTAGAATGCAGGTACTTGAGGAAAGAAGAAGGAGAAGATGTGTAAGAAGTCAATGAATAAGCATTTGTTAAATTCTGTTAAGTACTTATTATGTACCAGGCACTGTCCCAAATGCTAGGGATACAAAGAAAGACAAAAATCACAGTTTCCGCTCTAAAGGAGTATAAATGCCTAGGTACATACACGATACATACAATATTGATGAAGGAAAAAAGAAAGGTGAAACATTGGTAGTTGTAGAGCTAAAAGGGAAAAAGATGGACCAGGGAAGGAAAAATGCACAAGATTAGGCTGAACCTTGAAGCAAGCTAGTAATAATAGCTAGCCTAGACATAGTACTTTATGGTTTATAGACTTATTTTTGTATATTTTATCATTTGATCTTTGCAATGACCCTGTGAAGTAGGTACCTATTATCATCCCCATTTTACAGATGAACATTCCAGGCATAGAGGACAGTCAGGGCAAAGGCATGGAGCTGGGAGATGCAGCCTGTGTAAGGATTGGCAGATTGATCATGCAGCTTGCCTTGTAGGGTACATGGAAGGGAGTAAGGTGGAAGGGAGTTGAAAATGTATGAAATTACAAAGTTGTAAAGAATTTTAAGTGCCAAACAGATTTTATTTTATCCTAGATGTCACGGATTGTCACTGAGAGAAGTATCATAGTCAGACCTGATGTTGAGAAGTAAAACAAAACAAAGGAAAACATTATGACAGATGTGTAGAGAAGGGATGTGTTGGGAAAGAGAGACTTGAGTCAATGACACCAACCAGGAGGCCTTTGTGGTAATCCAGGCAAAAGACCAGGGATGGGGAGTGGGGTGCTGAACTAGGGTGGTGGCTTTATGAATGGAGAGATGTTAAGGTTGAAATGATAAGATCTGATAATAGACTTGATATATGGAATGAATGAGGGCAGCTAGGTGGCACCATAGTGCATAGAGTGCTATGCCTGGAGTCAGGAAGACTCATCTTCCTGAGTTCAAATGTGGCCTCAGACACTTATTAACTGTGTGACCCTGGGCAAGTCCCTTTACCCTGTTTGCTTCAGTTTCCTCATCTGTAAAAAGGAAATGGCAAACTGCTCCAGTGTCTTTGCCATGAAAACCCCAAATGGGGTCATGAAGGGTCAGAAACAATTGAAAAACAACTGAAACATGGAATGAATGAAAGGGAGGAATCAAGGATGTGGGCCTGAGAGGATATGGGTGACTAGGAGGATAGTGGTACCCTTGACAGGTATAGAGAAGCTTAGAAGATGGAAGGGTTTTGGGGAAAAGACAATGAAAAAGACAATATTTTGGACATGTTGAGTTTGAGGTGAATATGGGACAACCAGTTCAAGATGTGCAAGAGGCATTTGGAGATGTGTGTCTGCAGCTACTCAGAGAGATGAAGGCTATATGTGTAGATCTGGGAGTCACTTGTGTAGAGATGATACTTGAGCCCATAGCAGCTGATGGGATCATTGAGTGAGACTAGATAGAGTGAAAAGTAAAAGGAACCAATAACAGAGCCCTGGGGAATTCCCAGTTAAAGGGTGTGACATGAATTTAAAAAAAAAGTGGAGAAACTATGCAAAAATTATTCATGCCAAGAATATTCATGCACCTACTTCTAGGGTCTCCCATAGATGTAATTAAAGGATCATGGTTTTAAATGGAGCAAGGGGTAAGGGTATGAGGTGGAGAGGGGGAAGAAACAAACATTTATTAAGTACCTACTATGCATCAGGCATTGTTCTAAGAACTTTGTAAATATTATCTCATTTGAGGGGAAAAAGACCAACTATGCTCCCTTCTGAACTAGCCTTCACATAATCCCCTAAAGTAGCTAATGTAAGGGCCACCTTTAGGTCTAAAATGCTTCATGACTAAAGAACAGCACGTCTTACCCCAGACTGAAATCTTTCAATTGGAGATTGAACCTTGTGTTCTACAATAAAAGTTAGAAAGGCTTTTAAATGTTGGAGGGTAGAAATTAATACGAATCCAGTTACAAGTACAAACAACATGTCAGATGCTTTTCTCTTGGATAGGACACAGAGGAAGTTACAGAAGAAAAAGGAACCAGAAGCAGAGGTTAAAGACCCACAAGACAAACTTTGTGGAATCCCTATTTTGTTCATAGGTTTGTTTTCATCTCTGCCTCATCTCTGCATCCGAAGCATCTCATGTCCTGTTGGGCTGCTTATGAACATAGTTTAGCAGATATATGATCAAAAGCACAAAACCAATTTTATTTTACAACTATACTGCATCAATATAGCCATTTCCTTCCCAAATGGAAGAAAGTAGCTAATATTAAGACTCATGGTAACCTTTAAAACAAAATGAAATTGTATGAGGAAATCTCATTAAGGTAAGTGAGGAAAAATGTTAAGAACATTACCCTCTTTAGACTTCATGCATAATCGTCCTTGAGAGATGGGATTATATAGGGGATAAAATACTAGATTTGGAATTAGGAAAGTCTGGGTTCAAATTTTGCCACACACCCTCACTCGTTCTGTAAGCTGGGACTAGTCATGTAATCTCTGAGACTCCGTTTCCCCATTTGTAAAACAGAGATTGCAATAGCTCCTACTTCACAGGGATGTTGTGAGGCTAAATGCTATGTGAGCCTTCAGATGTTACATAATTGTGAGTTAGAATTATGAAGAAAGTTGTGATGCCACTTTTTAACCCAGGAAGCCTGAAATAGAGTTCAGGCAAATCTCTTGCCTGGAATCTCCCAAAATGTCTGTGACAGGATCCCTGGTATATTCACTCTACAAGTTTTCTACCCTGGTCTTCCTCACTCTCCGCCCCCCCCCCCCCCCCCCCCCACTGAAGTGCTTCTTGAATGAAACTTTACAATTTACTTAATTATTTTAACTGGGTTGCTTAGTTTTGTGATCTCTCAATTGGACACAGTGGTGTGTATCACTGGCCTCCTTTGATGCTCAGCATCAAAAACTGAGAATTAGGTATCCTATGTCCTTGTCCTATTTTTGCCACTGACTGTGATCTTGGACAAATCCTTTTTTTCTGGGACCTGTTTCTTTCTCCTGTACTGGGAAATGTCTTTTCACCTAACTATCCATTGGGAAAAGGTGATCTGGGAGTTAGTGACTCCAATCTCCAGATCTTTGATCACGCCTTAGGGAAGCTCTCTGCAAAGCATGCCCTCATTTTGACACTCAAAGACCTACCCTGAAAAGAGCTATTTCTAGTCTCGGGAAATCCAGGGCAAGAAGAGGAGAGATATACAAGGGCTCAAAATAACACAAAGGCCATCTATGCAATGCTGCTGCTCTAGGGTATATATAGATACAAAAAGGTGGGCTCATTTTATTTTCCTCTTTGAGGAATGTGGCCGAATTGTAAAACTAAAAAAGAAACCAAAAAAAGATGAAAAAAAAAAAAGAAAGAAAAAAAGCTCATCAGCTTTTGCATGACCTTAACTGTCACTGTCAAGGGCAACCCTGAGTGAGTCTCACTGCTTAGTAGCACATGATACTAGTCGGTGTTGGCAAGTAATCTTTAAAGTGATTTCTGGCTGCTCTGAAAAAAAAAAAAAACTTCAAAAGATACCGCAGGAGCTTAATTTTATCAGTCTTGCTAAAACAGCTGAGGCCTTTTATGCTTACTTTCATTCTTCAAGAGACAGGCACTCTAGCCCCTGTCTTGATAGGGAAACAGCTCAATATGTCAACTTTCGGGCACTTTGCTATCTGAACCTTGTTCCTGAACCCAAGATGTGATTTATAGGAAGGAGTCAGCTCAAGAATGACTCTCTTCTTACAGGGCAGTGAGTCAGATCATAGCATGATTTCCATTTTATTGCTTTTGGTTTTATCTGTATCTTAACTCTATGGTCTGATGTTTAGTTAGATGAATAGAAAACTTATAGTTTCTGAGATTTTTGCATCTGATTCTAGTCCCCGAAAACCCCACTGAAAAATCCAAAATTTCTTTCTCTCGTCAGCTTCTGTGTGCTTTCCTTTAGATTTGGAAAACGACTATGGTCAGCAGACTGTTTTGTGTAGTTAGTTTTGTCTTTATATCTGACTTTGATGAACTTGCAGGTCCAGTCCCTGGACAGAGGTGATACTGATCATTTCTTTTCCTTTCCAAGTTCGGTGTGCATTCAGGCTTCTTAACATTGTTCTGTGTCACAAACCCCTTTGGTGACAGTCTGGTGAGACCTATAGACTCCTCAGAATTGTGTTTTTTAGCTCATAAAATAAAATGAATAGAACTACAAAAGAAACCAGTTATACTGAAATACTAAATAATATTAAACCCCCCCCCCCCCCCCCCCCCCCGCCAAGGTCATGGATCCTAAGATACAAGCCCCTGGTACATTATTACCTCCATATACTCTACATTCCACCTAAACTTTTAAGGTGAGAGAGAATAATAACAACTGTGGGTAATTGAGATGATGACTGTGAAAACATTTTGGAGGATATAAAGCCCTAGTAAAGTAGTAATATAAAAACAGTAGGTAACTTGCTGCCTAGAAATATGAACCTTATGCCTTCAGTTCTTCAAAGCTCAGCTCAAGTATCAGCAAATATATGAGACCTTTCCTAATTCCCCCAGATGGCAGTGACCCCACAGAATTACCCTGAATCAATCGATCCATGAATCTATCCATTATCTTTATCTTTATTGTCTATTTGCCTATCTATTCAATTATATTCCATCTATTTGGCATCGATACCTTTATTTCTATTTCCCTTCTCTTCTCTCTTTTTCTCTTTCATTGTCTGCCTGTTTTTATATCTCCTTGATTTCCTAATTTGTTCCCCTTTGCCCTCCCTTACCTGGAGAACCGTCTCTTATGACAAAGAAAACTTGTATTATTTTATATAAAATTTTTTATGTGTTGTCTTCCTCAATAGAATGTAAGTTCTGTGAGTGCCAGGACCATTTTATTTTTGTCTAGCAGATCATTTGGAACATCATGGGATGTTAATGAACAACTATAGATTGAGTGATATAAATTTGTCCTAGCACTGTACAACATAATTACCTTAACTGGGTTAGCTTGGGTTAATATTAGATCTACAACAGAATAGGGCTGATTATAATATGCGATGAGTGATATTTAATAATCTTTAGGCAAACAATTATGATTATATAACTTTTTATATTTCTCCATACCTAAAAATAATATATTACTTTAAAAATAATAAGCAGAAATGCCCCCAATGTATTATTTTCCAGTTGCAACTCTTGCTTAGAAGGCTATCTGAAAACTCTCTTTGTGATAACTCACAAAGGACTATAGAATCATATTTCAATAACCATTCCACCGAGTTAAATATTTCACCTGACATCCTGCATACATGGTTCTTAAATGCTGTAATGATATGATTGTTACCCAATCAGCCTACACAGCTGGGCCTTAGTATGGCAGTGTTTTGTTTCTAGATTAGTAATAATTTGTGATTTGAGTTAGACTTTCTGTGAGTTCATCTGGAAATGAATTTAAATCAAATTTATGAAATGTTACATAACAGACTTTAATCATTCAAAATGATTGGAAAAACACCACAAATTTTCTTAGATGCTTTCAGAACGCCATATTTACTAGGACTATGTAACAAACTAAGAGAAGATGTATATTTGAAAGGAATAGCAAGTTGTGCATAGTAGATTTGCAGTTTCATATACAATCATCTTTTTTACTGTACTACGTTATAGAAATGCTTGTATTATTCCATAAATTAAAAATGAAATAAAAAACAAAGAAAAAGATAAAATGGGAGTTAAGAAAAATAACAAACAAACTTTGGGTGCCTTCTTGGAGATCTTTAACAAAAAATTTTCTGGTGTGCTTTAGATGTTCAGGGAAGCCATACCAAGTTAATGAGAGGAGAAAGGAAGAGGTCCTATACCTGTATCTTTTCACTGGTCTTGCAAATGACCCCCCCAAAGGTCTTTTTGACAATGATACAAGTTATAGGACCTTTGTCTAGGTTAATGGTAAATGATGTGTTTACAGTTATATGGAAGAAGCAATAAGCAACTGGAATCTGGCCTACCAACATGTGTATCACATCATTTGTTTGTTTTAATACAAAGTAGAAATTATTGCTTAAAAAGGCTTTTCATAATATCCATGAAAAATTAACAATATGAATTTTATAGTATATTGAGTTGACATTCGCAACGCTTTCCTTATCCAATACATCAATATGGAATAAATGAACTTTTGGGTTAATTTTACATTTTGAAAAGCCATAGCCTATCATTAAAAATCATTTTAGATTAATTTGTTCCAGCATCCAGATGTGATCACTAAAAGATGACTTTGATTTTAATAGTCCTTTGTTAATTTGTATTAGGTTACACATTAACTAATAATTTTATAATTATTAATAATTAATTTATAACAACAATTTATATAGCACATGAAGGTTTATAAAACACTTTACAAATTCATCTCATTTTATCCTTATAACAACCCTGGGAACTTTTATTATCCCAATTTTACAGATGAGGAAACTGAGACAGGCAGTGGTTAAGTGACTTGCCCAGGATTTCACAGGTAATAAGTGTCTGAGACTAGATTTGAACACAGGCCTTCCTGACTGCAGGTCCAGTACTCTATCCACTGCCTCACCTAGTTGCCCTTTTTCAAATGTTTAAACTATTTTGTCCATGTGGATGATGTGTGTGTGTGTGTTTATGACATGTATAAATGATTTTGTCTGGGAACCTTTCTATTGCCAAATTATAAAATAATCATGGCAAAATTTACTCAGTAAAAATACACATTTTGTTGAAGAAATAATGTGTTCTAAGTTATTGTTAGATGATGGTATATTTATTCTTCCCCCAAAAACAAACATTAAGAAGTGGAGTCTTTTCAAACTTGCAGCAGATTAGATTTCAAACATAAATTCCAACTCAATTACAGTGCAAGCCTATGGATTTATGTCTGTTTTACAATCCAGTTAAACTATTGTTTTTGGCTATAACTGGGCTATGAGCTCATTTTTATGCAATCAACTTTTAGTGTGTGACATTTTTTAAAATCTTTATTTGTAGAAGAAACTATATGAGGAAATCGTATTTGTTTAAGAAATTTAATGAATTCAAATATAAGTACTGACATCTCTGAAAGCATAGCTTTTGTTGTTCAGTTGTTTTAGACAATCCACTGGAGAAGGAAATGGCAAACCATTACAGCAACCTTAGGAGGTAGGTACTATTATCTCCATTTTACAACTGAGGAAATTGAAGTAGACAGAGGTTAAGTGACTTGCCCAGGGTCATATAGCTAGCAAATATCTGAGGCCAGATTTGAACTGAAATCTTCCTGACTCCAGACCCAGTGCTCTACCCACTTTACTATCTTGCTACCTTTATAAATATCATATCATAGATGGTCACAAAACCATGACTAGAAATCAAGATTTTCTGGCTCTCAATCTGGTGCACATTCTAATATGCTATCCTGAGTTCCTGGCTTAAATTCTAATCCTTCTTGGGAATTATAAGTCTTTTTTTCATAATATATACTTATGTATATGTATGTGTATAGATAACTAAAAACAGGCAACAACCTTAAGAGTACAAATCTTGGGACAGCTAGGTGGCACAGTGAATAGAGCATTGGCCCTGGAGTCAGGAGGACCTCAGTTCAAAGCTGACCCCAGACACTTACCACTTACTAGCTGTGTGACCTTGAGCAAGTCACTTGACCCCAATTGCCCTGCCTTTCCCCCTCCAAAAAGCAAAAAAAAAAAAGTCCAAATTTCTTGGAGTGAACATCTATACATTTTGAATTTTATATAGTATCTCAAGTGAGGAGTTACCGCTGATGAGAATATCTTTAATTTTGCTCCATGTTTTAGTGCTTTGGTATATGGTACCTCAAGGAGGTAGTAGAATCTTTCCTTGTGTATCCAATACAACAGATGCTAATATAGCCATCTCAAATTCACCTTGTCCAAAACTGAACTCATCTTTCCCTTGAAACCCTCCCCTCTTCCTAACTTTCCTATTGCTGTCAAGGGTACTGCCAATTTCCCAGTAACCCAGGCTCACAGCCTGGATGTCATCTTAGTCTCAACATTCTCTCTCACCATTCCCCTCCCCCATCCATCCAGTTGCCAAGCCCTACCTTTTATGCTAGCTGTATGACCTTGGGCAAGTCACTTAACCTCCATTTACCTCAGTTTCCTTGACTATAAAATGGGGAATAATAACAGCACCTACCTCCCAAGGTTACTGTAATGATTTGTCCTTTCCTTCTCCAGTGGATTAAGGTAAACAGAGGCTAAGTGTCTAATGACTAGTGCTCTTAATTTTAGTGCCTTCCCTCTGTTTTTATTTCCAATTCATCATGTACATAGCTTGTTTGTACATAGCTACTGGCATTTTGTCCCCTCCATTAGACTGTGGGATCCCTGATTTTTTTAAATAACATTTTCCCCTTTCTTTTTATTCCCAGAAATAAAGGCTTGTTAACATTATTTGACTGGTGTAGCTTTGAGTAATGTAGAAATCTAGAATCTGAAGCCCAATCCTAGGTCTTTCCTCAATTGTGTTCTGAGAATCTTAAGCAGCTTTGGAGATCCATAGACCTATAGAATACAATCTCCTAAAGGGAAGGTGACTGTATTTCCTTGTGTCTTTGTATCACAGTGACTCAAATATAGCAGAATCTTAATAAAGATTCATTGTGACAGATTGGATTAGATGAGAATAGGACTAATTTGGGGCAATGGTTTGTAACTGAAATATTTATTTTGATTCCAAACCATCCCTAAGGGTTTTAAAGTTGTTGTGAAGTCATTTTTTTTTTTCAGTTTTATTCAACTCTCTATAACCCCCTTTTGGATTTTCTTTGCAAAGATACTGAAGTGGTTTCTTACTTCTGTCTCTAGAACATTTTACAGATGAAGTACTGACTTGCCCAGGGTCACACGACTAGTAGGTGTCTGAGGCTGGATTTGAACTCATGAAGATGAGTCTTCCTTTTTCCAAGCCCAGTGTTCTATCTACTATAACACCTAGTTGCTCTCCCTAAGGGTTTGCCCTGAGGCAATTCCCAGAAGGATATGGATTGAATTTAGCCTCCCAGGATGAGTCCAGAATAACCTGAAACTATTAGGGTTCTGAAAGAATTCTTGTATCTTCTTTTGGGTTCCCTGGACTGAAAAGAAATGTAAAGCCTGGAAAGATACCTCAAAAGCTACCCTGGAATCCTTGA
The DNA here is from genome assembly GCA_028646515.1 of Pseudochirops corinnae. Lineage (NCBI taxonomy): Eukaryota > Metazoa > Chordata > Mammalia > Diprotodontia > Pseudocheiridae > Pseudochirops > Pseudochirops corinnae. The sequence goes on along the minus strand of CM053585.1, from coordinate 68,045,015 downwards.
TGTCCAGCTGTTCTTGCATACAGAAGCATGTAACACCTGGTGCTGATTCACTCTATGGCCTGTGCAAGCTTGAAGGTTATTATTAATCTATTTTAAAAAGCATATTTCAAGGTGATTAAAGCTGCCTGATGGTTAAGCACTTCGTGGAGAATGGACATGCCATATATGAAACCTCTTGGATATTTATTCTGTTTGCTTTGTCAAGAACCTAAGTGTTTCAGCTGGTGTTAGCCTACTGAGATGGAATTCAGAATGTATTCATCTAAGGAAAGTATATTTGGTTTAAGAACAGTTAAAACTTTCTAGAGACTACCAAAAAGTCATTTTCCTATTAAGTAGGTGCCACATGAAAGCTACCTATGTGGAGTATTCATTAGAAGTATATCTTGTGCTAGTTATTACTTATTTAATCTTTTTTTTTAAATGGGGAGGGGAAAAAATAAGTTAATATGGTGGCTAGACATTCCTAAGTATAGCCATAAAATGAACTTCCATGCCTAATAAAAGGACATAAATTTAAGAAACCCATCAACCAATACAGTGTAATTATTTGGCAGTCTGGTGGGGAAAAAAGGAGAGGAAAGATGCCATGTTATTTCTTCCCCTTTCTTAAATACTTTTTAAAATTAAAGACTGGAAAATTACAATGTTGATGCTTTCTTTTTGGACAGTTTTTACCCTCTCTCTTTATCCATCCTGTCTCCCTCCCTTACAAGTTTCCATACTCCAGACCTCTTCATGGCACAGTTCCCTTTAATAACAAATTGGCATTTTTGCTCTTCTGGATATATATATTTATGGCAGTTACATCAGTAAGAGACCAGAATTTAGCATCTGTTTATCATTTGAAATGTGTACATTTTTCTTACATGTAGTAGGACTGATTACTATGAATAAATATGAGATATGTCACCTCAGTCTTCTGGGCCTCAGCCTCCTCACCTGTAAAATGAGGAGATTAGGTGAGAAGATATTCTAAGGGATCATAGATCTGGAGCTGGATTGGCCATCCAAAACCATCTAATCCACACCCTGCCCTGTTCACCAGTCATCTTATAGATGAAGAAACAGAAGGTCCTGTAGATTTGATGACTTGCCTGAAGTACTAAGCACCAGAGATGGGATTTGAAACCACATGTTGGTGTTTTTCTTTGTTTTTGAAGAGGATCAATGACATCACAGGGTAACTTTTTTTTTTTTTGCTTTTTGGAGTACAATTGTGGTGAAGTGACTTGCCAGAGGTCACATGGCTAGTTTAATGTGTTAAATGTCTGAAGTCAGATTTGAACTCAGGCCCTCCTGACTCCAGGGCCAGTGCTCCATTCTTCACTCCACCTATCTGCCCCAACAGGGTAATGTTTTGATTCCCGAGTGAACTGGATTTAAGTGAGGCAGAGTTGCACAATATCATCAGTCTCACTCTCTCTTCCAGAGTTATAGAAGTCCAATGGCCAGATAAAAGTTGAGATGACTGGCAGTGGCCCAAGATACAGTGGATGACCTTGGCATTTTTGATGTCTGATTAAGCTCTAAGCACTCTGCAGCTCGTCCTTTCAATTGCCTTCATGACCATTGGAACAAATTGTTCTCATCCATCCATTTCACCAGGGGAAGTCTTCACATTCTTGGGGTGGACACCCCTTAACTCATGTTGGGTTTGTGGTCCATTGGTAACCCTCAGTCTGGTTTAGCCCATCTGTGCTGCACATGTCATAGTTTGAAACCACATACTATGACTCCAGAGGGAGTGTTCTTTCTTCTGTATGACGCTCTCTGAGCCTCAATTCAGTCCAGCCTACACTCAGTTACTGTCAAATAGATCTTTTTAAATTACAGTTTTGATCATGTCACTGCTTCCCCTACCCTATTCTTCACTCACTCAATGACTCCAGTTGTTTTCTAGTTCCTTCAGGATTAGACATAATTTTCCATCTGTCTTTTAAAATCCTTTATAACTTGCTTCTTTTTTTTTTAAAGATTGATTCTTTTTACATAAAATTTTGAGTTCCAAAACTTCCTTCCTCTTTTAAAAGTTCTTCCCTCTCCTTTCCCCTCACTAAGATGTTAAGTAATTTGATATGTTACATATAACCTGCCTCCTTCCTATCTTTTTAGTCTTGTTACATCTCACTTCCCTCTGTGTGCTCTGTGATCCAGTGATACTGGACTTGTTGTTCCTTACACAGGTTGCTCCTGACTCCAGATTTTTTCGCTGACTGTCCCCTATGCCTGGGATTCTCTCCTTCCTCATCTCTGTCTCCTGGCTTCCTTCAAGTCCTAGTGAAAATCTTACCTTTTATAGGAAGTCTTCCCCTCTACACTTAGTGTCTACCTTCTATTAATTACCTCCAATTTATCATGTATCCATCTTGTTTGTGTATAGTTGCTAGCATGTCTTCTCCATTATACTTGGACTGTTTTTTGCCAACTTTGCATCTGACACTTAGCATTATTCTGGCACATAGGAGATACTTAACAAATACTTCTTAACTAGCTATTAATAATAGTAGCTAACATTTATATAGTGCCTACTATATTCTAGGAACTGTGCTAAGGTTTTTACAAATATTATCTTATTTGCTTCTTACCACAATCCTGGGAGGTAGGTGTTATTACTACCCCCATTTTATAGGTGAGGATACTGAGGCAAATTGAGGTTAAGTGACTTGCCTAGAGTCATACAGCTAGTAAGTGTCAGATGCTAGATTTGCACTTACTGACTCCAGGCTTGGCCCTCTATTCATTGAGCCATCTAGCTGTCCTAGCTAGCTATCAGTGTAAGGGTCCTTCCCACTCTAGATCCTATAGTCCTTGAGAATAATTAAGATCCTGATGAAATTAATGAGACATTCATATTTTTCAGATGAATTATTAATTCAGTAAAACAAGGATTTTCGAAGCAATGGTATTTCAGAGATCTAATTATATTATGAATCTTGGTTTTTTAAAAAAAAAGCACCTTGGAAATAATGGTCTATCACCTTTATTACTTAAAAAATAGCATTATTAAAATAGAAGAACAAAGGGGGAAAAATTAAAACCTTCCTCTACAAGATAAATCTTTAAAAACTGTCACTGGAAGTCAAGGAAGTATCTTGATAAGGAAACTATTCTACTCAAAATAGAAACTGCTACTTACCTTCTGGAATAGAATACCAGGAACAGCTTCATTCTCTGATGTTTACCAGGTTCTTAGCTCTGTTATAATGATGCACACTGATTTAGGCACTAGACTCAGTAACCATAAACATTTGTTTCAGGAAAGGAACAGTCATTTCATATCAAAATTTAAGAAAGAAATGCCTTAGTTTATTTACAGTCAAATTCCAGTCTTAGCAATTTCTGTCATATTAATTGGCAAATAAAATAATTCTCATCAAAACAGTCCAGTCTGTCCATTTCCCCTCACTTCTTCACAAAAGACTTAAGACAGAAAGGAAATTTGATTGATATCTTATGTGCGCAAGTTTCCTCTCATGAACAGAGGAGAATTTTTTGCCAGACGTCTCTCAGGCCATCTGGAAAAACAAATGATCAAAGTCCACTTAGGGCAGCTGGATTCCTGGTTTTATCAGTGGGCTGCTTTTTAGAAGAAAGTGTAACAAATATTTGTATAGGTTTTCCTAATATTAATTTAGCTCTCACAATAGCTGTAGAATAAAGATGAATGTTAGAGCCACTTTCAAGATGAAAAAGACAGAGACTTTAGTTAAGCACTATCCAGAGGAAATTGATATGATAATTAAGACTTGTCCTCTGTCCAAGGTAGATAATTCCCCAAGAAGAGCGTCCAGTTCTGCATCCCAAATTATAAGGATGACATTCAAAAACTTGGAACAAATCCAGTTTTAAAACTTCCCTCTTTCCCTCTTCTAATTATCCAGTTCTGAAACCTCCTCACTCTTCCTTCCACTACTTATTCAAATAGCTGCCAAGTTATACTGATTTTTGCACCACCATATCTCTCAGGTATATCCCCTTCTCTTCACTCATATCATCACTGTCCTAACTCATGCCCTCATCCCTTCTTGCCTGTACTTTTGCAACAGCCTCCTAGTTGGTTTCCTTGTTTCATTTCTCTTTCCTCTACAAATTATCCTCTAGGAGATAACCAAAGTTGTATTCCTAAAGCACAGATATATGACCATGCCACTTCTCTGTCCATAAGCTCCAGGGGCTATCTATAACCTATAGGAACAAATGCAAATTCCTCTATTTGACATTTAAAGGTCTTTATTTTTTAAATTTTTTAAAGGTCTTTATAACCTGGCTCCAAATGACCTGTTCAGCCTTGTTATTATACAGCATGCACCAAAAGTTTACAGTAGCCTTCTGTTATTAAGAAGCTTGAAACTGCTCTAAGACTTTTATGACACTTGAACTACTCCCTTCATTCACTCTATAGTCCAGTCAAATTGACTTTCTTGCTTTATCTCACAGGTTATTCCCCCATGCCTGTAAGGTATTCTTTTTTCTTCTATCTTGATTAAATCAGTCAATGCCTATGAACACTTACATGCACACAGCCTATCTCACTTATTAAAAATATAAGTTGTTTGAAGGTAGAGAATGTTTTATTTATTTAGTTTTGTTTTCTTGACACTGTTACCCTTCTGGGCATACAACAGACAATAAATAAATACTTGTCAATGGATTTACTCAACCATTACTTGCTAATGGTGGTTCCTTCCAAAAAAAATTAAAAGAAATAATGATGCTCCATTAATGTACAGATTTAATATTATTCAAAACTCAGCTCAAATGCCATGTCCTACATGAGACCAATCTTGCCTGATACCTACAGATACCAGTGCCTATCTCCTGAAATTCCCTTGTATTTTATTCTCTATGCATTTTCATATAGTCATATATGTACATGTTATACAGAATGTTTGAGGATGGGGACTGTTTCCTTTATATTGTTGCATCCCTGGCACCTAACAAAGTATCTGGTAAACATTAGACACTAAATAAATCCTTGTTGATTGATTGACAGGTCATGTTGGTCAAGAATGGAGTGAAAAAACTTTAAATGCCTTATCTGAACAAAAGAAGGGCATACCAATCATATTTTCAGGGGTTATTTTATAAAACTTGTCAAAATAATAATAAAATCCATTTCTTAGCCCAGCATTTGGAATCTAAAAAGGAACCATTGAAAACAAAGTAGAAATAAAGGGAGGTGAGAACTTCCTAATCTCAAAATATGCTACAAAGCAACAATCAAAACTACGTGGTACTAGTTAACAGTTAGAAAAGTCTATCAGTGGAGCATATTGAGAAGGAAGAATTACAAACAATTGAACTTAAAAAAAACAACAGTGCTAGGTCTACTGGAATATTAAGCTACTTGTGAAAGAATTCCATGTTTGACAAGGAAAGGGGAAACTAGAAAGCACTTTGGTAGAAGTTAGGTGTAGACCAACATTTTACATTATATACCACAATAAATAAAAATGGAATCTGTGAATAAAATGTTAAAGGTCATTATTTTAAAAAAAGAGACCAGAACCAGATTAACTATGTTTCATATCTATTGTTAGGGGTAGAATTCTTAACCAAATAAGGGATGGAGACAATCACTAAAGACAAGAGATGTGATTTGAATGACATGGATTTGAAAGGCTTTTGCATGAACAAAATTATGCAACTAGAATAAGAAGGGAAGCAACAGACTGAGATAAAAGTTTTGCTTCAGTATTTCTGACAAGACTCTGAAATCCAAGATTCTTAAAGAACAAACACAAATGCATAAAACCAGATGCTGTTCCCCAATGACTTGGTGGTCAAAGATAGGAACAGATAGTTCTCAGAAGAATTATAAACTATTAAGAATGAGTAGTAGTTAACAAATATTTGTTACTGTGTGTCAGGTACTGTGTGAAGTGGTAGGGATACAAATAAAGGTAAGAACCAATCCTTACCCTAGAGGAACACACATTCTAATAGGGGAGACAATATGTAAATAACTAAGTACCTACAAGATATCTGTCTATCTATCATCTATCTATCTATCTATCTATCTATCTATCTATCTATCTATCTATCTTTTTATCTATCTTTCTTTCTTTTTATATGTGTATATATATATATGTGTATGTATATATGTATGTATTTACACACAGATATGTAATAGATGGAAGGTAATCTGAAAGGGGAAGGCACTAGCAGTTGTTACACCCAGGAAAGGCTTCTTGAAGAAGGGTGGGCATAGAAATAAGCCTTAAAAGAAGCCTATAAAGCTAAGAGGGAAAAAGTACATGCCCATCATTTGGGGAATGGTTAAACAAATTGTGGCACCTCAGTTAAATGGAATATGACTTGCAATAAGACATGATCAATATGGTGAATGCAATAAATTATGGTAAAATATATGAACTAATGGTAAGTGAAATTAATAGAACCAGGAAACCATACATATTGACTACAACATGTAAGTGGAAAGAACAACAATAAAATACAAACTAAGTGTCGTGAAATAGAATATCGAATCCTTGAAGGCAGGGATAGTTTTATTATATTATTATTTTATTTTATCTTGTTTTATTGTCTTTGTACTCTAGCACCAAAACCCAGTTTCTGGCACATAATAGACGCTTAATATATGCTTGTTGATTTTTTGAATTGATTTGATTTGATTGATTGAATTGATTTGAATTGATTATAACATAACAATAATTGGTTACAATGACCAAGGCGAGGGTGTTTGGAACACTGACTATAACTTCAGACTTGATAGATGTGTTAGATGCTGTTTTTTGTTTCACTTTTTGGTAGATGTGCTGCTGTGTTTTTTTTCTCCCTCTTACTTATTTTTTAAGAGATAGTTCCCTGGGAAGGGTAGACTGGGGAAGTGATGAAAAAAGAGATATCTTCTTTTTTAAAAAAGGAAACAAATACAATTTCATAAAGTCTATACTAAGGCTCCAGCAATAGCCTCTGCAATCCCTTTCCTCCCCTCCCTTCCTCTTCCTTCCCTTTCCTTCTCTAACATCTCCTCTCTTCTGCTTAACTGTGCTTTCACACATTCCAGAACCAATCAGAGCTTTAGCTGCCAATATCCCAGCATCTTGAATAGAAGTTCTATGCCATGCTCCCCTTCTGCTCCTAAACCACCACCTTCTTTCCTGGCCCTGAAAGGGCACAGACTAAACACCTGCGGGATGTTCTATTCTCCCTCTCTGGACATAATTGTTTCTCTTTAGTCTATCCTCTGCTCCATCACCACCCCCTCAATTAAATTTGCCTGAAACGCAGATTCCTAGTGAGCTCTGCTCGCTGTCCCTATTCCTTTTTATCTATTTTCTGTTTCTCTTCCTCTTATGTGGTCATTTCACCTCCCCCCCTCCCCCCATGCCTAACCTGCTTTTAATTCCAGTTTGTGTTGCCTTTTTTCACCCTCAGGTTGTGGCCACTACTTAGGAGCATTATGCTCCCTCCATTTCGTTTCCCAGGTCTTTTTCTTTTTTTCCGAATGTGTTCATTTTCCAGGACACCTCCCAATCTCCTCCAGTTTTCAATTGGCAGGAGCCTAACTACTTACAATGCTGCAAGCCAGCTTTTTCCTTCTTCTGGTGTGGGGTTTGCTCTTTCCTTTTCAACATTTGATGCATACAATCGAGTGCAGACAGCCTAGCAAAGGAAGTAGAGGGAGCAGGAGCAGGGCTCAGATCAAAAGCTAGGGTGGCAGCAGCAAGCCCCCGGGATCCCTGTACAAAGAACAGGGTTACTTTTTAGTTAAAATGAATAAGCAAAGCCAAGGGGAAGAGAATGTGAGGGAAAAGAGGGATCTGGACCTGTTTCAGTCATCACTGCCTCTGCTAAAGTCTAACTACCCAAGTGAGGAGAAAAAACTGCCAAAGCATAGCCTAGCTTTCTCCCTTTTCTGATGGGTCTCCCTGGGGGTGTTGCTGTTCAGTCAGGTTCAGATGTTTCCAGATGGATAATAGAGACTTAAAAATGAAATGTTATGGTAACGATGGATGGAATGGAAGTGAGGAGTGTGTGCTAATTGTCTTGAGAATCAGGTCTTTGAAATTTCTACTCTCAAGCAACTTGAAGAGGTATAGAAAGTGGTTATATAATGTATTGGAAATAACACTATTCTTTCCATGGAGTCAGTGATACTATGTTTGCATTCTGATTCTGAAACATGGTAATTCTGTGACCTTGGACAAGTCACATAAGTTTTTTGAGACTCAGTTTCTCATCTATGAAATGAAAGTGATACTTGCACATAAATTGTTAGAGCTTCCTCATTAAAATCATCTTGGATTTACTTTGTGTATATTTTTATCTAATTTTCTCTGCATAGACCTTTCATGCCAAGAGGGAGCCCATGAGATAAGTGGCCAAGGCAAGAGACAACAGAAAACACACAGATAAACTGCCTTACTTAAGATGCTATAGTTTAAACATTGAAAATTATTCAACTTTGGAAGAGATGGCTTGAACTGACCGCATCGTTAAGAGCAAAATAAAAGTTTATAGGCTGAAAAACATCACTTATGTTCCAGTCCTTCAAAATGATGCAGCATTTACAATCCTCAAACCCAGAATTTAATGACTCAATTTATTGGTGTTAAAACAGCCAGTTCCTCCATCCTCCTTGTTGGTTTTCAAGGGACAAACATCAGGTGACTATTCATTTTGAGTAGCATTCTAGGTCACATGATCTACAAGTTGACTGATAACACCTGTAGAAGTTAAGTACCTTGCCCAGGCTCTTTCTTAAGTCTCCATCTTTCTTCCTCTGCCAAACTTTTCTTTTCATTTTCCATGAATGGAGAGGGTTGCCCTTCACTGCTTTCCTGAGGGAGCAATTCTTTGAACCTTGGCACTGTTCCTAAACTCAGGCATGCAAAGCACTAGTCAGTGTGATAGTAGAACACTTCTGCCTCTCAATAGGGAATATCTGAATGACTCAGACAATTCTGGAATATCAGCAGAACATGCTTCAAAGGAGGAATGCGTAGATAAAGAAGTTCAAAGGTTAAAATTGATAAAAAAGCAAATTAACAGAGAACTAAAATTCATACAGAATGTGTGTGTGAAAATGAGGATATGGCATTGTTTTAATAAGTGGATTTAGCTTCAAAAAATAAAATGGATTAGCCTCATCTTTTATTTGTTCTATATTTTGCAAAGCATTTAGGTATTGCTACAGTTAGAGCTAAGGCTCTGAAAGTCAGTTCTATTTGCAATTTCTTCTAGAAATGAATAAACAGCTTCAACTTAAGAGGATTTGAGTTTATTGCTGGAGTAAAGACAGCTAGGAGCAAAATCCAGTTGTTTTTTGTTTTCTAAATATGTTATGATATTGTAGTTCAGGGGAGTTCAGATGAAATGTGTCAGCCCACATAGAGATCACTTTAACAAACTTTATTGCCACTCACAAGGAAAGGAAGAAAACAGCTGTTAGCAGGGACAATCTCAGTGTGAGGCCTCCATGACCATAGTGGCCAGCAGGGTTGGGGGTGGTGGTGGTATATAATTAATCCTCTAGTTGAAAACCTAGAAATTTTCAGGGTTTAGCCTTATATATCACTTGAGACAAAGAGTAGGTATGATGCCAATGGGAGACTGCCTTGTTATCTAAGGAACCAGTAAAGTCAGGATAATTTCTAAATTACCTAATAAGGAGGAGGGAATGGGGCACAGGGAAATAGGAATGAAGAATAGAGAAATAGGAAATTTAACCTTAACTATACCATTCCAGCAAGAGACTGAAGTAGGAGGCTGGGAATGTAATAGTCAAACTGGTTTTCACTGATTAACAAATATCACACTAATCATATAATTTTTCATGATTTTCTTACATCTTATTGCTCAGAAGCCCCTAATGTATATTTATCATATAGGAGAGTCTAAATCAGACGATGGTACTATGAGACAAAGGGGACTGAACCTGGGTTTGCCATAAGGACAATAACCCTTTGACATTCTTGATGAATCCTTCTTTCTCAAAATCCTACATACATTGGATACTGTATGAAACACTGTATAGAGAGCTACATTTGGTTCCAGGAAGACCTATTTTCAAGTCCCACCTCCAAATATGTATTCATTGTGTGACCTGACAGGAATAACTTAATCTTTCCTAAGTTACTCTTGAGATTAAAAGTTGCAGAGGAGTTGTTAATTGGTATTAGAAGAACAGGGTTTCCCCCCAAGAATTCCCAACACAAGTGAAATTATAGGTCTATACGGAAACAATAAAATAAGCCAACTTATCTTATGTCTAACCTAGTTCTCATTTATAGAAACTTAACATCATATTGATTTAGAAAATTGACGTTTATTAATAAAATATACCTCTTTTGAAAGAATTGGTTATATTTAGCATGGAATACTCAGAAAATCTGATAGGTTAAGATAAACCTCATCGAGGAAGCTCTGTAGCATTATGGGGCTTCATAGAATGAGCACAATGTCATCTGCAAACAAGAGCATCTAGAGAACCTCACCAATTACTGGGAAATCCATTTCCATTTAATCTCTGCATTGAGTATCCACAAAAGTGGCCAACATCTTTGATGAGTCAACATCTCTTTGTTTTATATCTTGTCTGATTTTGCAAAGCAGAGGAACACCAAACAAAGTTGTGTCTATAGATATATCTCTTGGAGAATCACGTAGGATCTCTGCATATGATTAGGAGATAGTAGCATTAGAGGCTAGGTTTTTTATCCTTTCCTTCCTTCCTTCCTTCCTTCCTTCCTTCCTTCCTTCCTTCCTTCCTTCCTTCCTTTCTTCCTTCCTTCCTTCCTTCCTTCCTTCCTTCCTTCCTTCCTTCCTTCCTTCCTTCTTTCCTTCCTTCCTTCCTTCCTTCCTTCTTTTCTCTTCCTCCTCCTTATTTTCATCTTCCTCCTTCTCCACCTCCTTCTTGTCCTCATAGTCATCCTCTTCCTCCTCCTCTTCCTTCTTTCTTTCCTCGTCCTCCTCCTTCTCCTTCTCCTTCTCCTCCTCCTCCTCCTCCTCCTCCTCCTCCTCCTCCTCCTCCTCCTCCTCCTCCTCCTCCTCCTCCTTCTTCTTCTTCTTCTTCTTCTTCTTCTTCTTCTTCTTCTTCTTCTTCTTCTTCTTCTTCTTC